>CM021100.1:811495034-811572245 GCA_007115665.2 Sequoiadendron giganteum | reverse complement strand
CACATTTATCACTGAGTTGTTTTGTTGCATTGTCAAGACCTGACATTAGAGACCTTGGGGTTATCTCTTGAGGCTTGCTGGTAGAGATTTACCTTTCAAGAGAGATAGGACATCATATTCTTTCTGAGTTGTTGATGTGTAGAAAACACCAGCAACAGGTATTAAAAATGAAAATTTCAGCATTCGCTTTGGAAATTTTGAGCAAAAAAATCACGCAGTGATGATTTTTCTTGTGATGAAGGTCATGATGAGAGTGAAGTTTTTGATTGTTTTTCTGAGGATTGTGAATATTTGTGTGGGGATGATCTAGAGGCTATTTATTCACATGAGAGATGTAATTATATACATGCTCATGATATAAAGAAATTTGTTTATTCAGATTCATATGTGAAGCCACTAGCCCATGAGGGTATTGGTAAGATGGAATATTCTTGTTCCTTTTCCAAAATGGAAATTTTTTCATCTAGTGAGGAGTGCAGTTGTGTGAAGGAGAATGAAGGCACTTGTTTGAATGCTAATGAACAAAACTTAGACTAAATAACTGACTTGTCAACTAATGATGCACATGAGTGCTTTGTTGGTGACCTTATTAACTCTGAATTATTTGAACCATCCTTTGAAATATTTTTTATTGAGCTAAATAATCATCTAAAAGATGAGTCAGAATACGTCATTGAACTAGAAATAAATATATTCTTTGATGCATGGGATTTTCTTGATAATGTTGTTTATGGTGATGACCCTAACCTGAATAAGGGCCAAGACACCATGAGTTTTGAAGCATTCAACATTATAGATGATTTACAATTCTCATATTTGGAGTTGCAATTTTCCTTCAATAAATCAAGGCATATATTTCTAGATGAAACTATTGAACAAAGTGCTTGGGAAATTTTTTAGTTTGATGTGCAAACTGGATTTGATACCAAATTCTGTGATGTTAATGATCAAGTGGATTATGAGTTTTTTCAGTTTTTAATCTAGTTGGATGATGTTTGGTGGAACATGATAATGAATTAATCAAGGTAAAGAGCTACAATGATTATGGATTCTAAGTGGTTTATGATTACAATTTTTAGTTGGAAAAAGTTAATGATGAAAATGGAAAGTTCAAACACATGGTAATAATGGTTAATTGTAGTGACCACAATAGGGTTGGTTGGTGGGAAATTAATAGAAATGTTTTCAACTTTGGGCTAGTGTGAATAGTAGAAAATAAAGGTTTTGATAGAGGTAAAGACTGGTTCTAGGTTTTTGGGGGCCTAGGGCCACCAATTGAAGTTGAATCCTATTGAATTATAGATGGAGGTCAAAAGCTTGTACATCAAAAAAGGCTTCTGAGAAAATTTTAAGTGAGGAACACATTGTACAATCCTATAAATTCTTGTATGTAGTGTCAGTTTGCTCTGGCCTAGTTTTTGTGCCTTGCCCAACCAGGTCTTGGTTTTGGTTCTCTATGTTTGGTCTACTACAACTCAAGATTCTAGATCTCACTCCGTTATGGAGGAACATACGTCCCCAATAGGAGCCACTAATGGAACCCCCTAAAATGCTTTGTGTTTTATCTCAAAATTTTGCAAAATCTGGCTATTTTCATGTCCGATGGCTTAGGGTTTTTGTGTTACTAAAAACCCTTTTCAAAAACCTTATGTTTGAGTCCTTTGAAATTGTTATGTTTCACAGTTGACCTCTTGTAACCCATTGCCGGTCAGTTTAAAATAGCTAATGTTCTTGAGTCTGTGTGATGAGTGGTCCCTTGTGGTTATTTTTTCCCATTACATATCGCTTGATATTTTGTGTGCCTAGGTTCCAGAGATTCCTTTATTTCATAAGGTTGATAATTTGGAATTATTTGGCCCTTACATCCTTTGCAAAATGTCATTAATTCTTTGGGACTTTACCTTAATACGAGTTGAAATTTGTCAAAAAATTTGTCAGATCCTAAGTTTGGGTTAAATATTTCCTGTTGTTGCCTTAGGTTTCGACCTCAATCTTCATGTCCCCATTTGTCGTGTGCCTAGTGGTGGCCTCCTTTTTAGAACTAACATTTTACATGTGCAGTTATTTAGTGCTATGAGGACCATTGGATCACCAAGGTTAAATCTTTGTTGTTCCTCGTGCTCCCGCTCTATTCTATTTTTCATTATAATATTCTCATGGGTTGATAGGAAAGCACCATGTGCCCTCTATATTAGCAGGTTTGACATTTTTGAAAGATCATCAGGTGATGAATTATGGAGATCAATGTTGTGTATTGAATGATGTGTCTTTATTTAGACCATTCTCCGCCACCCCATCTATTTTTATTTTGCAATTAATTAATAGGATAGGCTAGCAGGATGAGGACATCTATCCCATTTTTAGAGGGAATCACCAGGTTTTGAAGATGGTAAACACATTGCAGTTGAGATTGATGGTTGATGGTGGATGATGTGGGTCAATCCTAACCACTCCCTGCCATCCCATGGGGGACCCACCTCAGCCTCCCCTCTCTCAATGGGGAGGCAGGAGATTACCACTTGGAGCAACTTGGAAGGAAAATAACACAAGGGAAAATATTAAGGAAACATTTTGCTATAGAAGTATGAGGGATAAAGTGTGCGCTACTAAATGGCATTCTTTTGCACGTGCTCTAAAGTATGGGAAGGATCTTTTCATCTCAACCTTGGGATATGTAAAAGATTTATATGAATAGGAAGATGGACAAATGCTAAGATGCACACAAATTGAAGGTGTGTGATTTAATCTTATCCTTTCCCCATCTCCCCATCAACAAAAGTTGCAAGTAGGATAAATCTCAAGGGGAGGCGGGAAACTTGAAAAAATAGGTTCTTTAATGCTTGATGGATGGATGATCCCACGGATAGGTTGAATTTCTTTTCCACACGAGTTTCTTTGTTTGGGTAAAGGAAAATGGTTGTATATAGTCATCTTTTTAAAAAAATTGATTCAATCTAAATCATTCATTGACCCATCTCATTACACTATCAACACTCAAATTTCAAACTTGTGTGGCTGATTGTCAATTTGATCACATGATATTTTTCTTGAGAATTAGTGGTAGACACTCCAGATATTTTATATAATGTGATTTGACAGCCATTTTATTTCACAATTACATTCATAAGGAGCCGAGAAATCAGCTTTGAGCCTAAGAAGGTGGTGTGAAGATCTTAGGTAAGCAGTTGTTGGGGCATTAAGGATATTTTTAATGGGTAAGTTGGAAATCACTTTTATATGAATCAACTTGCTGGTTTGGGAAGTCATTTAAAATTATCTCAGTCTTAGGTACTGTGGGTTTTCAAGTGCTTGATTATTTGTGATTTCCATTGAGTGGTAAAAATTATGTGTGGTCTTCGAAGGGTTGTGTTATACAAAATTACTTATGAGTGTGTAGACCCTTAATTTTCTTGTGCAAGTAAAATTTTCATAAACCTGAGGTTTCTTATATTGATAAAATGAGTGAGTCTATCATTGCATCCCCTCAACCTTAGAGAAAACCAAAGAAAAAGAGGAATAAGAGGGGTGTATCCCTAGATGTTGCATCCAAGCCTAAAATTAAGCCATATTCACTTGAAAATTTTACAGCGTCATGGGTTGTGAAGAGATTTTTGTTCATGGAGGGTGACATAAAGGGTATTACTGAAGGTGGTCACCAGGAAAATGAGCTAGTTGGGCACATGAAGGTTGGAAAGGATGTTATGGCTGGTTCGTCTAAGAAGAAAAAGAAGAAAGATAAGGACCACAAGTCTTATGATTCTTATATGGAGGAACCTGTTGTTGCCATAGATGATGAAGCAAAGGATCACCCAAAGTATGCCAAGTATCTTCTTATGCTTGCAGGTTGAGAATAATTTGATGATGGTGAAACAAATCCTCTAGTCTCGATAAAATCCTGAAGGTGACATGCATACTATGATTCTGAAGATGATGAACCATTGTAGAGGTGGTGTCCTAGTATGGTGTTTTTTTTTTTTATGACCGAGATGTAGGAGAGGTTTTGGACATCATTGAAATGATGAATGCTACCTTTTGGAAGGTGGGTGTACCTTCTTCAATATGATATGGTTTTTTTCTTTTTTTGTTTTCCCTCCATTCATGAAAATCACATATAATTATAAAGGGAATATATTTTAAGTCAGTCAAATTAAATGGTGACATGTTTACTTTCTGGCCTAAGGGTTGTTTTTCTCCTTCATTTTTATAACAAGGAATCCAGGGCTAGAAGTACGGGTTTTTTTTGTTTTTTAATGGATCACAAAGAGCTATAGAGAGAATACTGAGCATATTTGACTTTTTTCTTAGGTTTGAGTCTACTAGTGCATATATAATTTTCATAGCAATACTGGCAATATAATATAAAATGGTACAAATTCAAAGCCACTTTCTCTCCTATGTACTTGGCTCATGAATTATGAATAATATAATCAAGAGTTATCTTATTTGTCTCCATTGATTTCCAGTGGATGTATGGTTTTCTTCTTGCTTGTTAGTTTAAATAATTAATGTAAATACTTGAGTACAGCTATACGTTTATGTCAATTAAGTACTGGGATATTTGAAAGAAGTGGTGGTTAAGAATATAATGTTGAAATACTTTAATGTAGTATCTTCAAAGCTTAAATGATGTCATGTATAAAATTTTTATCAGGTTGTGTAGGCATTGGAATTGACTCTATGCTTAGGATAAGGCACTAATCTAGGTAGATATTCATAGTACATTTTCTTGGTTAGCTCGGTGGAAAATCATTTACATAATCAAATAATTTTCAAATGAATTACAATTGATATTGATTTTTTTAATTTTCACCATTCTCATGCTCCAAATTTGACTATGTTAAGGAGCAGCCAACTTCTTGATACATTCTATTTTTCAAGCCATTACATGAGAATTATCTATTTGTTTCAGTGTTCATGATAAAGGCACATGAGTATTAACTAAACATTGTTAGGATCACCCTCCTAGGTTTCATAGAGCCCAAAGTGTAGAAGTAAATGCTCAAAAATTCTTTACTTGTTCATTGGCCAATCCTAACCATTATTGACTATCGAATTCTGGTAGTTTAATAGATAGTGGCTGAGATCAAGTTTGGTTCTCAAAAAAAACCAACATGCCACTCTACATGTGTAGCAAATATGGTCCCAGTTTGGAAAAAGAATGGTGAGATTCATCTCTATGTTGACTTCAAAAATCTCAATTAGGATTTTGGAAAAGATAATTAACCATTATCTTAATTGAATGAGGTCTTACAAATCATTAATTGGTCATAGATGATGTATTTTGTAGATGGTTATTTAGAGTACAACCAACTAATGGTAGAGTGAGGAAATCAATTGAAAATCACTTTTACCACAAAATGGGGTGTATTTGCATACAAAAGGATTCCGTTTGGCTTGATTAATGTAGAAACTACTTTCTAGAGGGCTATGGAAATCACTTGTAGAGAATTAGTTGGAAAGTGCACAATCATTTACATGGATGAATTAACTATTTTCTCAAAACATAGAGAGGATCATGTTTTAGATTTATGTAACATTTTTTCAAAGATGTAAAGTATGAAATCCCACTTAATCCAAAGAAATATGTTTTGGGGGTTA
The DNA here is from genome assembly GCA_007115665.2 of Sequoiadendron giganteum. NCBI lineage: Eukaryota > Viridiplantae > Streptophyta > Pinopsida > Cupressales > Cupressaceae > Sequoiadendron > Sequoiadendron giganteum. Next base: position 811,566,647 of record CM021100.1, on the reverse strand, counting down.
TTAAGGTAAATATATTAGGACATGTTAGTTTAGAGAAATTTATGTCGATCAATCTAGAATGGGTATAAGATATCCTAAAAATTCAACCACTTTCCAACAAGAAAGAATTGAAGTCTTATTTTGGGAAGATTTTTATTTTTTGAAATTTCATTACTAGGTTGCATAAATCATTAGGCTGCTTAAGGCTATGTTAAAGTAAGATACAAAAATCAAATGGACTCCTAAAGATTAAAAAATCTTTGAAATAAACCAGGAAGAAAATCCTTGATGCCATTGTGTTGGTCAGTCTAGATTATGCATTTTCCTTTTATATATACTACTTCTTATTAGAACATGTGTGTGCATTATTTCTTGCCTAGAAGATTAAGCCAGGTGATAGGAATCCAATTTATTTCATGATTGTGTCTTTGAAGAATGTTGAATTAAGATATTCAAATGTGGAAAAGAAATCATATGCTTTGCTGAGAGTCATCAAATAAATTAGGCATTATATATTAAGGATTAAGGTATATGAATTTTTTCTTGATCCAACAACCAAAATCCTAGTTATAAAAAATAATATTAGTGAATATAGAAGAAAGTGGGTAACTATGTTACAATAATTTGATAAATAAATTTGGTGTATGAAATTGGTCTGAGGATAGGATCGTATGCGTACTATGGCTAAAATTGGCTTGGATATTTATACCCATCAATATAATCTTCAAGAATTTTTTCTTGATGACTAGTATTATGATATCACCTTCTATTTTCTCCATCAGATTTGTCCTCCCCATTTGAATGTGGTTTAACATAAAGCATTACAATTGAAAGAAATAGTTTCATTCTTAAGGTTCCTATATTATATAAGAGGAATCATGAAGGAATTTACTTGAGGTGTTTGGGTAAAACTAAGGCCTCTAAAGTGTTAATTATCTTTCATGATAAGTTAGGCATTGGCCATGGTTCAAGAGTTGCTACCACTCACCAAGTCCTATGTGTAGGATACTACTTTTGCACCCCATTCCATGATGCACATTTGCATGTACATACATGTCATATTTTTTAGACCGCTATGAACAAAGAGAAGAACTTTGCAATGTTGTTGCAACTGGTAGAAAAGGTACATAACTTAACGTAGTTGGGACCTGAATTTATTGATATGATTAATTTACCATCCTTAGAAAACCATAAGTATATTCTAACTACTATTGGTTCCTATACTAGATTGACTAAGGTTTTATCTTGTAAGAAATGTATGGCTGAGGTAGTGAATTTAATTTAGAGAACATAATTATAAATTTTAGTTTTCCATTTTCTTTAGTTTGTGATAATGATCCAACTTTCTTATCATTAAAATTTTCCAAATGCACTTGTGACTGTGGGATTGTTCTTAAATTCTTGTCTAATTATTATCCCTAAGGAAGTGAGTTAGCTTATTCCACTAATAAGAATATGTTAATAGTCATTTTCAATCTTCTTGAGAAAAATCCCATGAATTGGCACACTCAACTTATATTTTCTCTCTAGGTAGATTTTACCCACAAGAAGACTAACTTAGGGACCCCTCCTTATCATTTAGTCTATAGTCTAGAGTCATTCTTCCCAGCACACTTTAAAATTCCCACCTTTCAATTCATTAATAAATATTTATCTAATGAGGATAAGTCACATGCTCGCTTAACCTAGCTCCTCCATATAGAAGAAAAACAAGATGCTAATATTGAAAATTTCTCAAAATTCCAAGGAGTGGTAGAATTATGGTTTAACTATTGTTCCCAAGTTAAATCATTTCCTATATATTACTTGGTTCTTTACTAGGACAAGGTTCATGAGAAAAGGGGTGAACATGGAAAGTCTAAACTATGGTGTAGTTCATTCCAAATTTCATAAATTATCGAAGACAAAGTTTATAATCTAAAGAATCTTATAGGAGATTATGCTCCTATGCCTATTAATGAGTAGTATCTTAAGAATTTACTTCAAGCTTGAGTTTTTGGCTAGCTCAGTATGTTGTATATAGTTACATTAGTTTTTCCTCTTTCTTTTGTTGAATTTGTTTGCACATTTTATTTTGGGGGTGTTTCCTTGGAGGAAATACAAGTTCCCTTTTTGAATTGATCTAGCATAATTCTTTTATAAATAATGAGTCATATATTTTACACTAATGTGATCTTTCCAGTTGATGTTAAGTAGGTTAGGGTGTATAGTCGTAAGAAACCAACTTGTGATTAGATTCTTCTTGTAGTGTTTAAAATCCTAAATTCTTCATAAATTAAATTAAAGAGATTCCTATAGTGATCATTGAGTTTCATGTGGTAGGGTATATGGTGAAAAATATAAAAGTTCTTAAGTTAATGCAACTATGATTCCTATCTCCATTTATGAGCTTCATTGTATATGGTTGAAATAAAAAATAAACAATATATGCACCAAAGGATACAATTAACTACAATAAATTTTTTGGCAGGATTAAAATATCTCTATGGAGGATACATATGCTCAGATGGTAGTAGATTTATGTTTAAAGGAATTATAGTGAAGACCTTATTAGAGCTATAGATGTTTGACTAGCAGTGAGGTTATGTCCTGGTTGCTTTTGAAGTAGAATCATTCATGTATCCACATACTTTGTGGGATGAATCTTGGTGGCTACTTGAGGACTATAAATGAATACAACTTGCACGCACTTGGATTTCTTGAATTAAAGGATGAATCTATTGCTAGTTTGGGTTCTCTGGATATGTATTCTAAATCATTTTTCTCAACTAGTCTGCAAAAATGGATTTTTTGATTTGTTATTGTTTGTTTATCTTCAAAATTATCTTGATTATTTCCCAATAAAAGTCTCCATTTGTTGTGTGTTGCACATAATTCCCGTTAAAACAAGGACCCCCTCTTTTCTTTTTCTTGGCATTCTGACTTTTTGTATCTTAGGTTAGTGTTCTTTTGGTAGGTTTTTCCTTTTAGGTTGGTTCTTGTTTGGTTTTGATTGCCAGTTGCACTTTGGATTTTTATTTTTAGTGAGAAAGTAGAGATTTGGGAGTTGGATGAATGTCTCTCATTTTCCACAATATTGTCTAACCCATATTTCAAAAGGGGTCAATTTTATCACAAGGTCGAGAATGAATCATTTATTGTAGATGGTTATTTTCAACTCTATCTTCTATAGTTCATTTATGGCATTTGGTGGTGAATGTTTTATAGGATTTTGGTCTTAGTTTTATATAATTTTAATTTTATTTGAAGATTGTAATTGCTATGGAGATGTTGCTAACCATTTTGTTTTTAAGTTTCCAAAGATTTCCAAGAATCTATCATTGAATTTCATTGCATTTCTTGGATTTTCTCTTGGTTTCCATTTTAGTTTATTTGTATGGTCAACTGAATTGGTTCTTGTATTTTGGTGCATTCAATGATCATTGAATGATTATTTTATTGGAAAATTATTTAGACATGTCAAACAATTGATTAATTGGTAATAGGGTTCTATAAATTGAGGTTGAAATTTTGGATTTCCGAGGGTTAGTATGTGATGAACAATTTTTTCCCTATGTAGTGTGCTAGTTCCAATGTCCTAGCTCTTTGATTCATGGTTGTGTGTGAAGTATGCATCCATGAATCCTAATTAGGGTAAGGTTTCCAAGGGGAAGGGAATGTCTTAGGAATTTTTTGTGAGTTTAATATATTTTACTATCATGGAATGTCTATTAGGGAATTCGTCAATAAAATCCTATTTTATAACAATACATGGGGTCATTTGCCTGTATTATTTTTCTTGTAGTTTATATTTGATGTCTTTGGGTGTTTGGATCCATGTAGTGCATTTTATATTTAATCCTTAGAATCTACATAAATTCATATTACATGGAATAAACCCTCCTTCGCCCAAGGTTGGGTCTCTATTGATTTTCCACAATGCATCTTTTGGTAAATTCATATTTTTTTGAGTTTAGGAGTTGCATGGATTTTGAGGTTATCTAACCTTATGCATCTCCCATTTATTTTCCTACATTACATGTGGTCATTGAGTTATTTGTGAATATTTTTAAGTTCATCATGTTTGGGAGTTTAAGTAATCATCTGACCATGATATATTTTTCCACAAAGGGTATTATATTTGCCCCCTGTTTTAATCAATTTTGCAAATTTTTGGAGTATTTTCAGACTTGGACTTGTCCCTTTGGTTTTCTCACAAGGTTTTATCAATGTTATTTTTCACAGAGATGTGGGATGTCCATTTCTTTGTAATGTTTTTATCTTTCCTACTTTTCCTACAAAGGTTTAATAGGAGTAATTTTTTGCAAGGTAAGAAATGGTCCTTTTTTCTATAAATATTGTGTTTCCTTTGTTTCCCCATAGGTTTTATCCCTTTAAAATCCCCACAGTAAAGTTGTGAGTGCAAGATTAATTATTTTTATAGAGGAATTGTTGTTATATTTCCTATGGTCCTTGGATAGTATTCATGCATGATTATTATGGATTTTCTATGATTATTCAAATATGCAATGAATGTAAGAAAATTTATTATAAATATATAAACCTTTCCTATATTTTCATTAAGGTTTCATATGTGGATTTAAATGGCTAGAACTACAAAGATGAAGTAAAAGTTCAAGGGTTTGTATCCAAAAATGAAGATTACCTCAAATTGGACTATGATAGGAGATATAAACCTTGGAAATATTGACATTGAAGAGTTCAAGGAAAGAATGTTTTGGAGAAATCCAACTCCTTATGATAGGAAAAAGTGCTAAATGGAGTTGCTTAGGTTGTAGGTTATCTTTACTTAGTGCAGTGTCCTAATTTGATCATGGAATGTAAAGAACATTATTATGAATATTTAAGAAATATCATATCATAAAATGGGAGATTATTGGAAAAATATCTTGTGTTGATATCATAGAGTCATTTGGTATTCCAATTTTTTTAACCATGTCTCTAACCAATAAAGAACAAGGTTTGCAGGATTATTCAACCAAGGGATAGAATAATGTATGAAGACTATGAATGAATTATGGATGAAGAATCATAAGTCCTTTCCCATTAAATTTCCCAAATATTTGTATAGAAGTGATTTTATACTTGAAATTAATGACTTGTTAACACTACTCAGTTGGGTGATGGGAAATAATTCAACCTGAAAATTTTAGAACTGGATGTTTTGTTATGTGGAGAATTATCAAAGGATCTAAAAGATTCCATTGGGCTAGGATCATCAATGATAATATTCACCATCAATTATCTATGGCGAGGGAAACCAAAATTTTCCACATGACTTCTTATATTGTCTATACTTTAGCTAGAAACTTTAGATATCATAGGTTGACTTGCTTAGGTCAAGTGGTAAATGGTCCCAATCAACATAAGGTTTATGATTTCTATCCTTAGCTTCAAATACATAATGTAATGAACTATTATAAATTATTATTTGATCATGACCATTGTAAGAACACTATAGGAAGGTCTAAATAGGAGACGTTCCTCTTCTACTGTGGACATGATCAAGAGGTTTGGTTATTGGTTCATCCAATTTCCTAAGTTCACATACCTTAGAGTAGAGGGATTATTAGGGGCACCTTATAGATTTCCCATGTACCATAATGATAGGATAATAATGTTATATATGACTATGAAAATTTATACTACTAATAAATTTTTAAAAGATAAGCATAGGGAAGAGTACCTTATTTTATGGTAATTGGAAGAAGATTATATTCCTATCCTTCATACCAATCAAATAAGAGATCAGATGTGGATCTTTAGTTCTTTAAATTCCACTTTCACAACATCAAGAGACACTCTAACTCCTATGTAAAGATTAAGAAATATGAGGGTTGGCAATACAAACATAAGATGGATATTGAATGCTTTAAATTACCATGATGATTTAGAAGTTAGGAAAAGAGAATATTACATGGTAATAATAGGTTATATAAGAACTCTTTACCTCTTTGTTGTTCTTAATAAATTTGAAGATGATTGAAAATTCATCAAAGAGGTAGAATATAACAAGATAGTAGATAAGACAATCCCACTTTTATATTGGGCAAAGGAAAAGGTGAAAAAACTCAATATAGTGAAGTTAGACTATTCTTGAGGTTTTCTAAAAGTGTTTAGAAGCCAAATTTTTAGATACTCTTATGGATCAATGAATGGAATTAACACTAAAATAAATAGAAGAATTAAAAAAAAATACAAAAGAAGTGGATCATGATAAGGAGAAAATAAAAGGTGAAGAAGGTACATCTTCTAAACCTAAGGGTAAGGCCAAAAGGATAAAATATGAAGAGAGGAAACTTACTACAAAACCTAGAGTATATAAAAGAAAGGTTGAAACTATTGAAAGAGCTAAGCCATAGGCTAAAAGAACTATAACTATGAAGTAAATTACTACAAAGCCTATAGTTGAGAGTCAAGAAGGCCCTCATTCATCTCCCACACCTTCTATTTGTGTTTCTCCACACTCTCCTCCCATATCCACATCTCCCCTTTCATCCACTATTCCTTCTACTATATTTTCTTCCCCTTATATAGATATATATATGGATATATCCACTCCCATTCTCACTTATTTTATTGCTCCCATCATGCTTGATTCCTCCCCCAATCCTTCTCCTACCACCTGATATTCACCCTCTTCCATCTCTCCTCCTCAATTTACTATGTCCACTATTTTCTCCACCAACCCATCCATTTCTCTACCTCCTTCCCTTTACCTTACTCAAAATTTCATTTCTCACCTTTTTCACATGCTTAACAGGTTGATAACCACTATTTTATATCACGCCAATAGAGCTATGTTAGGAAAAATTATTGAATATACTCCTATCCACATCTCTTAGGAAACCCTACAATGTCCAACCATGGAGAACATTGAAAAGGTGGTTGAAAGTGTAAAAACATAAGAAAAGGGGAGTATGATTTATTTAGCTTCTGTAGAAGAAACTAAAATCTAAACTCAACAAGTAGAGCCATTAGAAGATACTCCCAATGCAAAATTGGAGATAAAATAGACACATAAAAAAAAAAAAACAAATGCAAATGTAGAAAAAAATCAAAGTGAAGTTCCTCCTCCTTCATAGGTAGAATCAACTATTGATAGGGCTACTACACTAGCTTGGTTGTAAGAGTAGTTAAAAGAAAAACAACCAATAATAGAAATCCATGAACTATGTTTAGAGGCTATCCTTAGCAGGATAGAAAAGAAAAAAGAAAAGAAAAGGGAAAAAATAAGGTCACATATGACTAGGGATGCTTTAGTCTATAAAATATTGCATGTAACTACTCATATGGTGGAGAATGATAGAAAAATTATTTTATTTGAGGAAATTAATGTTTCCACTATTAACCTCTACACCACCAATAGAGCCCAATAAATAGATGTGCTTCATGGATCAATATCAAATATAATGTAGAGGATGAATAAAGTTGAGGCCAATAAGGCTAATTTGAGATCCCAAATGGAAAAGTTCACTACATTATTAAGAATTTGATCGCTTCAATTCAAAGTGATCAAGGAAATGTGGTGAATCTAATAGTTTTGTCTAAAGATTAAATGTACAAGATGGATTAGATGAGGTCATGGACCCAATCCACTCAAGCTTGGCTAAAGCACATTTTTGATATTGGCAATAAGGAAATTGATATTACCATTCAGGTGTAGAATAAATTCCTTGTTAAAAAGGAAGAGGTGGACAAATTGTCTTGAGGATTGCACCAGTAATGAGAAATACCATAGCATAGTATTCCCAAAATTAGAAGCTATCAAGAAATTATCAAATGATTTTTTGGTAAAGAAAGGTATTCTGAGAAAGGAAAAGCTCAAGGAACCATACTACTAGAAACATGCTATGAATTTTAGAAGAGAGATAGTGTGCCAAATAGAGTAGGAAGTGGGTAAATTTAATTCCCAAAGAAAGGAAGTTTTGAGCTCTTGTGGGAAATTTTTGAGGGAATTGACTAGGCATAAGGTTGATACCATTGCATAGATAGATGGGTAAATTTTGAAGAAACAATGGTAGATACAAATTCGTAAAGAATCAACTCATGAGTTATCCTTAGACTAATTATATTGGGCTTCTCTAATTTTGGTTAAGATCTATAATTTTGTTATTTAAAGTTCTCAATGGAGGGATTCTCATCACTAGCTAATTGATTAGTATGAAATTAAGTGCTATAAATTTTATGTTGCAGCTGGTTCATAGAATGAGGAGGTCACTCATGTCCTAAATTTGTTTGTCAAGTTCACTATTAAAGAGAAATCATAGGGAAAAAATGTGATTGCTGACATATTTTTATTCAAAGAGTGTATTTTTGGTAATTTTTTCCTTAGATTTCCTAGGATATAGAATTTGTTATTTAATGCTATGACAACTATAATTTTTTACTATTTTGTATCTTTACATATGCCAAGGAAATTGTGACTAAGTTTAGTTGGAGATGGATGATGAAAATGTGGAAAACATTTAGTGCACTCAAAATATTAAATTCTAATTTAATCTTGATCCTTGGTGTTGAGATGATCTCCACCATTTATTATGCCCTTGGTTTTTCTATCCTTTCCTATAAAAGCTAGTATTATATCATTGTAAAGGATTTTTCAAATTAATTTTTATAATTAGAAATTTTGATATCAATACAAGAAAACATTGTATTTTGGTGTTCTACTTATGGTTTCTTGTGTTTTCATGGTTCTTTTTCTTAAATATTAGATAAAGTTCAATTATGATGATGACAAAGTGTGAATATATTTGATAGATCTCTAGTTGATAGCATTTTTAGCTTACTAATTGTAAGGTGCTTTGTATGGTTAGTCTAAACCTTATTTCATATTAGTCCAATTTTGAAGATCTGTCTATGTTATTCTAGTATTTGGTATTTATATAGATTATCTTGATTTGAAAATCTTTCATTACCTTTGAATATTGTTTTTTTCTTGTGGCATTGCAAGAAAATATTTGATTAAGAAGGAATTGGTTTTAGTGAGAGACCTGTCTATCTAAAGTACCAAATCATTATTTTCATTGTCCTTAGGTTTTCTCAACTTAATCTCTTATTACCCCATCTTTTGAAATTTGTTTGAAGATTTGAGTTAGTTTATGAAGAAAAAATTACCCAAATTACAATATTAGATGTTGAAGATTATTTTAATATCCTAGATCTGAAATCTAGTTAGGGTTTCGTAGCAAATTAAAACCATTCAAGACCCTCATATTCTTGTGAGGTAATTGTGAGGCCCTCTTTTAAAAATGAAAACACTAAACCATTGAATAATTTTTGCAATGTCAATATTGTTAGAGTAAAAGGTATTTCCTAATTAATCATTTAATTAATTAGTAGGTCCCTTTTCCTCTAATTACTTAAGCTTACTTAGTTCATGTTCTTTTTATGTCTCATGTCATAGGATGAGGACACATGCCATGATATTGATTTATCCTCACCTAGGGTTTCTAGGTCTATTATCATTTTATGGGGATTCTTTATTGTATAATCATTATTATGCATATTAATTATGATTCATGGGTTTTTGGATCAATAGCTTTTGGCATCCATAGCTTTTCCATTCTCTCTTTCTATGATAGGTGTTTGATTGTAGGTGATCCTTGGGATATGTGAAGTTTATTTTTCTCAACTTCTATAAAGACTTGACTATTGAAGCCTTGGGGTAATATTTATGAGTCTTAGAGGTTGGTTTTCCTTTCAAGAGAGACATAGTACTTATCATTTTGTCTATTTTGTGATGTGTAAGAACATTCATCACCACATAATAGAAACTTGGCCTAATGCTCACTTCTCTTTTAGTGATATAGATTGGGCCTTGAGAGGCATGGAAATTATGTGGAATCCTAAAAAACTTTAGGGGGATGAATTGTTTCAAAATAGTAATAGATTGGGTGTTTAGTTCACCCAATCTAGCTATGATTGGATCCTTATCAATATTTACGCTTCCAATGTTAGGAATGTTAGGAAAGCTCTCTAGCTAGAAATCTCAGATTGGATCCTAAACAACAAGGAGGCTTGCTGGTTAGTGATAGGGGGATTTAACTCTCCCTTATATCCTTCTGAAAAGTGTGGGGGGATTATGAACTATTTTGACAGTATGGAAGACTTGGCTGATCTAATAAGTGTTACAAATCTTATGGATATAGACTTATTGTTAGAGTAATAAGTTATTCCACTTAGTTAATTTAATCATATTGGTTAATAAATTAAGTCACTTATTCCTTTAGGTTTACTTAAGATAAACTTGGGTACATTAATAATTATTTATTAATTATTAAGTGTGCACACTAGGGTTTCTTGATCTCCTTTATAAGGATTGATCTCTTTGTAATTATTTTCACTCTTAATGGATTTTAACTTTGAGGCTTGCAAAACATCTTCTTTGGTTCTGGATATCTTTTCTCTGTAATAGGTTATTGCATGCAAGTGATTCTTAGGGTTTGTGAGGTTGGGTTTCTCAACTTCTACATGGTATCAGAGCTCCAGACTTGTAGCTGTTTCTTTGTCCTTTGAAGATATTTCCTCATAGTGATTTTTTATGTGCAAGGGTTTCAAGCCAAGCTATTTTTTGTGGATCTGGGGGTAGCCTATTTTTCTAGGCATTTTTGGCCAAAATGGATCTTGCCATTGAGTCCGCAATGTCCAAAAACCCCTGTTTTTAAATAAAACTTGTCGGTTTTGGCCACAGTAGTCCAAAAAGCCAAAAAAAAATTGCCCCAAGGTCGTACGACCCTAAGGCACGTAGTTCGAGGTCAGAACTTGTGAAATAAAATTAAAAATTAAAAAAATCAAAGGTTTTTTGAATTTTTTTTGCACGGCTAGTTATAAAGGGCAACGCTACCAAGCGGCCACTATAGTGTGTAAGACCCCTTCATTTTTCTCTTTTGATCGAAAAGTGTTATGTTTGGTTGTCTTATTTTATCTTTGTACTTTGACTTAGAACTCAGTTGCTATTTGATCGCTATCTATAAAGCGATGTGAATGTTATTTTTTGATGTGATGATACTTTATTTAGATGTTATCTTTATGGCATGTGATGAATTAGCATATGTGAATATTTGAATAAATGGTGTTTAATGCTTTTGATTAAAATAATGATGTTAGATTCATTAGTTGGTAATATTGTATTGGTGAAGGGGACAGAATTGCATCACTTGCTTTTGAGCGCCCTGCGATTCCGTGATTTCCTCTTCACGGTGTGTTTTAATTATGACATATATATGCATGTGGATATACTCTTTGTTCACAGGTTGATAGGTACAGGACATCGACTCCACCTGGTTTCGCAGGTTTGAGCGTGTTCATTGCCCAATGACATTCGATTGGGAGATAGTAGCTAGGTTTTCCATGCCAAGTCATCACCCTAGTCATAGTGTGTCATCGTTCTTAGTCCAGTCCAGTTGTTTTAATATTGTTCAATTTGCCTGAATTTTATTTAATTGCAAGTTGAAAAGGGTAACTAAATGGCTTTATGTATTTAATTTTTTGATTAGATTAATCTGTTTATTATGCTGGACGATGTTATTTAAGTTATTAATTACTTTAATTTAATTAATAAAATAATTTAATCTTGGATTAGATTTATTTTATTGAATTAATTTAATTGAATTAAGCTATTCATTTGGAAATTATTGGATATTTTGTTGAAAGTGAAAAAAAAGGGAAAAATGTTTTAATTTGCATTTTGTTGAAAATTTAAATGCAAAAAAATGAAATTGAAAGATATTTTCTATTTTTGTTTTCAAAAATTTATGAGGGGGTGGATGAGATATTTTTGCAGATATTTTTGGATATTTTTTATTATTATGAATTTTCATGGAGTTTTTGAGGGGGGATGAAAAATGAAAAGGAAAAAGAATAGAAATTTGGTTTTGTGGGTTTTGAATTGGAATTATGGAGAAGTCTATTGATTTGTTGAGAAGAAGTTGGAACTTGAGGAAGGAATCTTTACACCATTGCCAACCATTCAAGCTTCTTGGAAGAACCAGGTTTTTTTCAGTTAAATTAGTGTATTTTTGAAAGATTTCTCAAATTAGATGTTGTTGTTTGAAAAGTTTAAATTCTAATTGCTCATTGCAAGAAAAAACCTATGTTAAATCTTGCCTCAAAATTAAGGAAAGCTTTGTTTGGAAATAAATTTCTTTAAAAAAAAATGGTGTTCTTGGCTGCAAGTTATTGTGTTTGAAAGTTATTTGCTCGATTTCATTTACAAATCTGAAGTGGAATCAATTAAATTTATGCATATATATGTGTATATATACTAATATAAATATATATACACATATATATTATTTGCATTTTTTTATTTTTGGTGGGAGGTTATGCTATTAAAGAATAAAAATAAATAAAAATTTAAAATTGCCCCTGTGTAGGGTGTAGATTTCCAAAAATCCGTAGGGTTTTTTAAATTAAAAATAAAATATATAAAATAAAAAAATAAAAATAAAAATAAACAAAAATAAAAAAAAAAAAATTCGTGGGGGGGTTGGGGGCTCACCCAACAACCGCCCCCCATGGGAGGCACTATGGGGGAGTCACACCCAGCTGTACGCCACCCCCACATAGCGCTAGCCGCTGTCGCCACCATTACTGGTGGTAGCTGTACACAACACAATGCCACCAGTAATGGTGGCCGATTGTGCACATAGCGCTGCCGCTGCTGCTGCCCCTTTAAACCGCCGCCCCACATGAAACAACCGCCACCCTCAGCCATGGCCGACGATGGAAGTAGCCCAACCCTAAAAGAAATCCACGTGCGTGGCTTGAGGAAACCCACACTTTTTCTCAGTTGTTTTCTTTAGAAAAATAAAATAAAATGTATAATATTGTTAATATTATAATTTATAATATTAAATATTGTTAAATAATATTTGATATTGTTAAAATATTAATATATATTGATAATAAGTACATACATAATATTTTAAATATTATATTTTATAATATTAAAATATTGTTAAATAATATTTTGTATTATATTTTATTAATATTAAAATATTATTATATGTTAAAAGGTTTTAAATTAAAGGCATGATTTAAATTTAATTGAGGGAATTGAATATTTGATTTAAATGATGTATGATTTAAAAGTGATTGTGAAATTTAGATCAATGTGCAATAGTCAAAATATTGATTTTATTTTAAAATAGTATATTGGAAGGACAAATATTGGATTTGTAAGTAATGTGCTTATTAATGAAATCAATCGATTTCTGTTAAAATGATTTACTTTGCAAGGAAAAATAGTTATTTATTTTAAAATGATATGTTATGAATCGCATAAGTAAAGGATTATTTTATTCATTTAAAGGCAATTAGGGAATTAAGTGTTGGTTTAAATTCCATCCTTGTCTGAAAGAGACATTATTCGATTAAGTTTTATTGGGGCATTATAATACTGAATTTTATTAAGGAAAATGGATTTAATATATCCAAAATTAATTTATTTCCTCGCATATGCTCTATGTGATTATTTTCTCTATGTTCATGTTTGGGGAAATGGGCTATGTGTCGTTAAAATGTAAGTCTTCCAGAGGACCCTAGAGGTTGGGGGTTGTCATTTTGTGATGTCAATTTGTTATGAATTCCCTTGGGTAGTGCATGGTGTCTAGTCAGTGTTTACCCAGTTTCCATGAATGGGGATGTTTTGTGTCTCCTGTGGAAGGAGTGGATTATGGGATTCGTGTCTCCTTGTAAGGAGTGACCTTGTTATGTGACTTGTTGCCTCCAGTGTTGGAGTGAGTTTCATTTTATGTCACATCCTGAGAAAGGAGTGGTCGTGTTATCTTGGTTGTTGCACTTTGTACCCTTGGCAAATGGATGGTATGTGTGTTTTCAAGTAGAAGAGTGGCTTTCGTAGGGGCCAGAGCTCAGAAGAGGTAAGATTGGATAACCTTCGGAAGTGGATTAATCAAGTGAAACTGAATCAATACTTAGAAGATTAGGACTAACTTCTCACTAATCAAGATAAGTTGGCCTCACTCATAGATGCAAGGGCTCGTTTAGACTTGGGATGAGTGGGAAGGCCTGGAATGGCAAGGTCATCTATCCTATCTATACATAAGGTATTTGATCCTGCATTAGTAATTATGAGGGCCGAGGATCGATAGAGGCCACCAAGACAACCCTTTATGTTGGTTGGAGCCTATGAAGATCCACAGTGGGTAACTCATGACGAGCTATGTGATGACACTCTGTCTAGGACAACAGTTGGTATTTGATTTTATGGGTATGGTTTCCTTAACATACCGAATGTGACCATAATTGGAATTCGATTATTATGTGTATGGTTCTCTTAACATATTTGATCTGCTTTATATCTAGAAGCAATGTGACCATGTCAGAGTTGTACTTGTGTTGTACTTATGTGGTACTAAAGTTGTACTTGAGTTTTACTCATGATGTACTTGTGTTGAACTTGGGTGGTACATGTGATTGGTTGTTTTAGTTTGGTTCAGTTTCGTGTTATCCTATGTCTAGAGGTAGATGGTCTTGGCTAGGATTCCTTGTTACTATCTCCTAGCATGGGGGGTGGGCCTTTGGATTCCACTTGGTTGGGTGGCGTGCACCTAAATCTATTGAATTCTTTCTTCATGTTTGTTTGGACGATATTTCTAGTTCGAGAGCTCGTTGGATTCAGTATTAGTTCTTGCTTTATTTCATTTCAGTCAATTTTGTATTATTTTACCCCTCATTTGTTATCGAGGTGGAAGTTGTAATTGTAACCTTATTTATTGGACTCGCCTCATTCGGGGAATGAGAGTTGTAATCTTATTGTTTATATTTGGATAAATCTAATTGAAAGTTATCTCTTATGCTTTAATGTATTTTATCTTCTATGGAATGAATGTGTTCTTAAGTTCTTATGTGGATAAATTTTATAGATTCATTTATGTGTTTGTGGGTTAATAAGTAATCTCAGTCTCATAACCTTAGGGGATGTTTGCTGAGTAGCGAACTTGTACATTAATTGTACTTAAGGAAAAAAAAATTAGCCTATTTAAGTAGTTGTTTGCAACTTCCTCTAGGGTTGGGTGGCGGGGTGTTACATAGCGCCGCCCGATAGCCACTGCAACACTGCCCAACGGCCACCACCATCCCACACCGCCACTCCTTTGCCTCCTAGCCCCCATAGGCTTAAAACATTAGCCCAGGGCCTTATTGTGGACTAGGAGCTTGTGCCCAGCCCTGCCAGATGACCCAATACCCTACAGTGGTCATGTGAGTGACCATGAGCTTCGGCTCTAGCCCCTGCCACCAACCCCCTAGTCCTTCATGTGATCAGGGCCTCTTTTTTTTTTAGCCCTTGAGAAATTCTCGAGGCCTTATTGAGCAGATTGGAGCAGTTTTATGAAATCAGCTATATTTTTTGCATACCGTGTCTAGTTTTATGAAAGCTGGTTCAACACTTTATCTAGTGGTGTAGGTGTGATTTTTTGGTTTTGATTTTTTGATGCTTTTTTCGGCCTCTGAATTCAAAAGTTGCTATTTTCACTTTGCGGGGTGTAACTTTTGCGTTCGTACTTAGTTTTGCGCAAACAAATAGGCGTCAGAAATCTAGTTCAATGCTCTACAAAATGATCAGACTTATTTTCCTATATTTTTTCCTAGGTATATTTTATTCAGCTTTTTGTGTTTTCACAGTTTGCTTAATTATTTGGACATTTTGGCACTTGGGAACCTCCTGTTTGCATAATTTGGCTCTATTTCATTTGATCTACATGTAGTAAGTTTAGTTTTCTCAGATTGTTTAATTTGAAGAGTTATCATGGTTTTTTCTACTCACCGTTTAGTTATAATTTTGGAATGGGTTAATTATGAGTCATGGGCAAAGGGTTAGACATTGTAGGTGGCTTAATATTTTCCCTTATTTATATGATCTCATACCTGAACCAACCACTTCAGAGGGAAAATTAGCTTGGGATATCATTAGAGATCATGTTAGAGTAAAATGTTGTTTTTACTTAATTATTTAATTAAGTCACCTTTTATTCCTCTTAAAATAAACTTAGTTTGCATTTTGTAGGCATTTTGTAATTATTCTAATTATTAAATGCATTCCTTTAGGGTTTATTTAGGGTTTCTCAATCTCCCTTTATAAGGATTTATCTCATTGTACTATTACTCTCTCTGATTAATGAAACTTTAGCTTTCAGAGCTCTCTTTCTTTTTTCTTCATTCTCTTCCTTGTGACAGGTATCTCTTTCCATGCAGGTGTTTTTAGACTCTGAAGTTGGTTTTGACAACTTCTACATGGTATCAAAACATGGACCTAATAAAGCCTATTATTGGTTTGAACAACTTGGAGCTACGAAGGTTTGATCTGGCTTTCACAAGTTTTCAGTTTGATTTTCTTTGGATCCAGAATACTTCATTTTTTGAGTTCATTTTGGGCCCAAATGGACCTTGTCGTTGAATTTGCAGTGCCTCAAATACCCTAATTTCATATAAATCTTGTCCAATTTGGCCATAGTTGACCAAAGAGGCAAACCAAAATTTGGCCCCAAGGGCGTATGGCCTCAGGGTACAAATTTTGAGGTCAAATTCATAATTTTTTTTAAAAAAATTCAATTTTAAATTGATTTTTAAAGGTTTTTATTTAAAAACCTGCACTCCCAGTTCTCATGTCAGGTGCCATCAAGCAGCCACCCAGCAGTCGTCGGGCAGCCACCCAGGCACCACCGGGTTTAGAGACATCACCACTAAGGGTTGTCAGCTCCAGCCTAAGCCCCTGCAGGCTAAACTTGCAGCATTGTGGTCACAAGGGTGACTAGCACATTGCTGACAACCCCTGAGGGCTTTAATCTATAGCACTAGGGTTATATAAGGAGCCAAGGGCCGCACCCCCAACACCCTACCTGCCAGTCCCTTGGTCATCATGTGACCAAGGGCCAAAGATGTTTAGCCCCTAAGGGCTCAAATACCATTGCATGTCCCTTTTAAACCAACTTTCAGTTAAACGGGCATATCTCAGGCATTTTAGCTCAGGTTTTCGAACAAAAATAGGTGTTGGAAAGCTGGCTCTGAGCCCGTCTTGATGGTGTAGGATTTTTTTTAAAAATTTGTAGTTTGGTTGATTTTTTTCATAGTCAAAGTCAGATGATTCATTTTTCACTCCGGGGGGCATAACTTTTGTGTCTGAGCTCCATTTTGTGCAAATGAATAGGAATTGTAGAGTTCATTTAGTGGTATACATGTAGTAAGGTTAGTTTTCTCAAATTTATAAATTTGGAGAGCTATCATGGGTTTTTCTACTCACCCTTCAGTTATAATTTTAGAACAGGGTAATTATGAGTCATGGGCAAAGGGTATACTTACACATTGTAGGTGGCTTAATATTTTGCCTTATTTATATGATCTCATACCTGAACCAATCACTTCAGAGGGAAAATTAGCTTGAGATATCATTAGAGATCACATAGTAGGACTTATATTGTCTAGTGTTGATAATGATACTATGTGGGCTATATCAAATATTTTGTTTCCCCACCCACTTTGGACACATCTTTGGGAGATCTATGGAGACCCAAATCTCTCTACATTCCTAGAGGATCTTGCTTCAGATTTTCTCTTACCCATTGATTGGAGAGATAATATACCTTTTGATCATGATACTTTAGAGGAGCTTGATTATTTAGACACCCTTGCATGTTCCGATGGATTAGAGGCTTGTCTCATAGTTCCTACTCTTCAAACTGAGATTACTCATTTATCATTCATTGTTCCTAATGACATCAGTATCACCACATTGGCCCCTATGGATTTAGTTCAACATCATGACCATCTTGGTCACTCATTATCTGCTACATTATGGGATTCTTATCTTGCAGACACATTCTTATTTGTTGAGTCTCACACTGCAGATCTCAAGGATTATTTTGAGGACATACATCTCCTCTACGTTGACAGTCAGGTTATCATTGTATTCTCACCATTATCCATGGATTCAAAGGTTGAATTTTAGGATTCTTCACTTCAGTTTGGATTTTGCATCATTTGTTTCAGTAGAGATAGAGAGATTCTTCAACATCCTATCATGGCACACATCTTGAGATAGATTGGTTCATCACTCTTTAAAGGGTTTCTTCAACATCATCCTTTGGATCCATTTCTTTTGAAGGGGAGGAATATCATTTGCCACTTCAGGATCTCTTTTTAGATTCTACATTAGGCATCTACCATTGTGACAAGAGTTCCTTCACTGTGGGGGGGCCTTCTTGTGTCTTTCTATCTCTCCTATGGAGACCATTGTATATGTACTTATATGATAGAAGTTGTCTATGAGGAGTTTCATATAGTCCACCTCCTATCCATATTTCAACAGTACATTTCATTCTTTTCTTTTCTCATTTCGGGGGTGTTTTGTTCCCATGAGGTTTTCTCCCTTTTCTCCACTTTACAAAGATTTCATTATACTTGGATAGTTGATCAAGCCTAGTTGTTGAGACCCATCTTTACTTTCATGCATTGTAGTTACCTTTTCTTTCTTGCACATGTTTGTAGGTACTCCCTAAGTTCATCTTAAAGTGGGTGTTAGAGTAAAAGGTTTTTTATACTCAATTATTTAATTAAGTCACCTTTTATTCCTCTTAAGATAAACTTAGTTTGCATTTTGTAGCCATTTAATAATTATTCTAATTATTCTAATTATTAAATGCATTCCTTTATGGTTTCTTTAGGGTTTCTCGTTCTCCTTTTATAAGGATTGATCTCATTGTATCATTACTCTCTTTGATTAATGAAACTTTAGCTTTCAAAGATCTCTTTATTTTTTCTCCATTATCTTCCCTGTGATAGGTATCTCTTTGCATGCAGGTGTTCTTGGACTTAGAAGTTGGTTTTGACAACTTCTACACAGCACAAAGTAGGACTTATATTGTCTAGTGTTGATAATGACACTGTGTGGGCTATATCAGACATTTTGTATCCTGACCCACTTTGGACACATCTTTGGGAGATCTATGGAGACCCAAATCTCTCTCCATTCCTAGAGGATCCTACTTTAGATTTTCTCTTACCCATTGCTTGGAGAGAGAATATACCTTTTGATCATGATACTTTAGAGGAGCTTGAGTATTTAGACACCCTTGCATGTTTCGATGGATTAGAGACTTGTCTCACAGTTCCTACTCTTCATATTGAGATTACTCATTTATCATCCATTGTTCCTGATGACATCAGTATCGCCACATTGGCCCCTATGGATTCAATTTAGCATCATGACCATCTTGGTCACTCATTATCTACTACATCATGGGGTTCTTATCTTGCAGACACATTCTTGTTTGTTGAGTCTCACACTACAGATCTTGAGGATTATTTTAAGGACATTCATCTCCTCTACATTGACATTTAGGTTATCACTATCTTCCCACCATTATCTATGGATTCAAAAGTTGCATTTTAGGAGTCACCACTTTAGTTTGGATTTGGCATTAGTTGATTTAGTTCAGAAAAAAAGATTTTGCAACATCCTATCATGGCACACATCTTGAGATAGATTGGTTCATCACTCTTCATAGGGTTTCTTTGACATTTTCCTTTGGATCCATTTCTTCCCAAGGGGAGGAATATCATTTTCCACTTCAGGATCTCTTTTTGGATTCTACATCAGGCATCTACCATTGTGACATGAGTTTTTTCATTGTGGGTGGGTCTTCTTGTCTCTTTCTCTCCTATGGAGACCATTGTATATGTACTTATATGATAAAAGTTGTCTATGGGGGGTTTCATGTAATCCACCTCCTATCCTTCTTTCATTAGTGTATTTCATTCTTTTATTTTCTCTCTTTTGCAGGGGAGTTTTGTTCCCATGAGGTTTTCTCCCTTTTCAACACTTTACAAAGATTTTGTTGTACTTGGGTACCTGATCAAGCCTAGTTGCCAGAACCCATATTTACTTTGATGCATTGTAATTACCTTTTATTTCTTCCACATGTCTGTAGCTAATCCCTAAGTTCATCTTAAGGGGGGGGTGTTAGAATAAAAGGTTGTTTTTACTTAATTATTTTATTAAGTCACCTTTTATTCCTCTTAAAATAAACTTAGTTTTCATTTTGTAGGAATTTAATAATTATTCTAATTATTAAATGCATTCCTTTAGGGTTTCTTTACAGTTTCTCGATCTCCTTTTATAAGGATTGATCTCATTGTATTATTACTCTCTGATTAATTAAACTTTATCTTTTAGAGCTCTCTTACTTTTTTCTCCATGCTCTTCCCTATGACAGGTATCTCTTTGCATGTAGGCATTCTTGGACTCTAAAGTTGGTTTTGAAAACTTCTACAGATCACATAGTAGGACTTATATTGTCTCGTGTTGATAATGACACTTTGTGGGCTATATCAAACATTTTGTATCCCCACCTACTTTGGACATGTCTTTGGGAGATCTATGGAGACCCAAATCTCTCTCCATTCCTAGAGGATCCTACTTTAGATTGTCTCTTACCCATTTCTTAGAGAGAGAATATACCTTTTGATCATGATACTTTAGAGGAGCTTGAGTATTTAGACACCCTTCTATGTTTTGATAGATCATAGGCTTGTCTCATAGTTCTTACTCTTTAGACTGATATTACTCATTTATCATCCATTGTTCTTGATGACATCAATATTGCCACATTGGCCCCTATGGATTCACTTCAGCATCATGACCATCTTGGTCACTCATTATCTACTACATCATGGGATTCTTCTCTTGTAATCACATTCTTCTTTGTTGAGTCTCACACTGCAGATCTTGAGGATTATTTTGAGGACATACATCTCCTCTACCTTGATAGTTAGGTTATCACTATATTCCCACCATTATCTGTGGATTCAGAGGTTGCATTTCATGAGTCTTCACTTCAGTTTGGATTTGACATCATTTGTTTCAGTTCAAACAAAGAGATTCTTCAACATCCTATCATGGCACACATCTTGAGACAAATTGGTTCATCACTCTTCATAGGGTTTCTTTGGCATCATCCTTTAGATCCATTTCTTCCTAAGGGAATGAATATTAGCTACGGCTTCAGAATCTCTTTTTGGATTCTACATTAGGCATCTACCATTGCGACAAGAGTTTCTTCATTGTGGGGGGGCCTTCTTGTCTCTTTCTATCTCTCCTATGGAGACCATTGTATATGTACTTATTTGATAAAAAAATTCTATGGGGGGTATCATGTAATCCACCTTCTATCCTTCTTCTATTAGTGCATTACATTCTTTTTTTTGCATCCTATTTTGGGGAGGAGTTTTGTTCCCATAGGGTTTTCTCCTTTACCCCATTTAGTTTAGTTTGCATTGCATTTGTACTTGGGTACCTGATCAATCCTTTGTTGTCAGGACCCATCTTTGCTTTTATTCTTTTTCCTAGTCTTTTTAGCTACTCCCTAAGTTCAGCTTAAGGAGGGGGTGTTAGAGTAATAGGTTATTCCACTTAATTAATTTAATCATATCTATTAATAAATTAAGTCATTTATTCCTTTAGGTTTACTTAAGCTAAACATAGGCACATTAATAATTATTTATTAATTATTAAGTGTGAACACTTGGGTTTCATTTAGGGTTTCTTGATCTCCTTCATAAGGATTGATCTCTTTGTAATTATTGACACTCTTAATGCATTTTTACTTTGAGGCTTACAAAACATCTTCTTTGGTTCTGGATATCTTTTCTTTGTAATAGGTTACTGCATGCAAGTGGGGTTTGTGAGGTTGGGTTTCTCAAATTCTACACTTATAGAGTCGGAATTACACGTGGAGCAATAGGAGAATGGGAGATAACCTAATCCAGGTAAGACTTGACAAAATTTTGTTCTCCCCTAATTGAGTCACTTTACTTAGCTCGAACTTATTGGTGCTACCCAAGAATGTCTTTGACCATAATCCTTTGCTCCTTATCCTAAATTAACATTATGTTGTTGTCCCCTTTCCATTATTTTTTGAGGTAATGTGGACCTCTCACCCAAACTTTAGGAATGAAATTGCTAGTGGAATATACCTATCCATGACTCCCCTATGTTTAGAGTCTTTCAAAAACTCAAGCATATAAAAAATGTGGTAAAAGGATGGAACAAGTGGGTGTTGTTGGCACTCTCAAATTTTGCAAATTTGAAGTGCCCATATTAAAAGTTTTGTTTCTACACTCTTAGAAGTGCACCTGAAAAATCTTCTTAAATGACCTACTTTGGAAGGTCATAATTTGGAGCTTGTCGATTTTCAAGCAAAATACCTTAGTGGACCCACTCATGTGACATATGTGAACATGTGTGTCAATTTTTAGCTTCCCACGATAAGTTTTGACAAGGTTTTGAAATGCGAAGCTGGGAGGGTTTTGATACTTTTCTGTTGTTTGCAAACTCTCAGTTTTACAAAGTGGCCTCCTGTTCAGGTTAATATTTCAAATATGGTTGATTTTCAAGCCAAAAGGATTGTTGCTCTTCATTTTCCCCACATAAATTTACTCCCCTTCCATGTTGTAGAGACTCATGATAAGATTTGATATTTTTACTAAGTCAAAAGCAAGCACAATTTGTTCAATTTTGCACCTGCACTTTTTAAGATGGTCAACTTTGACCTTCAATATCTTTTGATGGATGATGATTCAATAAATCCTTCTTGGAAACATACTCAAGGTACTTAAATCAGCTTGTATGTCCATTGGCATCCCCCAAGAAGCTGGTTTGTTATTTTTTCAAAGTGGTGACTTCATGAGCCTTGATTGGTTTTGAGCAGGTGCAATTGTAGAAAAGTCTGAGTAAGCAAATTTGATGATTAATATCTTGCACATTAGGATCTATTTTTCCAAACTGTCTTTTGTATTCCATTCTTGGATCAAATGTGTGCATGCATGCTCATTTTCAGGGTCTCAAGATAAGTTCTGATGGATTATTTAATCATTTTTTTATCGCAACAGGGCCAAAAAATGGTGTTCCAAAAAGTGTCAAATCTTGAAAATATAATGACAACCCATTTCATTTTTTTGTCTAAAACCTCTACAACTCAATTTTAATCAAATATGAAGATCATCTAATGCATTATTTTAATGCATATCAATTGTGGCAATGGCGTCTCACAGGCCAATTTACAAAGGAGGTACCTGATTCTTGATGGATGGGAAAAGTTTGAGGAAATGGATTTTCTCTAAGTAATTTATTATGTTCGCACAAAAAAATAATCAGCTCTAGGGGTCCCCATTTGCACATAGTGAAATTTCTCTATTTGGCCTACAAACGTAATTGAAATTTGTGTATTTTCTAATGTTTCAAAAATGCTAATATTTTAAATATCTTAAATATTTTAAATGTTATGTTTCTCTTCATGAATTGGTTTTAGGGAAAATTTAATATTTAACATATTGCAAACTTTATACTTTGCAAATATTAAACACTAGCCTTACTTGCTTGCCATCCCATAGAGGGAAGAGAGACCACCCGAGGATGCTTGTAGGGGTGCAGGCAAGCTCAGAGATGGGAATTGTTGGGCGTGTGAATGTTTTAACATAAGTTTTCATGCTATTTTGTGGATCAAAAGTGCAGATTCAACCTCCAAAATGTTGCTTGCAACCTTTCCAATGTCTGGGTTGTTCATTTTTAAGTGTTTTGGGCATGTTCTAAGTGTCATTTGATTGCAAAAATGCATAATAATTCCTTGCATGACCTGCACTTTCTTGGAACCAATTTTGTAGTTGTTTTTGGATTGAAAAATATGTTCCATTGTTGTGTGGAGGGGCTTCTCATTGTGGAGGGAGCTGAAAGTGAGTTTAATCATGTTTTTTGGTCTTTAGGTGGATTTTCAAAGATAGTTGCAAGTTGGGAAATGTTAGTGCAGCCTCCAGAAAGATGCCCGAACCATTCCTAATGCATTGGAAGCTTTTTAAACAAGGATTTAGATGTTTTTGAGTATCTCGTAATGCCAAAAATGCCCTTTCATTTATGAAAATGACCCCAACTTGTAGTAAAATGTATCAAAATTGTTTGAGAATTGAAGCTTGGTGTCATAGAAAGAGTAAAGTTGCAGAGGACTTGCAGCTAAAACCAAAAGGATGTGATTTAGGGCACAAAACATCAACGATTGTCATTGAAGTTTGAACATGGGTGAATCTCTACCTTTGCTCACAAACCCCACCACATTAAAATAATGTCTTCCAAATTCCTGTGAGGTGTGTGAGAAAGAATCTTGTGGATGTGGTGGGTTCTAGCAAGAGTTGTGGATGATTAACTATGTTAGAATGTTAAATCATCCAATAAATTGAATGCTTCCACATTCAAAAGAAAAGATTTTAATAAGGTAAAAATTAAAAGGAGACATGGGGTAATGTATTTTCCCATGAAAAGTAAAAAGTACAGAGATATTTTATTTTTATCCTTTATAATAAACATTGTTTATTATATAAAGTGAAAGTAAAATGGGCCCGATAAAATAGTTGAACAAAATCTTTGTTCATTGGTAAAAATCAAAGAACATTTTGTCCTGGGCTCGTTAAAATGGAGGCACGGGTGAAATTTTTTGATTTCATGTGGAGGAGTGAATTAAATATTCACTAAGGGTAAAGTGAATGTATTATTCAATTTATATGCAAGGATTATGTGCTAGGCACATAGGTGAAAATGGATTTTAAATATACAATGCAATATTAAAAGGAGGCATATGATATTTTTTATTCTGTCTGATACACTGAATTAAATATTCACTATCTAAATTTTTTTATTATAAAACAAGATTATTATTGGTTGGAAAATGAATGTTCAACTCCAACAAAACAATGAGAAGAATAAAGGATTTTCGCGGGAGAATAGAGACATTTTCACCTACATGGCCAATGGAGTGGATCAAGGGTAAGATATTTTTACTGATGAATAGAAAAAATTGTTTTCACACAGCAAGGTAAAATGGAGCGAATTTCTTCACATGGGAAAATTTTCTACTGCTGAACAACTTGAAGCAAAGGAAAAATTTAGAGGAAAAGTTTGTTACAAATGAAGAGAGAAGAGAGAGGATTTTTTCTTTTTGTAGGTTAATAGAGGATGAAGTTGTAGTTGTCAATTGTGGATGCATTTTAGGGCTGCTCTTGGTTTCTTTTGTTCTCTTTATCTTCTCTTCTTCTTCTCATTGTTAGGGTTCTAATTTTATGAAAGCTCTACAAGGCAAGCATAAGTTCTAGGTAGATTGTAAAGCTAGGGTGAAATATAACTGTTAGTCAATTAATCTGAGGTGTTTGTGTTCTGAATTGAGCTTCATGAATACATTTTCTTTGATAAATGTCTCCATTGCTGAGATGTAGAACTCCTTTGAAATCAATAATCAAAGATTACTTGAGTTTTTTTATGCATATTTGCCACATTTGAGTTACATTTGTTGTTGCCTTCTATTCATTGAATAATGCAATTGCTTCAATGAATGTCAGGTGCATTTGTCATTCCCTATTATTCATGGAATAGTGTAATTACTTCAACAAATATGATAGGAGTGTTGTGTTTTCAGGTGGATTTGTAAGAATGGCTACTAGATAAAGCTTTAGTGGTCTTGTTGTCACAATGTGATAACATTTTCAAAGACCTTCAAAACATGTCTAACATTGTAGGATGAAGTGTTGGTTATATGACTTCGTAGCCCTCCTTTTTGGCACTAGTCAATCTTCATGCTTCTGTTGTTTTCATTTTGGTCCCAAATTATTAAATCGTAAACCATTTTAACTATGTATTCTAAGTTATGTGTTTTCCATGTTGTCCATGTTGGTTAATGAAATTCTTTCAATATCTTAGCCAATGTTGAATGGTATTTTATGTTTCTTAGCATAATCCTGTGAGAGAATTATATGTTATGCAATATCCCATTAAGTATTTATTTGAGTCTTTAGATGTTGCTAAAGGGTCACCCCCTAGGTCCTATAGAGCCTGAAGTGCAAGGGAAATGTGTCCTAATCCCATTTCCTATTAGTTGGCCAAATCCATCTTTGAGTCTGAACATAAGATATTGGCTAGTCTTTAGGATTCATTTGGTCTGTCAATTTGGAACACCAATAGAATGGTGACTCTGTTGGGGACAAATTTTGTATCTCTAGTTGTAGTCTGTAATATCAAAGAGTCAAGAATTTGGTCAATCTGAACATCTAGTTCAGATATTGAGAGGTTTTCAGACTTGGAAGTAATTATGTTGTAATAGATTTCAAAGAATTTAAGTGTGACTTTGTTGTGGGAGAAGATCTTGAATGAAATTCATCTTTGAAAGAGCATCATATTTCTTGATGTTTAGTCCTTTGGGAAGACAGGTGGTGAATTTGTCTAAGAACTTGCTAAAGATGTGAAGAAGTTTTCAAATCTATGAAGATTTCTACTCAGGAAGACTAATTTGCAGTAGCTACAACATATCTAGGTATTTCTCATTTTCTCGTTTTCAAGAAAAATAAATATGTATATGAAAACCACATTTGAAGTCCTAGAAAACTTTGGTTCCCTTATTTAATCAAGGGATATTTGAATTGAATAGTTGTAGAGGGAATCAAATTAATTTGCAAATATGTATGGCTATCCTAGTTCTCCCTCTACAAGGTGTAATTTCATGCCTAAAGCACAACCATGTCCACAAAGAAAGGTGTCTGCAAGTGAAATATATGACCCTCTGGATTTCAATAAAATCCACGGTTACCCACATTTTGTCCCAAGAAGAGTTAATGAATATTTTCCTAAGTTTAGAGGAGATCTTGATGAAAGACATGTACAAGGGTTTCATGATGTGATGGAGGACTGTCAAATTGAAGAAGAGGATGCTATCATGAAGTTTTTTGTAAGAACTTTAGAAGATACTATTGAATGTTGGTTTATTTATTTGCCAATACATTATATAGATTCATGGCATAAGCTCTGAATATTTTTCGTTGATTATTTTGAACAAGAGTCAATAGTGAATGATGAATGCTTGTCTAAAGAAATAAATGTACATACCCAAGAAGAATATAGTGAGATAATTGCAAACAAAGTTGAGTCCATATCACATATTGATGCATTATGTGATATGAAAAGATTTGAAGATGAATCCCCTTATGACTTTCATGATAGATTCATGAGATTTTTACTTGATATACAAGAATCAAAAAGGCCGATGAATCATTTTGCATCAATTTGTTCTGTGTGAATTGTGAGCCAGGATGGAGTACTATGCCAGCTCACTTGAATCCCCCTAGCCTTAAATGTTTATATCAATGGCTTTCAATGATTGAATAAATGATAGATAAATATGAAAGCAATTTCCTAACTCAATTATGTGAAGGTACTTTTTCAAGACTTAATCACATAGATGATGATGGTGTAATAGAAGACAAGAGTGATGCACCATTTAGTGATGAGGATGTTCTTTTTGAACAACCTATAGAAGAAATGTGTTGAGAAATGATGCCTCAATTACTAGCTTGAACCTCTGTCAGAAAAGACTTGGCAAAAAATTCTTGTTCTCTACCTTTACTCCCATACCGCGATGGTCATCTTTCTATTCTGGCAGTACCGTGGTGAAGGGTTTGGCAGTTACCGCCATACCGCGCGCAATTATTTTCTCACCGCGGTGGCCGCGGTATCAGGCCTCCCCTTTGTCTGACGATTACCGCCATACCACGGCTAGCCAAAGGGCTAACCGCAGTGGCCGTGGTAAAGCCACCTATAGCTAGCCTGGAGGTTACCGCCATACCACGGCTAGCCAAAGGGCTGACCACGGTGGCCACGATAAAGCCACCTGTGGCTAGCCTAGCGGTTACCACCATACTGTGGCTAGCGAAAGGGATGATCGCGGTGGCCATGGTAAAGCCGCCTGTGGCTAGCTTAGTGGTTACCGCCATACTGTGGCTATCCAAAGGGATGACCATGGTGGCCATGGTAAAGCCGTCTGCGGCTAGTCTGGCAGTTACCATCATACTGCAACCAGCCAAAGGGCTGACCGCGGTGGCCGCAGTAAGACCGCCAACGGTCAGCAAGGCCGGTTACTGCTATACCGCGGTATGTCTTAGAGCTGCCTGTGGTAGCGTAGTAGGATGAATGGGCAGAGCTCGGGTGGACTCGGACCACTTACTGCCATACCACGAGCTAGTCAAGTGGGGTCTGCGGTAGCATGGTAAGGACTGTGAGGAGCTCAGTTGAGCTCAACGACTAGTTTGATCGAGTTGGACTCAATGTCAGAAGTAGACAACAAATGAATTGCAGACACGTGGCTCAGTGTCAAAATGATGTTTGGGCAGAGACCAAAAGAATAATTACAGTAGGTGCAGGTCAACCTAGGGTGGAAAAATTGAACCTGATTTGGGTGAAGGCTTTAATGCCTGGGTGGCTCGATGCAGGGAAATCGGTATGGGCAGATCATGGGCACGATTGAATCAGATAGATATGTACCTTGTGATCGGCAGTTGACTAAACGACTTGATTACAATGTCTAACTTAAGATAATTGATGACATATTGCATGAGAGAGAGAGAGTGAATTCGAGATTGCTCTATTGAGCTTATCAAAGGAGACTGTAAATTGTATATAACTATTTTGTTACTGTAATACAATTAGTCTGACTTTGTGTGGTGGGTTATTTATCTAAAAAGGTTTTCCCATGTATATGTTGTGTCAACTGTGAATGCTCAATTTTGTGTAATATTTATTTTACTTGCATGTATTCATCTTAAGTAGTTTGTGAAGCTATTGGAACTAGTTTATGCTTTACTCCTCTACTGTATTAGTGTTAAGGGAATGTATTCCACACTGTTGGGTCTATAGATCCATGCCTTTTTTTCCCTTCAAGTGGTATTAGAGCTTGGCCAGTTGTGTTATCCTTGTAGGAAAGATTAGTTTTTTGTGCTAATACTGTTTTAGTGGGAGTTTTGCATTGTTTGAACTTGTTTCTGTTTGATATGGTGAGTACATCTGGTAGAGTAGCTATTGAAAAATTTAATGGTAGTAACTTTGAGTTATGGAAACTCAATATAGAAGACTTGCTTGTGGATAGAGACCTCTAGATTGTAGTGTCTAGAACTAAGCCACAAAGTACAATGCAAGAAGCTTGGGATCTTGCTGATAGAAAAGTAAGAGGTTTAATAAGACTGAGTCTAGCCGATTCTATTCTCCTGAACGTTTATGAGGAGTAGTCAGTAAGATCATTGTGGAAGAAGCTTGGTGATATTTATCAGGGAAAGTCTCTGGTAAATAAGTTATTCCTAAGAAAGAAGTTGTACTCCTTGAAGATGGATGAAGGTGCATCTTTTGTAGACCATCTGAACTCGTTTAATATGAGTGTCGCTCAACTAACATCTATAGGTGTAAAGATTGAGGAGGAGGATCATTGCATGCTCTTGTTGTGTTCGTTACCTGACAGTTGGGATCATCTTGTGATGGCCATTAGAAGCACTACTACTACTTTCAAGATGGAAGACATTGTTGCCTCATTGCTATCTGAAGAGATGTGGAGGAAGTCTTTAGAGATGGCCAAAGAGGCTCTTGTTGTTCGAGATAGACCAAAGGAGAAAGGCAAGAAGAAAGACAAGAAGTCAAAGTCCAAATCTGTAGGGAGATAAAAGTCTCCTAGTAAAAAGTTCAAGGTGAGATACTGAAACTATGGGAAACCTGGTCATATCAGGAAGGATAGTAAGGAGAAGAAGAAGAAGAATGTTTCTGACAATGAATCTTCTCAAAGTGATGCAGAAGCCTTTATTGCAGCAACCTTGACAACTCAGGCATGTGATGATGTCTGGTTGGTTGACTCAGGTGCATCATTTCACATGAAGTCCAATAGAGAATGGTTCTCTAAATACGAGAAGTATGACGGTGGAAAGGTGTAGTTGGCAAGTGATTCAACATTGGAGATAGTTGGCAGAGGAAGAGTCAGAATTCAGTTTCCTGATGGGAGAGTCAAAGGTATTGGTGGCGTACTTCACATACCAGGTCTAGCTTGAAATATTCTCTCTGTCAGTAAGTTAAATGATGCTGGTGTAAAAGTTTCTTTTTCTAGTAAGGGGTATAAAATGGTTAGAGGTACAATGGTGCTCGTTAAGGGTGTTCGTACTGGCACTCTGTATAAGCTGGATGCATGTCCTATTCTTTGTAACAGTGCCTTTGTAAAGTCATGTAATGTTGCACTTGTAAAGAAAGATGAAGACTCTTCTCTAGCTACAAATGCTATGGAGGTAAAACTCCCAACTGAGAAGGCTATGCTATGGGATCATAGACTTGGTCACATTGGTGAGAAAGGTTTAAAAAACTTGAAGAATAAAAATCTTGTAGAAGGGCTTGATGATTGTAACCTTGAGTTCTATTTCTGCGAACATTGTATCTATGGAAAACAACACCATGTTTCTTTTTATTCTAGTCCTCAAAAATCTTCTAGTATACTAGATTATGTTCATTCTGATGTGTTTGGTTCAGTTAATGTTCCTTCGTTATCAAAGTCTAGATATTATGTTTCTTTTATTGATGACTTTTGGAGAAGGGAATTTGTATACTTCATTAAATGTTAATCAGAAGTATTTAGTCGGTTTAAAGAATTTAAATCTTTGGTTGAAAATCAAACTAGAAGGAAAATTAAGTGTTTGAGGATAGACAATGGTGGTGAATTCTGTTCTGCAGATTTTAAAAGGTATTGTACTGATCATGGGATTAAAAGGAACAAGACAACACCTTACACTCCACAAAAAAATGGAGTTACTCAGAGGCTAAACAGGACATTGATGGAAAAGGAAAGGAGTATGTTGAGTAGTGCTGGTCTGGAGCAGAAGTTCTAGGCTGAGGTTGTTGCTATAGCATGTTATTTGATAAATAGATCTCCTTGTTTAGCTCTTGTTGACAAGACACCTTTGGAAGCATGGTTTGGTAAGAAGCCCTCTCTGAGGCATGTCCGTGTGTTTGGCTATGAGGCATATGTTTATGTGCCAAATGAAAAGAGATCTAAATTGGATAACAAGGCTGTCAAGTGTATCCTCATCAGTTATAGAGTTGGTGTGAAGGGATACAAGCTTTGGAACCCTATTACTGAGAAGGTTTTATATAGTAGAAGCATGATATTTCATGAGCTAAAACCTTTAGTTAGTGATCAGCAACTTGGGACAAATCAGAGTGACAAGAAGAAGGATGCAATTGAGATTCCCCAAACTCCAGAAAGGGAAGAGTTGCATGGTGTACTTGAGACTGAGGAGAGCTCAAGAAGCTCTGGAAGTTCTGATGATGAAGAACAACCTCAGCCTGTAAGAAGATCCACTCGAGAAAAAAGACAACCTAATAGGTATGGTTTCTCTATGTTAGATTCAAATTGTGCTTATGCCTTAATTACCGACACTGATGAACCTAGGAATGTTAAAGAAGCAATCAACATGGCTGATTCAAAGTCTTGGCTGGAAGCCATGAATGAAGAAATGGATTCTTTGAAAAAGAATGACACCTAGAATTTGGTACCACTGTCTAAAGGGAAAAAGCTTGTTGGCTATAAGTGGATATTCAAAAAGAAGATAGGACTTGATGGCAGTGTTGAGAAGTATAAGGCATGATTGGTTGCAATTTTTTTTTCTCAAATTGAGGGAATAGATTATGGAGAGATTTTTTCCCCTATAGCAAAGTTGATATCCATCAAATTTTTATTGTCATTGGCAGCTATGTATGATTTTGAAATTGAGCAGATGGATGTGAAGATAGCTATTCTCCATGGTGAGCTAGAAGAAGAAATTTACAGGTCCCAGCCTGAGCATTATGTTGAAAGAGGTAAACAAAATCTGGTTTGCAAATTAAATAAATCTGTCTATGGTTTAAAACAATCTCCTAGAATGTGGTACCAAAAAATTGACACATTTGTGTTGTCAATTGGATTTGTGAGATCAAAATATGATCATTGCATTTATTATAAATCTGAAAATGATCATGTGCTTGTTATCACCCTGTATGTGGATGATATGTTATTCATTGGAAATAGTGAGACTATGATTTCTGACCTTAAATCTCAGTTGTTTATAAAGTTTGAGATGAAAGATCTTGGTGTAGCTAGGTACATTCTTGTAATGGAGATTACCAGGGGCAGAACAAGCAGAAAGCTTTGGGTCAATCAGAGTAAGTATGTGAAGACAGTTCTAGAGAGGTTTAGCATGGATGACTACAAGCAGCTTGTTGTTCCTATCATGCATGGAACTAAGTTGTCAGTTGAAGACTGTCCAAAGTCTGCTATTGAGATTGAGGACATGACCAATGTGCCTTATGCAAGTGCTATTGGCAGTTTGATGTATGGTATGGTCTGCACAAGACCAGACATTGCCCAAGCAGTGGGAGTTCTAAGCCGTTTTATGGCAAATCCGGGAAGATCACATTGGGATGTTGTGAAGAGAGTATTTAGGTATTTGAAGGGGACTTCAGATTATGCACTGTGTTACCATGGTAATATGGTTGCATCACAGAAATCTCTCAGCATCCAAGGTTATGTTGATTCAGATTGGGTAGGGGACATTGACAGCAGATGATCCACCAGTGGATACACCTTCATGCTTAATGGTGGAGCTATCAGCTGGATGAGCAAGCGACAGGCTGTAGTTGCTTTATCCATGACAGAGGCAGAGTACATGGCTGCAACTCATGCCTGTAAGGAATCTGTTTGGTTGAGGCATTTGTGTTCAGACATTGGATTTGATGTTGGGCAGATTACAATCTGCTATGACAGTCACAGTGCCATTTTTTTGGCAAAGAATCTGAGCTTTCATGCCAGGACCAAGCACATTGATGTGAAGTATCACTTCATAAGGGACATGGTTGAAGATGGTAGGGTCAATCTGGAAAAGGTGGACACCTTGAAGAATGTTGTAGATGCTTTGAAAAAGCCTATGAGTATAGACAAGTTCAGATGGTGCGCAGAATTGATGGGCCTTGGGGCCTATGACAGACAGTAATTTTTCAAAGTCTGGAGGAAGTTGGGAATCTTTGTCAAGTGGGAGATTGTTGAGAAAGGATGCCTCAATTACTAGCTTGAACCTCTGTAAGAAAAGACTTGGCAAAATATTCTCATTCTCTGCCTTTACCGCCATACCGCGGCGGTCATCTTTCTATTCTAGCGATACCGCAGTGAAGGGTTTGGCGGTTATCACTATACTGCGCATAATTATTTTCTCACCGCGATGGCTGCGGTATCGGGCCTCACATCTGTCTGGCAGTTATTGCCATACTGTGGCCAGCCATAGGGCTGACCATAGTGGCCATGCTAAAGCCACCTGTGGCTAGCCTAGCGGTTATTGCCATACCATGGCCAGCCAAAGGGCTAACCGCGGTGGCCGTGGTAAAGCCGCATGCGGCTAGCCTAGCGATTATGGCCATATCATGGCTAGCCAAAGGGCTGATCGCAGTGGCCATGGTAAAGCCACCTGCGGCTAGGCTGTAGGTTACTACCATATCACAGCCAACCAAAGGGCTAACTGTGGTGGCTATAGTAAAGCTGCCTGCGGCTAGCCTGTCAATTACCACCATACCGCGGCCAGCCAAAGTGCTAACCATGGTGGCCATTATAAGATCGCTAGTGGTCAGCAAGGCCAGTTACCTCTATACCACAGTATGTCTTGGAGCCACCTGCAGTAGTGTAGTAAGATGAATGGGCAGAGCTCGAGTGGACTCAGACTACTTACTGCCATACTACGAGCTGGTCAAGTGGGGTCTATAGTAGCATGGTAAGGACTGTGAGTAGCTCGGTTGAGCTCAGTGAGTGGTTTGACTCAGTTGGACTCGGTGTCAGAAGCAGACATGGAATGAATTACAGACACGTGGCTCAGTGTCAAAGTGATGTTTGGGCAGAGACCAAAAGAGTAATTGCAGTAGGTGCAGGTCAACCCAGGGTGGCAAAACTAAACCCGATTTGGGTGAAGGCTCTAATGCCTAGGTGGCTTGATGCAAGAAAATCGGTATGGGTAGATCATGGGCATGATTGAATCAAACAAAGATGTACCTTGTGATCGGCGGTTGACTGGCAGACTTGAATGCAATGTCTGACTTAAGATAATTGAGGACATATTGCATGAGAGAGAGAGTGAATTCGAGATTACTGCTTTGAGCTGATCAGAGAAGACTATAGTTTGTATGTAACTATTTTGTTACTGTAATACAATTAGTCTAACTTTGTGTGGTGGGTTTTTTACTTGAAAAGGTTTTCTCATGTATATCTTGTGTCAACTGTGAATGCTCAATTTTGTGTAATATTTATTTTACTTGCATGTATTCATCTTAAGTAGTTTGTGAAGCTATTGGAACTAGTTTATGCTTTACTCCTCTACTGTATTAGTGTTAAGGGAATGTATTCTGCACTATTGGGTCTGTAGATCCATGCCTGTTTTTCCCTTCAAAATGTACCCAGATGAAAATTACAACCATGATGGCCATGTTGAGTTTAATGAAATATGTGAAGTTTCTTCTATTTGCTCAAATAATGCAAAAATAGAAGACATCTTTTCTGTAGAAAATGAAGGTTGCAATGATGTAGATGATAATGAAAGTATTTTCACATCTATGGAATTTGAATATATGGTTGAAGATCATGCTAATTTTGGAGTTTTATGTCTTCATGAAGAGAACGATGATGTTGTAAATGGAAGTTTGTAGCGAGCTGAAAATAATTATTGTCTGGGTGATCAAGATGATTACAATTCTATTTACAGCCCTAGTGATTGTGAGTCCTTTTAGGAGAAGGAAGCAAGGCTGATTTCTTCAAGTGAATATTGCTTCAACAAGTAAAATGATGACATCATTTCTACTGCCTCACAATTGTATGATGATGGATATGAATTGGGTGTTCTTTTTGAAGAAGAAGTATGTAATCAACAATATTATGATGCACTTGGCTATACTAATCTTACAAGTATTAAATGTAGCATTGATGCAAGCATTCATGATGAGACACAGGAGCTTGTTGATTTGACAGATGCTTCTAAATATGTCAATATATCAGCTTCAAATGACAAGGTATGTAATAAGTTTCAATCATAGCAAACATTTGTGAGAAGTTGCAATGAAGAAACTATTGATGGTTTTTAGTTTGACATTGAAGAAGGTAGGCCTGCTGATTGTTGTAGCAATACGAATGGAGAAGGAGATATATATGTAAGAGGTTCATTGGATGAATCATTTGAAGTAGTTGATTATGAGAAGCATGCATATGTTGATAATGATAAACTAGGAACTCCGGTTTGGTTTTATTCTTTACCTTCTACTTTGCTTGTTGACTTTTAAGTTACCATTGATTGTTTGTATGAAGATAACATTGGTGTAGTTGTACATGACAGTGGAAATGTAGAGATAAACGCTAGTACAACTAATGACATTTTTTATGATGAGTTTGCACTTGAAGAATGTGATTGTGTCAATCACATGGATGCACATGAGGGCCTTTTTTCTGGATCTGCAACCCACGGTTTTCCTCATGGGTAGTATTCTTCATATTTTCATGTTGGTGCAACAAGAGTTAATGTTGAGTTTCATACTCTTTACAATAGTGAATATGTATTTGACACTCACTATGATAAGTTTGTTGCAAATGAAAGTTCTAAGTCATGCAAACTTATATTTGAAGCTTCTCTTTGTGGTAACATTACTAATGTTGGCAGTATTGTCTATGAGCATGAACTGGAGAACACTATTTGGGATGATGATACATCTTCTGAGTGCTATAGATGGTTTGAGTGTGGACACTGGGCATGTGGATGCTGGTAAGTCTTGTTTTAAGGACATTGAGACATATGGTAATATGATTGAACTGTGTTGTTGGGATAATGACGAAGTCATTTGTGATGCAATCCAATTGAAAGAGTTACAAATGAGTGAGAAATATTATCTCAACACACAAGAGGATTGCACATTGTTCTTCATCCATGATATTTCCTCTGAACATGATCATTATGAGGGTGTCAATGAATATGATGAAACTACGTATTCATGTGGTCTTGATCAATATCCTCATATGTTGTCACTCGGTACAAAATCAGAAATTGAAGAGAGTGGCATTGATGTGGCCTATGTAATTTGGCTTCCATATGATAACAAAGCTGAATAGAAAGCAAGTTTACACTTGTACAAGGGTAGTTTGATATTGTTGTTTGCAAAGATTTTATCACTCATGTTGTTGTGGTGTGATAGAGGCAAGCATGATTTGAGGGAGATCAACTCTTTCGACAGATTTGTATTTGATAGAGCTAAGAATTGATTCCCCTTTTTTTTCATTTGGTGACTTGGGGTCACCAAGTGAAGTTGAAAAAAAGGTTGAACAAAGGAGCAGTTTGAGAGCACCTAAATGGACTCAGTATTTGGTCTACTCTCCAGAGATCTGGATTCTTTCTATTCCCACAATGGTCATACATCCCCGATCGAAGCCACTGTTGGCACTCTCAAATTTTGAAAACTCAAAGTGCCCATATTGCTTCTACACTTTCAGAAGTGCACTTCAAAAATCTACTTAAAAGACCTACTTTGGAAGGTCATAATTTGGATTCTATTGATTTTCATGCAAAATACCTTGGTGGACCCACTCATGTGACATGTGTGAACATGTGTGTCAATTTTCAGCTTCCCACAATAAGTTTTTTCAGGGTTTTCGCACTTTTTTGCTGTTTGCAAAATTTTAGTTTTACAAAGTGGCCTCCTGTTTAGGTTAATATTTCACAAATGGTTGACTATCAAGCCAAAAGGATTGTTTCTCTTCATTCTCCCCACATAAATGTACTCCCTTGTCAAGCTGTAGAGCCTCATGATAAGATTTGATATTTTTACCAGGCCAAAAGCAAACGTAATTTGTTCAGTTATGCACTTGTACTTTTCAAGATGGTCAACTTTGACCTTCAATATCTTTTGATGGATGATGATTCAAGAAAATCCTTCTTGCACACATACTCAAGGTAGCTAAATGAGCTTGTATATCTAGTGGCATCCCCCTAAAAGATGGTTTTTTATTTTTTCAAAGTGGTGACTTCATGAGCCTTGATTGGTTTTGAACAAGTGCAATTGCAAAAAAGTCTAAGTAAGCAACTTTGATGATTAATATCTTGCACCTCAAGATCTATTTTTCCAAACCATATTTTTCATTCCATTATTGGATTAAATTTGTGCATGCATGCTCATTTTCAGGGTCTCAGGATAAGTTCTGATGGGTTATTTAATCATTTTCTGATTGCAACAGGGCCAAAAAATGGTGTTCCAGAAAGTATCAAATCTTGTAAATCTAATGACAACCATTCATATTTTGGTCTAAAACCTCTATAAATTATTTTTTATCAAATACAAAGATCATCAGATGCATTATTTTAATGCATATCAGTTGCGGCAATGGCGTCTCAGAGACCAGTTTACAAAGGAGGTACCTGATTCTTGATGGATGGGAAAAGTTTTAGGAAATGGGTTTTCTCTAAGTAATTTATTATGGCCGCATGCAAAACATCTCAGCTCTAGGGGTTCATGTTTGGACATGGTGAAATTTCTCTATTTGACCTACAAACCTAATTAAAATTTGTGTATTTTCTAATGTTTCAAAAATGCTAATATTTAAAATATCTTAAATATTTTAAATGTTATGTTTCTCTTCGTGAATTGGTCTTAGGGAAAGTTAATATTTAATATATTGCAAAATTTATACTTTGCAAATATTAAACACTAGCCTTACATCCTTGCCATCTTGCAGAGGGAAGAGAGACCACTAGAGGATGCTTGCGGGGGTGCGGGCAAGCTGAGAGATGGGAATTGTTGGGCGTGTGAATGTTTTAAGAGAAATTTTCATGCTATTTAGCAGATCAAAAGTGAAAATTCAACCTCCAAAATGTTGCCTGCAACCTTTCCAATGTCTGGGTTGTTCATTTTTATGTGTTTTGGGCATGTTCTGAGTGTCATTTGATTGGAAAAATGCATAATCATTCCTTGCATGACCTACACTTTCTTGGAGCCAATTTTGGAGTTGTTTGTGGATTGCAAAATATGTTCCATTATTGTGTGGAGGGGCTTCTCATTGTGGAGGGAGCTGAAAGTGAGTTTAATCACATTTTTTGTCTTCAGGTGGATTTCTAAAGACAGTTGCAAGCCAGGAAATGTTAGTGCAACCTCTAGAAAGATGCTCAAACCATTCCTAATGCATTCAAAGCCTTTTAAACTAGGATTGAAATGTTTTTGAGTATCTGGTAATGCCAAAAATTCCCTTTCATTTATAAAAACGACCCCAGCTTGCAGTAAAATGTATCAAAATTGTTTGAAAATTGAAGCTTTCCGCCATGGAAGAGTAAAGTTGTAGAGGACTTGCAGCTAGAACTAGAAGGATGTGATTTAGGGCACAAAACATCAACGACTATCATTGAATTTTGAACATGGGTGAATCTCTACCCTTGCTTGAAAACCCCGCTACATTAAAATAATGCCTTCCAAATTCTTGCGAAGTGTGGTGGGTCCTGGCAAGAATTGTGGATGATTAAATGTGTTAGAATTTTAAATTGCCCGATAAATTGAATGCTTTCACATTCAAAAGTAAATTTTTTAATAAAGTAAAAATTAAAAGGAGACATGGGGTAATGTTTTTTCTCGTGAAAATTAAAAAGCACAGAGAGATATTTTATTTTTGTCCTTTATAATAAACATTGTTTATTATATAAAGTGAAAGTAAAATGGGCCCGATAAAATAGTTGAACAAAATCTTTGTTTATTGGTAAAAATCAAACAACATTTTGTGTTGGGCTCGTTAAAATGGAGGCACGGGTTGAATTTTTTAATTTCATGTGGAGGAGTGAATTAAATATTCACTGAGGATAAAGTGAATGTATTATTCACTTTATATGCAAGGATTATGTGCTAGGCACACAGGTGAAAATGGATTTTAAATATACAATGCAATATTAAAAGGAGGCATGTGATATTTTTTATTCTGCCTGATACTATGAATTAAATATTCATTGTCTAAAAGTTTTTATTATAAAAAAAGATTATTATTGGCTGGAAAATGAAAATGCAACTCCAACAAAACAATGAGAAAAATAAAGGATTTTCACGGGAGAATAGAGACATTTTCACCTACAAGGTAAATGGAGTGGAGCAAGGGTAAGATATTTTTATTGATGAACAAAGAAAATTGTTTTCATGCAACAAGGTAAAATGGAGCGAATTTCTTCACATTTGGAAATTTTTCTGTTGCTAAAGAACTTGAAGCAAAGGAAAAATTCAGAGTCAAAGTTTGTTGCAAATGAAGAGAGAAGAGAGAGACTTTTTTTCTTTTTGCAGGTTAATGGAGGATGAAGCTACCAGCTGCCAATTGCGGATGTATTTTAGGGCTGCTCTTGGTTTCTTTTGTTCTCTTTATCTTATCGTCTTCTTCTCATTGTAAGGGTTCTGATTTTATGAAAGCTCTCCAAGGCAGATAGAAGTTTTGGGTAAATTGTAAAGCTATTGTGAAATATAACTGCTAGTCAATTAATCTAAGGTGTTCGTGTTCTGAATTAAGATTCATGAATACATTTTATCTAATAACTATCTCCATTGTTTAGATGTAGAACTACTTTGAATTCAATAATCAAAGATTACTTGTGTTTTTCCATGCATATTTGTTGCATTTGAGTTACATATGTTGTTGCCTTCTATTCATTGAATAATGTAATTGCTTTAATGAATGTCAGTGACATTTTTCATTGCCTATTGTTTAGGGAATAGTGTAATTGCTTCAACAAATATGATATGAGTGTTGTGTTTTCAGGTGGATTTGTAAGAATGGTTACCAAATAAAGCTTCAGTTGTTTTTTTGTGACAATGTGATAAAATTTTAAGAGACCTTCAAAACATGTCTAACACTATAGGATGAAGTGTTGGTTATATGAATCTGTAGCCCTCTTTTTTGGCACTGGTCAATCTTCATTCTTCTATTGTTTTTAGTTTGGTCCCAAATTATTAAATCATAAACCATTTTAAGTTTGTATTATGAGTTATGTGTTTTCCATGTTCTGCATGTTGGTTAATAAAATTCATTCAATATCTTAGCCAATGTTGAATGGTATTTTATGTTTCTTAGCATTATCCTGTGAGATAATTATCTATTATGCAATATCCCATTAAGTATATGTTTGAATCTTTAGATGTTGCTAAAGGGTCACCCCTCTAGGTCCTACAGAGCTTGAAGTGTAGGGTAAATGTGTCATAATCCCATTTCCTGTTAGTTGGCCAAATCCATCTTTGAGTCTAAGTAGAAGAAATTCGCTAGTCTTTAGGATTCATTTGGTCTGTTGATTTGGAACACCAATAGATGTTTGGGGACATTTTTGAACAAAAATGTGAGCTTTTTGATAAACTTAAAGAGACCCAAACAAGGATGGAAAAGGGGGATGTTTCTTAGAAAACTTGTTAATAGGAGAAAGACTATCGCATGAAATGGGAAAAAGTCTTGAAAAAGAAATATTCTAGAAAAAAAATTATAGAATTCAATGGATGAAAGGAGACTGCAACAATTCCTTCTTTCACATCTCAATTCTCAAGCACAAAAATAGGAACCAAATTAAAAAACTAAAGGATGAGTTGGGGGTTGAAGCCACAACTCTGACTCAGATTGGCCAATTAGCCTCTAGATATTTTCAAAATGCCTTATCTAAGCCTACTAAGGCCCCAAACCTACTGTTGATGACCTATTACTTGACTCCATCCCTGCTACTCTAACTAATTCAAATAATGTTTTTATCCTTAGAGTTGTCACTCCTGAGGAAGTGAGACTGGTAATTTTTAGCATGGGTGCTTTCAAAACCCTTGGACCAGATGGTTTCCCTCCAAATTTCTTTCAAGATTACTAGGAAATTGTGGGAGAGGACCTTTCCCTTACTTCCAAT
The DNA here is from genome assembly GCA_007115665.2 of Sequoiadendron giganteum. Lineage (NCBI taxonomy): Eukaryota > Viridiplantae > Streptophyta > Pinopsida > Cupressales > Cupressaceae > Sequoiadendron > Sequoiadendron giganteum. Next base: position 811,525,874 of record CM021100.1, on the reverse strand, counting down.
GACTTCTTCAAATTGAAATAACTTCTAAAACAACTGAATCATACCTTTCTAACCCTAATTCCTAAAAATGATGACCCCTAGACCATGGTTGATTTTAGACCTTTCAACCTATATAATAAAATCTACAAGATCTTTTCTAAAATTCTAGTTAATTTCTTGAAACATTTTCTTGATAAAATGATTAGTCCTTGTCAAAACGTTTTTATTCTTGTCTGCCACATTTTGGATGCTACAATCTTCACACATGAAAGCATGCATTCAATGGACATGATTAATTGTGTTGGTATGGCTTTTAAACTCGAAATTTACAAAGCATATGGAAAATTTCTATGGAGTTTCCTCTTTAAAGTGTTATCTAGAATGGGCTTCAATTACACTGTGGTTAATCTCATTTCTTATGATCAATGGGGTTTTGCATGGCTTCTTCAATGCTAGTAGAAGGATAGGATAGGGAGATCCCCTTTTGCCATATCTCTTTATTATGGTTGTTGATGTGCTAAGAAATAATGTTTCAAGGATTCTAGTTGATGGTTCTATTATGGGGATCACACTGGCCACTTCCCTTGAAACTTCAACTATACAAAAATTTGTGGATGATACTATCCTCTTTGGGAAAGCTTCTATGGTGGAAGCTAGAAAATGGAAGAAGTGTCTTAACAATTATGCCTCTAGTTCTAGCCAATGTATAAAATACAACAAGAGCATGGTCTAATTATTCAACAACACATCCACCTTATAGGGAAAGGTGTCTGCTATTCTGGGCTATAAGAGTGCTTCCCTTCCCTCTACATACCTTGGTCTCCCTCTCATAGTTAAAGAGGTAACACTTGGATTTTGGAACTCAGTCCTTGAAAGAATACAAAGAAATTTTTTTGGATGGAAAGACACTACTCTTATCCATGTTGGTAAGTTGTAGTTCTTGGTTGTTTCTCTCCAAGGGAGACCAATTTACTTTTTTCCATCTTCAAAATTCCTATATACATTGTTGAGAAATTTGAATGAATTCAAAGGAATTTTGTTTAATCTGATATGGGGGAAAAGAAGAAACTAGCTCTGATAAGTTGGGATACAGTCTATCTCCCTAATTCTAGTGGTGGCCTTAGCATAAGAAAAATACAACCTACTAATAAATCCCTTCTTATGAAGGTTGGATGGGACTAGCTGAGGAATAATAAGGTATAGTGCAAGTTTCTAAATGTGAAATATCTCAACAACATATTCTGATCAAGTGTCTCTTAGATGACCATCCCATTGGTTCATTGATTTGGAACAATATCTTTAGGGTTAAAAGGATGTTGCACTCTAGATTTAGATGGAAACTAGGTGATGGTAGCAAAATTAGATTCTGGTAGGATCCCTGGCTGCTTGAAATTCCTCTCTCAATTTGACTTGAAGAATTTGATGGTACCTGTTGAGGTTTTTTTTGGAAAGAATGTGAGAGACTACTTGTGTGGGTTGCATGTCTCTATGAAATGGAAAATGTTGGAGAATTGTTGCTCCCATTATTCGGAGTTAAGGAATCAAGCTAGGAATCTGTGGGACATCCTCTCCCTAACTAGAATACCTATTTCTAACCTGGAGGATGAATTATATTGGACTAATAAAAACAAGGGTAATCTCTTAATAAAGTTTTCCTAAAGTTTTTATCACTACAAGGAGCTCAGAATAGTATTTGGAAACAGGTTTGGAACAAACAACTTACACCAAAAAATAATTTTTTGGGTGGATAGAAAGCCATAACGGGATATTTACTCAGGACAATTTAAGGAAAAGGGGATTTCAAATCTCGAATAGATATATTCTATGTAAGAACGAGGAAGAGATTGTCCCTCATTTGTTATTACACTACCTACTTGCTATGGAATTTTGTGAGTATACTTTTGAACGATTGGGTATTCAATGAAATATGAATGGTCATCTAAAGATCTTTGTTGATAGCTAGATTGATACCTATCACCATCCCCTTCCTAAATAAATTTGGAGATAGGTTCCTCCCATTCTATGTTGGTGTTTGTGGAAAGAAAGGAATAATTAGATTTTCAAAAATGTGGAAAAAATCTCTAAGGAGGTGTTTAGTATTGGCCTTAGACTTATCTCTAAGAGTGTATCCTTGTATGTTTGGAAACCTTTAAACAAACCCCCCTTTGTAAGGGATATCAATATGGATAAATCTTAGAAAAGGAACCTGGATCTCAACTCATTTGACAACTCTAAAGCAGTGGATAGGCTTAAAATGATTTGGAAACCCCTTGAAAATGGTTGGCACAAAATTAACTTTGATGGTGTGATGATAGGTAATCCTAGTTTGGCTAGGATAGGGGGCATTATCAGAGATTCAAATGGTAACTTGGTGCTTGGTTTTTTTGGTGGCATCATGATACAATCCTCTATGATAGATGAGGCAAGAGCGCTCCTTAGTGGAGTTAAAATTATGATATTTCTATCAAGATTCAACCATGTAGTTTTTCAAGTCAAACTCATTGACCCATGTTTCATGAGTAGAGGTTCATAATTATGATTAATGTAGTTAAAAAAATTGTTAGTCTAGGAATAAAAAACCTACATGTTTAAGTAGACTCTGAAGTTGTGATTGACTCCATTAATCACAATTATTGCCAAGGGTGGAGTATTAGGGATATCTTACTTGATATAAAATTCTTACTCAGCATAATGGAAAGATAGAAAATAACCCACACCTTCTGGGAGGGCAACAAAGTGGCTGAATCTTTGGACAACTTTGGAATTTCTTAGGTGGTTTCAAAATGTTGGAGAAGTATGATGGCATCCCCATGAATATCCAAGGAATAATCCTTGAAGAGAAAATGAACACTAATATTGATGATGAGATCTAATATCTCCATTGTGGATTGGTACACTTGTCTTCTCACCATGGATCTCATAATGATGTGGATATCTTATGATGGCATGGTTGGGTGGGGGTGGGTGTCTGTGTTTTGGCTGGGTTTTCTTGTCTTACCTAATTGGATTTCCCAAAAGCTTCATGTGTTTTCATATCATTGGTACGAAGCTCCTAATTTGAATCTGGTTATAAGGAATGTGTCAACGACCAAAATCTCTATCAAAACTTTAATTAATAATGAGCCGATAAAAGTAATGATGGACTTATCTATGTGTCAATGTAATTAATCAATATTTACAAAGGCCTCACAACCCTATGCATTTCAAAAATGCATGTTGGTACGTGTGAGAATCTTAATGCCTTAATTAGGAAAGATTTTTATATTTTTTATGACAAAGGTGATAAATGTTTTGTGTATATTAGTTGTTTAGCTTTTGAAAAATCTCCTATTTTGTTTGATCTAGTGAATGGATACTACCTGATTGTGTAAAAAAGAGGAGCCTATGTTATAATAGAACAAGGATCATGTGAAGAACTATACTGAGACCCTTTATTCTGGCATGTATGTTTCAAAGGAGGTATGTTTCCTTTAATAGAGTCCCTCAAAGGGCATGCCAAGAAGCTATCTTATCAGTTTGTGAGCTCAGGGTGTGACAAGAGGGTTACTGTGGGCATAATATCATTTGAAATCAATGAGGTCATTGCTAAAGCTACAGGTTTATCATGCTCACGCCAAAAACTAAAAAATGATACAAAGGAAAAGTTGACCAAGCTATGTGTGGGGTTTGAGAGTAGCAAGCTCTTATGCCTTGGGACCAGGTGTGTTTGGTTTTAATGAAGAACATTACTCTTGAAGGAAATTTTAAAGTTTTCTGCATACATCACTTTTTTTTGCTAAACCACCTTTGAAACATAATTCTCATTAGCTTATCATTCTTCTTGCTTTCATCTTTGGAAGGTTCGATTAGGGAAAATATAGAATTTGTGGATAGGAACCTTGAAAAACCCTTTCCATTACCCCTTCATCAAGGTCCCATTCTCTATCTCTACTAGTTACACATATCCCTCTACCCACCTAATCCCATCTTTGTCACTAATATTGAAGAATCTGAGACAATTGACTAGTCCCCTACCAAACCCTCACTAGTTTCTTCCATCAGCCCTAAAAGAAAGAACCCTCTTGTGTCTCGCAAACCCGATCCAAAACTTATACCCCATGCCAGAAAAAAGAAAGGTGGCATGGGGCTAGCTCATTCCAAAGTCTCTAAAGGGCTCTATGAGCTAAAAAATACACCCACTAAGAATGATGGTAAATTAACCACCAAATCCAAGCTGAAACAGAAAAGGGGAAAGAAGGATGTCACTTGCCATGTGGAAGAACCCCCTATGAATGATGTAGATGAAGAATTTGATGACAAATATTCTCAAGGGGATATGGTGGTGGCTACAAGTATTGACACTGGGGCATAGATGATAGGTTTTTGTAGGTCCAATATACTGGTATAGCATAAAAATGAGGTTTAGGTTGATGAGATTTCCAATAGTTCAAAGCAGGATGAAGGCCAGGAGGAGAGAAAATAGAACATTGTTGAGGAGACCGAAGAGAATGTGTAGGGACCAAGAATCTTCCCTAATTTAAATAGGATGATTCAGGATAATCCATAGATGATTCCTCTAATAATCAGACTTGAGTGGAGGAGACTACAAGGATGGAAGTTTTCAAAGATGAATACCCCAACGACCTAGTTGGTCATGTTGCTAAACTAGAAATAAAGTTCATAAGGCTGACCTAGTTCACAATTAAGATCATCCACCACTCTATTGTTATACTATCGATAGTGCTAAAAGAGGAGATCAACAAGAAGGCTACTGAGGCTAAGTCTAAAAACAATTGGTTTGGGGATGATGTGTTGAAACTACTCATGGAGGAGTGGGAGGGAATAGCTAGGTGATGGGGGTTGTGTTGTTTGTTGTTGGGTGGGCTATCTTTTTACTTTTATTCTACTATTTTTGTTTTGGATACTATATTGTTACTAGTTTTTGTTTTTTGATCTAAAATTTGGCCCTTGTGGCCCCTCATGTTAAGGGTACTATAGCCTATAAATGTGGCTTATATAATAAAAAACTTACGATAAAATTTTAATTTAATAAATGATTATGATGGAAAAATGTTTCCTAAAATTCACATGTACATACAAATGTGCAATACTATGAAAGTGATTGAAGAAGTAACCTTTTACATGGAAAATCAAGAGTTTTTTTGTTAATATACTATTATTTTTCTTATATGAATTCAATTAAGCTATTGAGATGATTTCTAATATGATAAGTCACTCCCATGTACCATTCACAATGAATACACATCAAATGATGGAAAAGGGAGATAAAAAGGTAGAGGAAAAATTAATTTTAAAATGAAAGAGTTCAAGTGGCCTATTATATATTTAGAAGGAATATTCATTTATCTTATTAACCCTATTTTTAAATTTCTTCCAAATAATTATACTAAGGATAATTAAAATCTACAATCAAATAAACCTAGTTTAGAAATTGTATCTACCTCACTAGGTTCTTTTATATAATTGATTTTCACAATGAAGTCAAAATTTAAATATCTCAAATTAGTTATTTGAATTCAAACTTAAGGGTATGTACAGGGAGATGTGAGACCAAAATGGGATCATAAGTGGCCATTTTTTTTTAAATAAGGAAAAATTAATCTTGGATGAGAAATTGAAGATACTTACCCTCAAAATATGAATATACAACAAGAATAAGAGTTATAGTGCTTTTTGTTTAAAAAGACAACTGAGAGGGGGGTGAATCAATTGTAAAAGATTTTAACATAGTAAAATCATATTTACATGGAAAAAACAATGAGGGAAAAACCACGATGAGGATTATCTAACAATATAAAGAATATCAAAACTGATTACAAAGGCTCACTACCAAAATAGGACTCACTGTCTGAATGAAGACTCACTATCCAACAAGGGTTAACCACCCAAAGGGCTCACTACCACAAAGATACAAAGAAGATAGAAGAGATATGTTATAGAGAGAAGAAAATCTCAATGTAACAAAGATTTCCATCATAATTTGTTCAACCACTTGTAGACATACATGAATGATAGAGTACACCTTCAACTCACTACATCCAAAAACTTAGCAAATAGATTTCACATAGATATACCAAAATCACATCACATACACACTGTCTTGCATCTATTTTGCCTCTATATTTCTCAATTTCTCACTTATCTCTTTGTACATCTGTCACCAATAACTCATATTATATTTATACCATTTTCAACTTTGAAATGTTTATGTTTCAAGTAGCCACGAGAAGAATAATTCTAGGTGCAATTTAAATAAGAGATCAATTTAAATGGAGATTTAAGCTATTTAAATTTATTTATATCAATTTCCTTAAAGAATCACTACATTTAATGATGAGACAAATAAATATTAAAATTTTAAATAATTATTATTATTATTTTTGTTAAGAGCTGACCTTCCTTGAAGTGGTGTGATATTTGATGTGTCATCTCTCTTGGTTGGGATGACCTCTCTCACCAAAGGTCATGTCTCTCACCTTGATCAAAGCATAAATACAAGGTGTTTCCTCATTCATTATCATCAAGTTCATTCACACCATTCTAGGAGAAGTGCGATTTAAGGAGGAGATTGAATTTTGTATGAGCAGATCAATTCAAGGAGAATCATCTTATTTGTATCTTTGCATCTAGGATAGGTGATGGTCATTGTATTATTTAGGCATTGTGTTTGTGCCTAAGTTATAAGCAGATTGCTAATCTTATTTGCATCAATATAAAGGAGATATATTGGTTGGGTTTTTCTCCCTTAGGTTGGAGGGTTTTCCTAGGGTATTAGTTGTGTTATTGTGTTGTTTTGAATTAATTTTTGCATTCTAATATGATCCTATAAAACTAACATGGTATCGGAGCGGATTTGAAGAGGATGCCGATCAGATTTGTGATTAATTTAGCGATACCCTCATTTTTATTTATCATCTTTATTCACCTCTATCTCTCCATCAAGATGGTGAATGGTCTTAATATTGAGGATAGGCTTGAGGGAGTGTCAAAATTCACTTAATGGAGATTCATTATCATGCTCACCTTGGAGGAAAATGAATTGGAATATTTTATGGAGAGCTCCATCCCAGAGCCTATGGATGAGGAAGAAAAGGATTTATGGAAGAAGAAAGATATTAGGGCAAAGAAGATGTTGGTTGATTCCGTAAAGGATCATATTTTTCCTGTTGTCTCAAAGTTAAGGACTATGAGAGAGATGTTCAAAACCCCAGAGGATATGTACAAGATCAACAACACCAGCCAAGCTCTTGCACTAAAGCAACAACTCCATCATTTGGAAATGGCAAAGGGAGAATCTGTCATTGGCTACTTCATGAGAATTACTAAATTGAGAGATCAACTCTCATCTATTGGGCATGTTGTTGATAGAAAGGATCTAACCATGCTAGCTCTTAATGGTCTTCCCTCATCTTGGGAATCTTATATTCAAGGAATCAGTGAAAGATCAAAACTTCCCAAGTTTGATTGGTTGAGGGCAGACTGTATTCAAGAAGATTCTAGGCTAGCTGCAAGAGGTATTGGGCAAAGATTTCTTAATGAAGACATTCATGTTCTTGCCACTCAATCCTCAAAGAATAAAGGGAAAGATGGGAAGAAAGGCTATTTCAAGAGAAATAGAGACAAAGGAGCTGATGGTGGCCCCACATTTAAGAAGAAGAGGGACCTCTCCAAGGTCCAATGTTTTTGATGTGACAAGTATGGTCACTTTGCAAAGGAATGTCCTTCCAGGCCTAGGTAGAATGCCACTATTGCAAATATCAGTGAAGCCTCCATGCAAAAGGATTCATCCTTGTCAAGCAATGTATCTATTGACACCAACACTTGGTTGATTAATAGTGGTGCCTCTCCCCACATCACCGGATTTAGCGAGCATCTATCTAATTTGGTGGAGAAATATTCTAGCGAACAAGTCATTATTGGAGATGATGCTAGTTATTCTATTAAAGGAGTTGGAACCTCATCTCTTTACTTGGATTCCAATGATTCCTTATAGTTGGATGATGTGCTATTTGTTCAAGGTATTAAGAGAAACCTTGTTTCCATCTCAACTTTGGAGGACAAGGGTTATCAAGTTGCTTTTTCAATAGGAAAAGTTCTTATATGGGCAAAGAACTCCAACATCAAGATTGCTCGGGTGATTGGATTTAGACATGGGTGTCTCTGTAGGCTATGCACTCGCCTCATTCAGTCTCTACTGCATGACTCCTCAGGTTTGTGTGATATTTGGCATCGAAGATTGGCTCACCTTCACTTTCGACTACTACCTATTATGGAGAAGATGGTGACTAGCCTTCTTAAATTCAACTAGAAGCATGAAGGAACTTGGAAAGGTTGCGCTTTGGGTAAGAATACAAAAGGTTCATTCCATAGTAGTGAAAGTAGATCCAAATGTGTCTTAGATCTTATTCATTCTAATTTATGTGGTCCAATGTAGGTTACATCTTCGAGTGGTTTCTTGTAATACATTATTTTTATTTATGAATACTCTAGAAACACTTGGATCTATTTCTTGAAATATAAAGAATCTGAGGAGATATTAAAAAGGTTCAAAGAGTTTAAATCTTAAGTGGAGAATTTGTCCAGAAAGAGGATCAAGGTCTTGAGATCTGATAAAGGAGGATAATACACTTTTGCTATCATCCATAAAACTTTAATTGAAGCAGGGATTAAGTGGGAGCTCAACATTCCTTATAATCCTCAAAAAAATGGTGTTGCAAAGAGAAATAATGGATCTATCATGGAAGCAGTCAAAGCCATGATTCATGACCAAGATCTGCAAATCTCTCTTTGGGTTGAAGCATCTAGGACTATTGTCTATGTTCATAATAGAAGTCCTCATAGAATCTTGGAGAATATAACTCCTGAAGAATCATTCTCTGGGGTGAAGCCTGAAGTAAGTCATTTGAGGATCTTTGGGTGTCCAGTGTATGTACATATACCGAAGGAAAAGAGGAAAAAGTTGGAACCCTTTGGCAAGAAGGGAATTTTGGTAGGCTATAATGAGACATCAAAATCCTACAAAATCTACATTTCGGGTTAGAAGACTATTGAGATCAGTCGAGATGCCTCATTTGAGGAGGATGTTGCATTCAGAAGATCCAAGGGTACTCATATGGAGATCGATGAAGAAGAACCTCCTCGGGATATGGAAGTTGACCATGTTCCTGAGAATCAGAGGGAGGTACCAAAACCTAAAGAAGATGATGATCCAATTGAGCCCTTGTAACCTACTGATGGGCCTACATATATTGTGATTGGAAGGAAGAGACCTCTTTGGGCCAAAAAAATAATGAAGGAGGTAGAAAGTTTTGTAGCCCCAAGAGGAACCTTCAGAGAAAGTAAGAGAACTAATAATTTCTCCAATTATATAGCCTTGATGAGGCAGAGCCTTGCAGTGTTGATGAAGCTTATAGTCAAAAAGTTTGGAAAGATGCTATGACTGAGGAGTATCAATCCATACTTAAGAATGATGTTTGGGACATTGTTCCTAGACCCGAAGGAAAATATGTGGTGTCTTCTAAATGGCTCTTTAAAATAAAGCATATGGCTAATGGGAGCATTGAGAAGTAAAAGGCCAGATTTGTGGCTAGAGGGTTCTCACAAAAAGAGGGAGTTGACTATGAAGAAACATTTTCTTGAGTGGCTTGTTATACTTTTGTTAGGACCATTATTGCTATTGCTGCATCTAGAGGATGGAAGATTCACCAAATGGATGTAAATACAACCTTTATGAATGGTGTGATAGAGGAAGAGGTTTACATTGAGAAACCTAATGGATTTGAGGTACATGGGAAGGAGTCTCACGTTTGCAAGCTGAAGAAGGCCTTGTATGGTCTTAAGCAGGCTCCCCGTGCTTGGTAAGAAAGGATTGATCATTACCTATTGACTTTGGGTTACTCAAAGAATGATGCAAATTCTAACCTCTACTTCAAGGTAATAAATGGTGAAGCATTGATTTTGGTTATGTATGTTGATTATTTCATTATCACTAGAGAAGAACACCTCATTCTAAAATGTAAGAAGGAATTAGCTTCTAAGTTTTAAATGAAGAATCTTGGTCTCATGCATTGCTTTCTTGGCTTAGAATTTTGGAAAAATCCAGATGAGATGATTCTAAGTTAAGGCAAGTATACCGTTGACATTCTAAAGAGGTTTGATATGATTTATTACAAACCTATGTCTACACCTATGGATACAAACTTACATAAGTTGAAGGAGGCTACAGCTAGTTCAGAACTAGTGGATCCCATGATGTACATGCAACTAATTGGTTCATTGATGTATCTAGTTAACACTAGACTGGATATCTGCTATGTAGTGAGTGCACTTAATCAGTTCATGTGTGAACCAAGATAGATACATCTTGTTGCAGCAAAACATATCTTGAGATACTTGTGTGGCACAATTGCATATGGGTTGAGATATTCTTCAGATGTGGATTTGGAGCTGCATGGTTATACTAATTTTGATTGGGCAGGGAGTGTCACTAATTGGAAGAGCACCTCTAGATATTGCTTCAGTTTGGGATCTACCATTATTTCTTGGTGCAATAGGAAACAATCATCTGTAGCATTGAGTACAACAAAGGTGGAGTATATTGTAGCTTGTGTGGTAGCTCGGGAAGCAGTGTGGCTTCATAAGCTCCTTGCAGGATTTTTGGGACAATCAATGGAGCTTACTATCATTCATTGTGATAACCAGAGATGTGTGAAGCTTTCTATCAATCTCGTGTTTCATGATAGAACCAAGCATGTTGAGATAAAATACCACTATATTAGAGACATGGTATTGAGGAAAGCTATACAGTTGAGTTATATAAGCACTGATGAGCAGATGACAGACGTTCTCACCAAGCCTCTCTCCAGGATAAAGTTTGTGTACTTTCAAGATAAGCTTGGTATGGTGGAGAATACAACCTTAACTGAGAAGGAGTCTCAATATCAATGATCCTCTTTAATGAGTTCTTCTCTATGAGAGAAGTTTGAGGTGAAATCCCTTGTTAATGATTTATTCTCTGTAAGAGAATTTTGAGGTGAAATCCATTGGTTCCACCCTCTGGGAGAGCCATGGTGGATGTCATGTGTGTGACTCCATGACAACATCATGTGAGTGAGTCCGTGATGATTTCTCTTGTACTTGTGTTTCACCCTCTAGGAGAGCCATGGTGAAAGTCATGGTGAGGTGACAACATCACTTTAAAGTGATGAGCACTTGTACATACCATATATGGAGGTAGCCATGATGGTTGATATCACAATGAGGTGATATACTTTCATGATGAGGTGATAATATATTCTCTTACATAAATGTATTCATATTGATTGACATCACAATGAGGTGATGTGTCTTGTACAGATGGAAGTATTCCTCCCTAGCTAGGAGGGAGTGTTGATGTTTTAAGAAACCATGGGAAGAATACTTCAAAGCACAATTTAAATAAGAAAAATTTAAATGGAAATTTAAGCTATTTAAATTTATTTATATCGATTTCCTTGAAGAATCACTACATTTAATGATGAGACAAATAATAATTATTATTTTTGTTAAGAGTTGACCTTCCTTGAAGTGGCATGATTTTTGATGTGTCATATCTCTTGGTTGGGCTGATCTCTCTCACCAAAGGTCATGTCTCTCACCTTGATCAATGCATAAATGCAAGGTGTTTCCTTATTCATTATCATCAAGTTCATTCACAACATTCTGGGAGAAGTGCGATTTAAGGAACAATTGAATTTTGTATCAGCAAATCAATTCAAGGAGAATCATCTTATTTGTATCTTTTCATCTAGGAGAGATTTTGTTCATTTTATTATTCAAGCATTGTGTTTGTTCCTAAGTTGTAAGCAGATTGATGCTCTTATTTACATCAATATAAAGGAGATATATTGGCTAGATTTTTCTCCCTCAGGTGGGAAGGTTTTCCTAGGGTATTCGTTGTGTTCTTGTGTCATTTTAAATTATTTTTTTCATTCTAATTTGATCCTATAAAACTAACATGAAACATATCCAAATTCATCCATCCATCATTTAAATTCAAGTTAGGTTTGTGCCAAAACATTCTAGGGTGGAATTAGAATGAGGGCAACCCAAAAACATGCTTGATGAGGACCAAACTAATTCCAAACATGCTTCATTAACTTTGAAAGTAGTGTTAAACACAAGGTTGGCCAAACTAGTGTAAAACACATAGAACAATTAAGTACACACAACCTTTAACATGATCCAATATTTATAGAAAAAAAATTATATTCAATATGATCAAAATAGCTTAACTCTAGAATCGTAAGTCATAAGACTCAACCAAAAATAATTTGGTAGCAACAAAATTTCTCCCGGACCTTAGCTAGATACATAGAAAAACATAGTTCACAACTGGTAAACATAAATCATATTGTACAATGGATTATAAGCCTAAAATCTGGATAGAATAGCTTCCAACAACCATGATCAACATATCTAAATCACACAAACATAGGAGAAAATATTAGAGAAAAACTCGAAGCAACAACTGAACACCTGTAACCTTTCTTCATTATAATTTTCTCAATATCCTCAACATATACACCTAATAACATGCATCCATGACATCAATGACAATAGTAACCAATTAACCAGTTGACAACAATGACAACACCTTTATTCTTGTGACAATCTCCCCCTTTTTCATTGATTGTGACACTTGATGTGAAAAACCATCAAATACATCACAATAGCTCTGAACACGCTTCTCATGATTTTGAATTTTGTTTCTCCCCTTAGTAAATACTCTTTTTCACATCTTCCTTATCTCACATCTTCCTCATCTCCCCCTTCGACATCAATGGGAAAGGAAAATAATATTTTACATTGATTTCCCCTTTGAAATTAAGAACACAATAATCCTTCAATGACAACACATGACACTACCTACTCCCCATGAGAGGCAGCCAAAAAAACATTAGTCAAAAAGAAATATAGATCGATAGACCCACCAGACTAATGCATCTCCATTGGCATCTAGTTTAGGAAGGGAGGGGCAATCACCCATAACTTCTCATAGAGATACTCAAAATTATCTTTAGGAAGAGCCTTCGTAAATATATTAGCAATATGATCCTTTGTAGGGACATACTGAAGCTTTACTTCATTGTCCACAACCTTCTCTCTCAAGAAGTGATACCTGATAGATATATTCTTTTTCCTCAAGTGCATCACTGGATTCTTCAAAATGTTAATTTCACTTGTATTATCACAGAAGATAGAAATAGGATCATCATACATTACTTTGATATATTTCAATATATGTTTCATCCATAAAAATTGTGTACAATAGTATTCAACAATATACTTAGCTTCAACAGTAGATAAGGAAAATGATTCTTTCCTTTTACTCAACCATGCCACCAATCTGCAACCAAGAAAGAATGCACCACCACTTGTACTTTTTATGTCATCTACACATCTAGCCCAATCTACACTTGTATAAGCACTTAGTGTAAAGTCAGTATCCCTAGGATACCATAAACCATAGTCTAGAGTTCCATTCAAATATTCAAATATTCTTTTAATAACAACATGTGTTTCCTTAGGATCTTCTTGAAATATAGCCATAAGACATACTGCATGCATAATATCCAGTCTATTAGATGTCAAATACAACAATCCATCAATCATAGATCTACATTTGCTCTGATTAACTTTAGGCGACTCAACATCTTTACTTAATTTGCAACCAATCACCATAAGAGTGCATACCAGTTTAGAACCATCCATCCCAAACTTCTTCAACATCTCTCTTATATACTTTGATTGTGAAATAAAAATCCCTTTCTTTGTTTGATTGATTTGTAGCCCAAGAAAGAAATTCATCTCCCCAAACATAGACATCTCAAATTCTTTTTGCATTTCTTCAAATAAAAAAATCTCATAGTTTCATTTCCTCCAACGACAATGTCATCAACATATACAACCACAATCAAGATTTTTTCATTTTCAATTTTAAAATATAAATTGCTATCTATCGTACCTTTTTTGAACCCTTGTTGAATCAAATACCTATCTAACTTTTCATACCAAGATCTAGGATCTTGCTTCAATCCATATAAAGTTGTCTTCAATTTTCAGAGCATATATGGTTGATCTGTCAACTAAAATATGTCTATTTGTTCCATGTAGACCTCTTCTTCTAGCTCAACATTCAAAAATGTAGACTTAACATCCATTTTATAGACCTTGAAATCTCTATGAGAAAAAATGATAAGAACATCCTGATAGCTTCCATTCTTGCCACCAAAGCAAAATTATCCTAAAACTCTATGCCTTCTACTTGTGTTTAGCCCTTACACACAAGACTTTCTTTATTTATAACATCTCCATTCTAATTCAACTTGTTTTTGAATACCCACTTTGATTCAATTATGTTTTTATTTTCTGATCTAGGGACCAATTCCCAAGTTTAATTATTTTCAATCTACATAAGTTCTTCTTTCATAGCTTCTATCCAATGCTCATCTTTACATTCTTCACTTACAATCTTTGGTTCAATATCAAAAAGTAAACAAAAATTTATCTCACCAACAATAGCTTTGCTTCTTGTTAGGATTCCTTTACTCTTGTCTCCAATGATCTAACTTTTTGAATGATTTTCTTACACATATTTAGGTGTCTTAGGGGACATCACCAGAGCTTCTTTTTCTTCAATTTTCTTCTCTTCCTTATACTTTTCCTATTCGTCCACAACTTCATCAATCCTTATGCAATCAAGTTCATCAGATACATATCCATCAACTTCAATAGAATTATTCATTGCTTCTTCAACCTTGACATTTGTGCTTTCTACAATCTTTCATAGTCTTCTATTGAAACATTTGTAAGCTTTTCTTCTAGTAGAATATCTAAGAAAATACCTTCATTACTTCTAGCATCAAACATTCCTAAATTTTTGTCATTTAGAGTAGATAACTATCTTTTCATTTCATAAAATTCACAATACATATTAAACTCATGGGAGATGAATTCACCTCCTCTTTTAGACCTTAAGCATTTTATTCTCAAATTTACTTCATTCTCAACAATAGATTTGAATGTCTTGAATCTATCTAATCCATCAATTTCTTCTCTAAGAAACGTAACCCATGTATACCTAGAGTAATATATTGGAAAAATAAGGATAAACAACTAAGAGGGGGGTGAATCAGTTGTCACAAAATTTAAAACTTGTTTAACCTTATTAACATTTAATCTCATATTTGATAAATGATAGTGAAAGCATGAATCAACAACACATCAGAAGCACACATAACACCAATATTTCTTGCATGGAAACCCTATTAGGGGAAAAACCATAGTGGAGGTTAATCCACAAGTTATACCATGTTAAAAGTATAAGGAAAATGAATAAGGAATGCACATGCATTCAAGCACAGTCCCTAGAGCTCACTGCTTAGAGTAGACACACTGTCTTACATAAAACTTTTAGATTAAATCAATCTGAAGAGATTGGACTGAGGAGGTAGCTTCTTCAAAAGCCTGATGATAGTTTCAGTTAGGCACATAAACACTTCTTCACACTTCACTCAAACTTCTTCATCCTCTTCTCTGCAATTGAATGATCTGTTCTTTATTCACACATAGCACTTTTACACTTTGCATGCCACTTCACACACCTTTCAAAATAAAGAAACAATCGATCTTATATATCTGCTACAATGAATTACATCAACAAATTTGTTGACCAAAAATAAAAGAGTAAATGAATACAAACTGTTGGCCCAATTCATGAACAAATATCAATGTGCACCAACCAAAGTCAGTCACAAAATAATGAAGAACTAAAACAACATCCTCGAACATGCCAAACATTGAAAAATTAATCCACGGTGATCCACAACACACTACAACCACCATGTTAGCCAAGAACATGAAAAACCTGAACACACAAAGGAACAATATCCTATCATGGGCACACTGATCAATGTGGATGTGCAAAAAGGATAGATCATAATCTAGAAACATCAACGAACATCACAGGAGCATATGCAACAACTCAAATTACCAGAATTAGATTCTCTTCTTCTAGAAACACCAACTATAGTACCAGAATTACTTGCTCCAATCTTGATGCACACCTTTGATACTTCTGGAGGATAAACTAGATAGGTTCAACAACAAATCCTTTAATGTGCAACTTCTAAATACCAGCATACTAAACTTTCCCACACGTTGAACTTCATAGCTTCACATACAACCTTCAACATATTTATTATAATTTTCTCAATATCCTCGACATATATGGCCTTCAAGACACCAATGCTAATAGTGTTGACATAAATGACAACCACATATTAGAAACACAACCAAAGAATCAACCAATCTCCCCCTTTGGCATTGATGGAAACACATTATGTGAAAAATACCATCAACACAACTAACTCTTCTTGAATAGTCTCCCCCTTAGATATTGCACTGTTCTTCTCCCTTTTTTCTAATATTACTCTTCTCCTCAAGGTTTTTCACATTTCTCTTCTCCCCCTTTGAAATCAATGGAAAAGTTACACACGCTCTAAACCATATATCTAAATCATCTGACTACTCCGCTTGACTTGTAGCCACCACAACATCAATCTGAAATAAGATATGACTGTAAATGCACAGATTAATGCAAAGACTTGCATCTTAGTTTTGATTAGGAGGGGAAATCACCCCTAACTTCCCTCTAAGATACTCAAAAGTATCCTTAGGAAATGACTTAGTAAAGATGTCTATAATATGTTCCTTAGTAGGCACATACTCTAGTCTGACTTCTTTATCAGTCACTTTGTTTCTTAAAAAGTGATATTTGATAGATATATGTTTTGTATTTGAATGTAGCACCAGATTCTTGGAAATGTTTATGGCACTTGAATTATCACAAAATATAGAAATAGGCTCATCATACTCAATTCTAATATCTCTCAGCATCTGCTTCATCCATATTACTTGAGTACAATTGTTTGCAGAAATAATATATTCTACCTCAGTAATAGATAAGGAAATGGAATTTTGTTATTTACTTAACCAAGACACCAACTTCTTCCCCAAGAAGAAGGCACCACCACTAGTACTATTTATGTCATCCACATCTCCTGCCCAATCTGTATCAGTAAAGGCACTCAAGGTAAGATCATCATCTTTAGGATACCAAAGACCAAAATCAGTTGTCCCTTTCAAATATCTAAAAATTCTCTTTACAACAGTCACATGAGATTCCTTCAGATCAGCTTGATATCTAGCAACCATACATACAACATTCATGATATTAGGTCTGGTCTGAGTCAGATAAATTAATCCACCGATAATTGACCTGTATCTTGTTTGATTTTCCTTAGGATAATTATCATTCTATGTTAACTTGCATCTGGTTACCATGGGTGTACCAACAAGCTTTGAGTTTTCCATGCCAAAAAAAATTTAGTAACTCTCTTACCTATTTTGATTGAGATATAAATATTCCATTGTCCAACTGAGTAATTTGCAATCCTAAAAATAATTTCACCTCTCCAATCATTGACATCTCAAACTCTCTTTTCATTTCATTAGAAAAATTCATACATAAGTCATCATCACCTTCAAAAAAAATGTCATCAACAAAGACTTCAATAATTAACTCTTTATCCCAACCCATCTTAAAATACAGATTACTATCAGCAATCCTTTATTGATTCCAAGCTTCAAAAATTATGTATCCAGTCTAGCATACCAAGATCTAGGGGCTTGCTTGAGTCCATATAGTACTTTCTTCAATTGACAAACTATATCTCCCTTATCAGTCAGTTGAAATCCATCCGGTTGCTCAACATATATTTCTTCTTATAGATCAACATTTAGAAATGCTGATTTTACATCCATTTGATAGAATTCGTAGTTCTTAAAAGCAGCATAAGCAAGAAATAATCTTATAGCTTCAATTCTAGCAATAGGGGAAAAGGTTTCTTCAAAATCAATACCTTCCATTTGTGAGTACCCTTTACATACCAGTCTTTCTTTATTATTGACTACTTCACCTTGTTCATTCAACTTATTATGAAAGACCCATTTGGTTCCAATCACATTTTTATCTTGGGGTTTGGGAACAAGAATCCATGTGTCATTTTTCTCTATCTACATTAGTTCTTCCTTCATTGCTTCCATTGAATATTCTTCTTTACATGCTTCATTGATATTATTGGGCCCAGTCTTGGAAATTAGACAATAATCTTCTACAATTCTTCTTCTAGTTTTCACATCTTTGTTCTTATCTCCTATAATCTCATCTTTAGAATGATTTAGCTTTACATACCTCAAAACTTTGGGATTATCTCAAACTTCTGGTTCTTCTATTCTTTCTTTTGCACTTCCCCTAGCTTCTCCTTTTAGACTCTCTTGATTCACCGAAACAATTTGAACTTGATTATGTGTCTGAGCATTCTTTCCTTTATCAATACTATCATGTTGGTCATCTGAATCATATCCATAGTATCTAGATGATCTAGCGGTCTCCTCATCAATTTTGACATTTGAACTTTCAACCATTTTCCTCAATCCTCTATTATAGCACCGGTAGGCCTTGCTCTTAGTAGAGTAACCCAGAAAGATTCCTTCATCACTCCTAGCATCAAACTTGCCTATATCTTCATCTCTCTTGATATTACATCTACTTCCAAATTTTTTGAAATAATTAATAGTAGGCCTATAACCAAACCACAACTCAAAAGGAGTCTTATCAGAATTGCCATTGACATTTACCTGATTAATAGTATATACAACAGTGCTTACAACTTCTCTCCAATAGATGTGAGGAACATTACCTTCCAACATCATAGTTATATCATCATCTATAATTGTTATGTTCTTTCTCTCAACAACTTTTCTTTTGAGGAGTCAAAGGAGTAGATAGCTGTCTCTTGATTTCATGCTCTTCACAGAAAGAATTGAACTCCCGAGAAGTGAACTTGCCACCTTTGTCTAGCCTTAAGTATTTAATAATCAAACCTATCTCATTCTCGGCCATAGCTTTGAAACTTTTGAACATTTCTAATGCTTCATGTTTTTATCTAAAGAAAGAAACCCATATCATCCTAGAGCAATCATCAATAAGAAACATAAAGTACCTTTCTCCTTGTAGACTTCTGATTCTAGAGAGACCACATAGATCAGTATGCAATAGCTCCATTACTCCATTAGAATGATGTTTTTTCTCCCAAAATAAATTCTAGTCTGCTTTCCCATCTGACATTCCTTGCATATGGTGTTAGTAGGCTTCACTAGCTTAGGAAGATCTCTAACTTCTTGAGTGGAGCTTACATTGACAATGTTATCAAAATTCACATGACACAACCTCCTATTCCATAACCAGCTTACATCAACTTGAGCAGTTAAACAAATTTCACTAGCAACACTTAGGTGAAAAATGGTACCTCTTGTCTTTGTACCTAAAGCAATTACATTTCTAGAACTTTCCAGTATCTTGCATTTTCCATATTTGAATTGAAGATTGTATCCCTTGTTGACCATCTATCCAACACTCAACAAATTATGCTTCAATCCTTCTACATAAAGGACATCATCAGTATTATATTTACCACCAAGAGAAATAGTGCCTCTGCCACAAATCACACCAACATTGTTGTCTCCAAATCTTACAACACCACCGTCATATTTCTCCAAGCTTACAAACTTGCTTTTGTCACCAACCATATGATGTGAGAATCCACTGTCAATAAACCACTCGTCCTTTTCTTCTATTCTAGCTGCAAGATCTTTCTCAACATTCTTATCATTAGTAGATTCAATGGACGCCATACCATTTTCCTTGATAGAAATGAATACCCATCCATCTTCATTTCCATTTTATTTATCATATTCATCATCAGTAACACCTTCTTCAACATAATAACATTTCTTTTGAAATCTAAGCTTGTGAGGTTTGGACCTAGGAACTCTTTCAGGACACCTTGATGCAAAATGACCTATCTTATTACAAGAGAAACATTTAATAGGAAACTTTCCTTTATACTTACATTGTCCTTTGGCTTCTCTTTTCACAATCAATGCTTCCAACTCTTCTAACTCTCTTTCTTCATCTTTAATTTGTTTCATCTCATCTTCATACTTGAATGAATTTCTAGAACTTTCTCCTAGATCATATCTCTTTTGGTTTCTTCTAGATATAGTATCTTTAAATCCATATTATGTCTTAGGGGTAGAATCACCAAATTCACTTAGTTCAAAGGCAGCAAGCTTACCAATAAGCATATCTCTTGTCACATTTTTTACTATCCTAATCTCTTCAATAGCATGAGCTTTCATTATGTAAGAAGTAGGCAATGATATGAGCACTTTAGCTACAATCTCCACTTCATCCAAGATTCCATTGAAACACCTAATACTAATCACTAGTTCATTTACTTTTTGCATGAAAAAAATAATGTTTTCATCTTCACTCATTTTCAAGTTTTCCCACTTGCATTTTAGACTTTGTAGCTTAGCAAATTTCACTTGTGCATCTCCTTCATACAATGTTTCTAGCTTCTTCCAGATCTCATATGCTATTTTCAGACCCATCACATTTTTCATCTCCGAATTTGTCGGAGCACTCAACAATGCTTCTATTTCCCTGATATTTGTTTCAACTTCTCTGATCTCATCAGGAGTAGAGGGACCATTCTGAGGAATAACATATATGTTCTTTGTAATCTTCTAGAAGTGTTCACCAATGCACTTCAAATTACACTCCATTATAGCCTTCCACAGAGAGTAGTTTGTTCCATCGAATCTAGGACTATCCTTCTTGTATGGTGCCATATCGTATCACCTAAAGATATAAAACTTCTTTAGAGGAACTTTCTGTGATACCAATTCTTGGAAAAAAAAGGATAGACAACTAAGAGGAGGGGTGAATCAATTGTCATAGAATTTAAAACTTATTTAACCTTATTAACCTTTAATCTCAAATATAGTAAATAACAATGAAAGAATGAATCAACAACACATCAAAAGCACACATAGCACCAAGATTTTTTTACATGGAAACCCCGTTAGGGGAAAAACCATGGTGGATGTTAATCCACAAGTTATGCCTTGTTAAAAGTATAAGGGAAATGAATAAGGAATGCACATGCATTCAAGCACACTGCCTAGAGCTCAGTGCTCAGAGAAGACACACTATCTTACATAAAACTTTTAGATTAAATCAATCTGAAGAGATTGAACTAAGAAGGTAGCTTCTTCAAAAGCTTGATGATAGTTTCAATTAGGCATAGAAACACTTCTTCACACTTCGCTCAAACTTCTTCATCCTCTATTCTACAATCGAATGATCTGATCTTTATTCACACATAACACTTGTACACTCTGCATGCCATTTCACACACCTTTCAAAAGAAATAAACAATTTATCTTATATATCCTCTACATGAAATTAAATCAACAACTTTGTCAGCCAAAAATAAAAGAATAAATGAATAAAAACTGTCGGCCCAATTCATGAACAAATCTCAATGCACACCAACCAAAGTTGGTCACAACATAATGAAGACCTAAAACAACATCCTCAAACATGAAAAAATTCAAAAATTAATCCATGAGGATCCACAACACACTAAAATCACCATGTCAGCCAAGAACATGAAATCCTCGAACACACAAAGGAAAAAACTTTGATCACGGGAACACTGATCAATGCGGGCGTGCACCAAGGATAGAGAATGATCTAGAAACATCATAGAACATAGAAGGAGCATGCAAAATAACTCAAATTACTAGAATTACATTCTCTTCTTCCAAAAACACCAACTACAGTAACAAAATAATTGCAGGAACATAGAAACTCACAACTTGCTCCAATCTTGATGCACACCTTTGATACTTCTAGAGGATAAAGTAGATAGGTTCAACAACAAACCATTTAATGCACAACTTTTGAATACCAACATACTGAACTTCACAAACAACCTTCAACATATTTATAATTTTCTCAATATCTTCGACATATACAACCTTCAAGACACCAATGCTAATAGTGTTGACATCAATGAAAACCACATATCAGCAACACAACCACAACATCCAACATAATCATCAATCAAAATCATTAAGTACCTTTCACCTTGTATACTTCTCACTCTTGTAAGACCACAGAGATCTGTATGAATTAAATCCAATAGTCTGGTAGTAGATTGTTCCTTTGATTTGAAATGATTTCTTGCTTACTTCCTATTGATGCCAAAAATTGGCAAGGTAACAACCCTTTGTGGGAAACTCAGTTAAAGGGGGAACCTATTATGCTAAACTAAGTAACCTCTTGATTTTAAAGAAGATGACTCTTCTATAACTAGGGTTTTGAATGGGAAAAGGAAGCAGGTATAAAAATAAAGGATCTAAGTAGGGTTATGGTCCGAGACTAGATGTAAGGCATGATAGACCTATCTTGTAGATGCAATCTAAGGGCCCATTCAGCAATCTGCTATGTTCCAGAATGAAAGGAAACAAAGATAAAATTTAAATGATTCACTCAATGACATACAATAATGTTCATACACATTTATTTAAAAGAGGATTCAAAGACATGATCTAAACTAGAAAACTTGCATTAAAATTATAGAAGTTCTACAAATGAAACATCTAGCACCACAATGACACAGTAAAAATTTATCAAAATCTTTAAGAAAATAGAAGGGATGAACAATGGCATAGTCTGCAAGTCTTTACAATAATCTAAAAAGTTGTAAAGGCCTGGTTCTTCTACCAATATTTTCCTATCAAATTTTGAACTCTTGCTTCAATAGAAGAAGCAGTATTTATTATGAAACATTACTCGGTGAGCCAATAACAAGATCCTCTGATCATGAGTAATGATGTGTTTAGAAATTATTTCCCTTTTCCATTGCAACCAAAAAGATTTGAGCCATGAATGAGGATTCCCTAGAGTCAGATGCATCCCCTGTGAATGATGGAAGTGGTCCTAATAGACCAGAGCATTGACACGTGAAATCCACTCATGGAGGTAATTATAGAATATGGCAATTGGTGATAGGTTGTCACCTGGTTAGTTATCCTTCACAATGAAGCCTCTAGAAGATCATGTGGCAAGAGGTCAGGGCCGATGTTCATTCTCCCCCTTAATCAATGGAAAAAATTGTGTGGTGAAGACACATGGAGGTCTTCAAGCATACTGCACTGAAGATGGGGTCCACCAAGGAATGTGTGCAAAATGATACAATGTGCCATGTAATTGGGGCTCGAAAGAAGAGTAATGCAAAGGGGCACTAAAGATTGTGAATTTTTGACATGTGGAAGCATGATGCAAGATTTGGAAAAGCGGGAGGAGGAAACCTTGTGAGGAGCACTCGACTATCAAGTGGCAGCATTCGCAATGAGACTTTGTGAAAGGAGCCCGATATTTCTTTTTAAAGGGTGAGTGTGGCTGGTACTTAAGCAAAATAAAATCACCTCAAGGGAGCTTGGGAACTTTATGTTCACAACTTTTGGTGACTTATCAGGGGTGTTTCACCTACAAAACGGGGAACCCAAAATCTTTTGCCTTGAAGATTAGAGACTTGTTCATCAGGCGGTAAGATCAGAGCTTAGAGAGGGTAGTTTGAAGAGGCAACCATTCATCTTCGAATGGAGTCAATATATCATGTAGAATTTCTTGCACTCGATGCAGATTGATAACTTCTTTATAGGGAAACACCAAAAATATATCGACCTAAGAGTCGAGTTGAAAAATAAGTTGTGAGATCAGATGAGTGATGCTTTCAATATCTCCTGCGACAAAGGGTTGACTGAAACTCTAGAAGATGAACACATCCTGTTGCTTCTCCTCGATCTTTGCTACAATATGCTCTACCGTGGCCACTCACTCATCTTCAAGGAATGGAGATGGCAAGCCCATTTCAGTCAAGTGACAGAATTTGGCCCGTATGCTATTCATGATCTGTTCCAATTTGGTGGCACATTTGTTGGCATGAAGGATAGTTGTGTGGAAGTGAATGAACCTGTTAGCTATTTTAGTGGCACCCCTATGGTCTTCAATCCCTGCACCTACCAAGGCTTCATCTGGGACTTGATATAGCCTCTCCAATAATCTCTTGGCATCTAGAACTCTTTCGGTGATGGACTATGGGAATTGCCCAATTTTGTTGCCTCTGCCATAAATCGGGGCGTTGGCTATAGAGTTAGGCAGAAAGCCTTCACTCTTTCCCAATATGAGACACATAACTACTGGGCCACCTGAAGAAGGTCTGTTTGATCAACAAGGGGTGAGGAAAATTCTTTGAATAAGGCAATTTCTGCATTCCTTTGCTTAATATCATATGCATGCTCCACAACCTTTTGGTTTTCCACAGTGATTTGTCCCTACAGCATCCATGATTCTAAGATCTAGCTAGCTTCGGCTTGCTCCTTGTTTGTTTTTGATTTCTCTAGGGAACACCTTAGTTTTGTAATCTCATTGTCTAATTGGGCATGACGGATCTTGAAATCTGCATCTTTTTGTTGCATTTTCTGCTCAAACTGAGCATGCTAGCGATGAAAATTCTCATCCTTTTGTTGCACTTCTTGCCCCAAATTCACTAACTGGTCTTGATACTCCTGGTTCTTTTTCTATAGCTCAGCGATCAAATTAGGATTGAGGGATTCAAACCTTGCAAGTTCTTCTTGGAGCTTTGCTTGCTCCTCCTCCCTTTGTTGGGATAAGCTCTTAAATTCAACCTCCCTAGCTTTCTCCTTGGCAAGCAAGACCTCGACCCTATCCTTTATGCTTTTCAGCTCTTCTTTCCTTTTCCTTGGCTACCAATCAGACATAAGAAAGCTGGTGGTCACCACCGCTACATCTCCTCCATGAGCTCCACCTTGTCTTAAGGTTGGGCTATGTTTAAATCAAGCTCAATGATGTACATGTTGTATTCATCTGACTGTATTTCCTCTCATGGCTTGCTGATAGTTGGGTACATATTCACAAAATGTAGTGAATGTTGAGCCTCATTAAAAATTGCATGTACCCTTGGTTTTGTTGGCTTAGAAATTTTAGCCTTTTTCCTTTGGGCTCTAATTTCTCGCACCTACCTAATCCTATCACCTTCTGATAAGAATTCAGAGGGTGACCTGATGAGTCCACCTGCAAAAGGTGCACTAGGAGGAAGGGAAAAAGGAAATGAAAGGGTGGCGGTACCAAGAGACTTTTTATTTAGTACACTAACTATTTGAGGCGAGAAGGGAGAGATACACCAATACTCTAATAGTAGACCAATTGTGGGATATGAAGGGAGCGGAGTCATCACTGTTTCTATCTGCTGGGAAGAGTGGATTGGCTTTGGCATTACGATGGCAAGAGATGCATCGATGAAGGTAGCAGGGGTAGAGTGTGTGATGCTTTGTGATGCGGAATGGGTCAAGGAAAATGGTGTAAGGTTCCACGGAGGAGTAAGGAAAAATGGGGTCGCATGAGAGAGTTGCGCGAAACCCCCCGTGATCATTAAAGTAGAGGCCAAAATGTATTGGTCAGCACATGAAGCAAGAGGTGTTTTGGACATAATAGGGGCAACTAAGGTCTGTGAAATTAGAGAAGAGGGAGAAAGAGATACCTACAATACCGATGATTGTTGTCCTTCCTCCATTGCTAGCTCTTTGCTTCCCGTGAACACTCTTCAAATGATGCCTCAATTCGCAATTGCTTCATTCGCGGTGAGTCATCTACCACTGTGGTTTCAGTTTGTTACAGTGAGGTTTCCTTGGTCCTCCTTGCTATCCAAGTGTGAGTTAGTGAAGACCTCGCATAGGATATGTTAACCTACAGATTAGAGGAGACCCTGTTGGGTTGCTTTACAACTTTTCCCCTTGATTGCATCAAGACTTCTTGTGTCTCTATTTCTAGTTTCATTCCTTCTTCTGATTGGGATTTGGCTTCTTCTGAACTAGAGTCTTTTTTCACCACTCAAATTAGAATCTAGATGCTCATTGCTCCATAATTTGTCGAATTTGTCATCCATTTCCTTAGCATCATAAGGGGCCTCAGTGCATTGGGTTTCATAATGATATATCTAGAAATCATGGACCTTCTCCTCCTTCTAGTTGTAGTTCTTTAGTAGATTATTGTGGAGAGTAGTCCCCATTTTTCTTGTCTTATCATAATGCCCAATCAAGAGGTATAATCTGAGCCAAGGGGGCTGACTTCCTTCAGTAGGGATGTATGCTAGGTAAACAAAACATTCATCTACATCTAACACCGAATTATGATGCTTCTCCTAGTAAGGTCGCGGGTAGTGTATCACTTTGACATACTTGTTTGGTAAGTCAACATCGGGGTTGTAATTCCATTTATCATAAATCCATAACAACCCCAGATGAGCCATTTTTGCTTCCAATACATCATGATCTTTTCTCTTAGCCATGACTATGGTTTTGTAGCTCATCAGGCATCTGAAAAATCCCTTCTTCTTTTCCTTCCCATTACAGAAGGTGGCGTCAATAATTGATACATGGTGGAATACCTCAAGCGCTAGTATCTGGTCTATAAAACATACCAGAAGCCAAAATGGCTCTCTTCTGAAGCTATGCAATGAGACGAATGTGAATTCTTCACCCAAAAACCAATCACACCTTGGGGTGAAGTTCTGCATGAAATCAGTTTGGTCTGAGTTGAACTATAAGATAGTGTCGTCTCCTCTTAAATCCTATAAAATCGGATATAATAAATAATCCAAAAATGTGTAGTAGTCATACCTCACAAAGAGAAGGGGAGTCCACATGGAAATCGGCTTCCTCTTTTGATTTTCATCAAAAATTGAGAGCCCCAAACACTTCTTGAAGAAGTCGGGATTCTGATGCAAGAACATATGTGTGAGAAAGGATGGGAACCTGAACCTCCGATGAAGCTGGTATTTTTCTATCTGGCTAAGCATCTCTTGCATGAGGAATTCAACAAAATCCTACTAGAAAAAGGAATGTTTCTTGTGTAATTGAAAACCAAAGCCGAGTTGAAATTCCTGGACGTCCTTGTTGGTGTCTAGGCCATAAACAAATGCCATCATCAAGAAAGCATCCTTCATATCATCCTTGAAGCCTTTATGCATCACTGGGATCTATATTGGCCTATTCTGAGCTTCTCTGATTATTTGAGTCTCCATGCTATAGAAACTTAGTGCAAGGTCTTTATTTCTCGAATAGGTTTCTCCTTTCGTGAGAGTGAAATTCTCCATTTGTGGCACTTTGGAGTGAAACTCTAGGATACAAAGAATATTCTAAATAGCCTCCTTGCATATAACCACACTCATTTCCCAGCCCTCAATGGTGTTGTTATTTGAGTTGAAGTGTTTGATGGCCTCATCTACCAATTCAAGGTAGTAGTGTGTGAACGAGACCATATATTGTGGAAGCCCACTATACCAAAATTTTTGTGCCAAGGAATCTGGGTCACTACTACTTTTCATCCTTTCACAAGCCACTTCCCTAAATGATTTAGGGTTTTTTGCAAGAATGGGGTCATGAATATTTTCCCATTCTTCTTTAATTCACTTCTTATCCTTGTGAGGGCTCTTCTTCTCCATGACCCACGTATTTACCCACATCATCTGTTTTGGAATTCAGGCGAAGCATAAGAGGCATCCTCAAAGACGTAGGTGGTTGGTGTGGCATGCATGATATTAAATAAACTTTGGGCTTCTCATTGTTGTATCTCAATCTGATAAATTTGAGTAGTTTCCATCCTTCAATGAATCTTCTACCCAGAAACTATGCTGAGATGGTATGAATAGCACCTAAAGCACAATGTGAAGCTTTGAATTCACAACCAAACGACCTCTAATTCACATCGGGGCAGTGAATTCTCTGCAATTACCTCTATGTTCAGCTCCATTGCTTCAAATTTCACCACACCTGGTTCTTTTAACAATTCTCATTTTCTAATTCCTTTCGCGTGCTCCTGAATTTTATGCTTTGTCTGATTTTTGTATGTGATACTTAGTTTTTCTTTAATTTCTTGCCCTTAACTAGTAGACAACGGTTGCATCTCTACATTTAATTTGACATGTATCGCTAGCTCCTTTGTCCAAACAAAATGAACTACTTGCCTCTTTTGAAAAGACAATAATCCATAATTGTGTTAGTGATAATGTCCCTTCAGCATGATTTTCATCAGAAATTGAGCCGCTAACTTCTTTCTTTTCACCTTATCGCATGTCTTATCCATTAATATCCGTTAAAGCATAATTAGGCTGATGCTATAATGAGTACCTCAAAAATATTCGAGCTCAACCTTGGAGCTTGAAAAGGCCTATATCGTGACACCTAAGAATCTATCTATATGATCCATCGCCTAAGCTTGCCACCAATTTGCATTAATTGATTACTACTTCTTAATATTGCATGTAGAAATTAGTACCTGCAGATGCAACTGGGTTGGAAAATTGAGCTAGCCTTTTGGGTGGGATTTTTGAGCTAAAATCAATTACCACCTGTGATATAGGGCGGATTCGCTGCACACGATTCTCTTTCTTCTTAAGAGATCACCAAGGAACAAAAATATGTTTTAGAAAATCTATGTTGAATATGAAATTTTTCTAGGAACTGCTTTACTTCCTTGTTTTTAAATGGTGTACCATTGTCGAAAACAAGTGTAGCAGGTAGTCCAAAATAGGAAATGATGTTATTCAATAGGAAGTTACATATAATTTCAACACTCATGGATCTAAGCAGAATAGCTTCAACCCACTTCATGAAATAATTTGTAGCAGTGATAATAAAGGTATGCCCTTTAGAAGAATGAGGTGATATTGTCCCGATAATATCAGACCCCGATTTTGTGAATGACTAAGGAGAAGTTTGGTTTTGCAGCTCCTGAGCGGGAGCATGGATAAGAAGGCTATGATGTTGACATTGAAGGCACTTTTTGACAAAAGTGAAGGAATCTTGTTCCATCATCTGCTAATAGTACCCCATATGTGTCAGATTCCTCACCAGGGATCTACCACCGAAATTTCCACCCCAAGAGCCCGCATGGGATTCTTTAAGGGCAAGGGGTATATATGTTTTAGTGAGGCACCCTAAGAGTAGGCCGTTATATGATTTTCGATAAAGAACATCAAATAAGATGACATAGCGGGCTGAAATATTTTGTATACAGGTGCGATCATTTTTCATTCCAGCATCAGGAAAATTTCCATTCCTCAAGTAATTGTAGATGCTAGAGAACCACTCCTCGAATCTGCATGGAGGAAAACCAGATATTCAGGTACGATTTGATTGGGAACTACTAGGGTTCACACAACCTGCACCATGAAGTGGTATTCCTTTGTACCTTCTTCTAAAGGTACCAAGGAATTTGCACTTGCCATGGCATTCACATGTCTATTTTCTCACCTAGGAAC
This sequence comes from Sequoiadendron giganteum, assembly GCA_007115665.2. NCBI lineage: Eukaryota > Viridiplantae > Streptophyta > Pinopsida > Cupressales > Cupressaceae > Sequoiadendron > Sequoiadendron giganteum. Next base: position 811,496,535 of record CM021100.1, on the reverse strand, counting down.
GATGTTTATTGTGAAAGAGGAAAACTGGTTAAGAAAAGACAAAGCAAGGTCTCTATATTGGTAAAAATTACTTTGTTTAGCTTGATAATTTCTCATGATCTAATTCACAACAAGGTTAGAGTCACCTATTATATGAAGAGGTTTAATTTTTAACGTAATCATGGCGTGCAAACCAACAATGAGGGCTTCATATTCGGTGATATTATTAGTACAAGAAAAGTCTAAGAAAAAGGATAGGGGGACCGGTTTACCTTTGGGGGATATCAGGACTACTCCTGCTCTAGAACCGATCTGACATCTTGATCCATAAAAGTACATTTTCCATTCGAGGTCATAGTTGATCGTGAAGATGTTCTCATCAGGAAATAAGTCCAACCCAGGGAAGGAGCGAGGTGAGGGAGCATCCACCAATTGGTCGGCCACCACTTTTCCCTTTACTGATTTCTAAGTGAAAAACTTTATATCGAACTCAGATAGCAACATAACCCATTTTGCTAATCTCCCAGCAAGGTCGGAGCTAGAAAATAGATGTTTCAGAAGATCTATTTTTACTATGATGTGGCTCTCAGCATGGAGGATATAGTGTCTTAGCTTCTGTGTAGCAAATACAAGAGAAAGGCACTACTTCTCCATGGATGAATAACAGGTTTCACATTCGACGAAGATGTGGCTAATATAGTAAACTACTCTCTCTCTTCCTACATCATGATATTGGGCCAGTAGGGCCACCAAAGCATATGGTGAGGTAGCGAGGTAAAGCAAGAAGGGTCTATCTTCATTAGTTGGCATCAATACGGGAGAATTTCTCAAGTAAGGTTTAATGGATTCAAAGGTTTTCTGACATTCTTCATCCCATATAAAGCGAACATCTTTCTTTAGGAGATGGGTGAAACGAAGGGTATGATTAGCGAACTGAGATATGAATCTATGAATTTCCTGAATCTTCCCTTGTAATCTTTGTAAATCGATGATGTTCCTTGAAGTATACATGTTATAAATAGTGTCAATATTATTTGTGTCCATTTCGATCCCACAATAAGAGACTATAAACCCAAGAAGCTTGTTGACAACAATGCCAAAAAAACACTTCTAGGGATTGAGTCTCATCTTGTAAAGTTGAAGCCTTTCAAAGTTAAGACAAAGATTCCTCACATGATCTTGATGATTTAAAGACTTGACCAAGATGTCATCAACATAATCTTCTAAGATTTTATGGATGAATTCATGAAATATCAAGGTCATCGCTCACTCATAAGTTGCTCCTGAATTATTTAATCCAAAGGGCATGACCACATAGTGGAAAGTCCCCCAAGGGGTAGTGAAGGCTATCTTGTATGGATCATTCAACTTAAAGAACCTTGTGTTCCCTCTGCCGCTTGTTCTAGGTGTTGGTGTTGCTATTTCAGATCCTGTTACTATTGGTGATAACCTTCCTATTGGCCCTGACAATGCTCTATCTGATGAAGGCAATGTTCACGTAGATGGCAACAATATCCATTCT
>CM021100.1:811352798-811494934 GCA_007115665.2 Sequoiadendron giganteum | reverse complement strand
AGATTTTCAGCCTTTCCATTTATAGAGTCAACAAAGTTTCACATTTTTTTGGAGATTCCGCTGGGGGCAAACCAATGCAATCCATTTCATTTTCCTACTTTTGAAAAAGTAGGTGGCGACTCTGTTTTGATTTGATATATAATGCATAGATATTGTGGAGCAGTAACATTTTGTCAAGATGGCAGAAGAACAAAGAAGACACTGGACAAGGAAAGAATTAGAAGAAATGAAACAACAAGTGTTATACTGGGAACAAAAAAAACCTACAATTGAAACAACAAATGTTGCAATTGGGACTTGAATTCGACAATGAAGGTAATATGTGCTATTCATAGTAGAACACTTATACACCACAACCATTACCTCAAATGAATCATCTTCCATTTCCCAAAAAAAGATCAATGATCTACCAAAACCCATATGGCCCTCCAAATTTTGTCCCAGTTATCGATAAACCATTTAACTTTAGTAATATCCAAGGCTACCCAAATCCTTACCCCTGCGATGAGATAGAACTGTTCATGCAGATCCCTAAGTTTCATGGAGAATGAAATGAATCAACTTATGAGCATATGAACAATTTTGGAATGTCATTGTCAACTTTCAAGTTTATCCAGAGGATGTCATTATGAAATTTTTTTCAAGATCTATGAGGGATAGTGCAAAGGAATGGTTTAAAATTTTTCCTGTGCAATGTATATCTTTATGGGAGGATCTGAAAGAAATATTATTGAGCTAGTATGAGGATAGAGATGATGAGTATTTACATAATCAAGAAGGAGGTCAAGGTCTCTTAGATGAAATTTTTGACATAAGGAGACACAAAGGAGAATCTGCACACTCTTTACTTAGCAGAGTGATGAAAATCCATTTGAAAATACCTTATGTTCTTCTGTCTAGTGATCTTGTACTCATTGAGAAATTCATGAGAATATATGACCATGATCCAGTTCATTGGTCTGCGTCATCAGGGCTGACTACTATTGGGGAGTTGGTGTTATGGATACACAAGCATAAGAATGCTAGCAATATCATATTTGATGACATATGTAATAGTATGGGTAAAGATGGAGAAATTGATCAAATAATGCAGCCAATAGAGGATACATATGCAAGTGAAAATGATGAAAATCTACATGAGGAAGAAGAAGATGATAATGATATGAGTGGTTGATCATGCATATTAGATGATGACTACAATGATGAAGATGTTGAAGATACACTTCATAAGTAATATGTTGGTGACAAAACTAGAAAAAATGAGCAAATTGAGCCCTCATTCTTAGACCAACACCATGATGGCACAATTGATGATAAGAAAAAATTCATGGGAGAAAGCTTGCATGAGGAGGATGAAGATATAGAAGATATCCCCTGCAATACAGATTGTGAAAATGTGTGTGTTATGAGGGATCCATTGAATACTCAAATTGTGAGGATGAAGTTATGGATGTTGATCTACAACAGGATGATTGTTGCAGTTATTATGAAGATCAAGAAGAGGTTGGAAACATGGTTTAGGATATGGAAGCAGATACTAGTTCACTCAGCACTGAGCAAGTTTTAGATTTGTTAACTCTGGAATACTAGAAGTACGCACGTGAAGATGATTCCAAAGTTTTGGCTCCAGCCTACATTTGTTTTGACAGTGAAAGTAATAATTCATGTGACCCCATATGCATCTCTCAGATTGATGAAGAAATCACTGAAGTTGATCATGAATTCATTTGTGTGCAAGAGGAGGTATGTGATTTAAATAATTTTTTCCTCCAAGAGGAAGATATTGGTTTACATATAATTGATGATGAGTGCCCAACATTTATTGATTCAAGTATATATGAGGATGACTGTATGAATCAAAAGTGTGTGTCAATGCCAACTGGTGATAGGAAAAAAATAGAAAATAATTTTGATTTGATTACTTCAGAAGATGCTGATGAGGTAGAATATTTTGATTTCCAAGAAAAGCATTCACATTTTTAGGTCCCAGTACAGCTGCTTGATCGTTCAACATCATATGACAGTGAGCATGCCTATGAATGTTTTGTTAAATGTGGATACACTTTGTATGCTGAAGGTGATAAATATTTTCCATGTGATAATGAGAATGATGAAATACAGAGTGGTGAAAGGAATATGAAGCAGGCTGAATACAATGCTTTTTTGAAGGCTTTTAATGACAATGCATGTTGCAGAACAAGTGGAATGGATAGTTTCAAGAAACGTCTGGTGAGCTCAAAACATAATAAGGTCTATGATAGAGGAAAATGCAGGTTTTTCTTTTGGGTGGCCTAGGGCCATCCTTTATGGTTTAAATTTTGGAACCATGGTAGATATAGAGAATTAGGGATTTCCAGTGCATGGATAATTCCTAACAAACCTCTTTAATCATTCACTTCCATGCACAATAACTTTGAGGATCTGAGTTTTCCAGTACATGGATATTCTTAGAAGTTCCCTTGTTAAAAAAAAAAATATACATATTTTTCCATGTATAGTAGTTTAGGATCGTTTTCATTCCCTCTGTTTGCCTTCTTTTTCATTCATGTCTTGGTTTGCTCTCCCATAGTAAATACTGGATTCTTGCAGTGATTGAACAATCACTCATCCCCAACAGGAGCCACTATTAGAACTGAAATTTTCCATCTAAAACCCTAGGGTTTTCCCGTTTGAATTTAATATTTCCCATAAAGAATTAAGGGATTCTTTTCATTTTTACCCTACATTTTCTTATATTTTCATAATATTTCATTTACCACTTTATTCCCATTTAAATTCCTATTCATTTGCTATATTTTCCATTAAAAAATTATTCTTTCCATTTATATATGCCTTGTACTCTTACCGCTAGCTTAACATTCACATCCTATGTCACTTACTACTTTACCATAGCTTCCCACTAAGGGGCTTGTGGTATAGCGGTAGTAGTTTGAAACAGGCATGAAATGTTTACTGTGCTACCAGGTGTGATCAATTCATTGACCATGGTAGTGTGGTAAACCGTTAACAACTGACACAGGCAGTGGCAAGCAGTTAGAGAAGGCAGTCAAGGTCCTACAGCGGTACCATTGGTGGTCAAGCTAGTGGCCGCGGTAGCACGGTGGTGGTAAGTCAATGGCGAAGCGATAGTCAGGAGACTATACCACGTTACCATGGGCTATCATTTCATACACCACAATAATCATGGTAAAGGTTAGCAGAGACAACAAGGTGACATAAAATGTTAGACACTGCGATACCATGGTTGGACAAAAGGAAGTGCGTGGTAGTGCAGTAGATGTGGAGATAACCATCGCGGTGAGTAGAGATGGCAATGGAGGCTATGGAAAAGTCAAAATATCGATATACCACGGGGTACGAATAGCATGACCATGGTAGAGCGGTAAAGATGTTAAAAGCCATGGGAAATTCAAATCAAAGGCAGGAAAATGTATAATATAAAATTAAAAGCCTGACTATAGTTTAAAATATTTAGTTTGCCGATAGGCGACTAATTAAATATTTTGTTTCAACTGTGAAATACAAATGGCCATAACTAGAAAAATGAAGGGTCATGACCCTTGATGTGTAATGTATAAATAATTTGAAAAAATCAGTTGTAAAGGTGAAAAGTAGTAGAAGATAGAAAGTAGTAGTTAGACTGTAGGAGGGAGATTTTTATCTAGAAGGGACTGAGATGGAAATAATGTACATAATTTTCTTGAAGCACAAACAATGTAGACTAATATTTTAAACTAGTGAATTTCTCTTTGGTGTTCAGTTGTTGTGTTGCATCAATTTATACTCTTTATTTTGGTTCTCTCCAACTTGAGGTCTTTTAATCATTTAAATCAGCATATCAAGCATATTCCCTGATTTATCAAAATATATTCCATTTTGTGTGATTTTATTAATTTGGTGTCTGCAAGCCAGAATTAAATTCTCTTAATAAATCATAGTGGTTTTAGGATTTCTTTTGGATAGTTAAAGAAGAACCTGATAGAGAAACATTCCAACACTGTTTATGCAAGTCATAGACTTAGTAAATTTTTATGCTAGCCATAGAATTTTCAGAGTGCCTAACAACTAGAGTTAAGCCAATAAGAGGAAACACATATCATTTTGACTCCATTGCCCATGTGGATAGAAGGCACCGATCTACCACAACCCAAAGATACAAATCCATATCAAAAAATTTATTCAAAAAACCTTTCATTTGTATAGTAGGAGTAGGAGTAGTTGTAGTAATTTTATCTGTCCACTTCCCTTTGCCATTGTGGATAGATTGTTTCACCAGGAAATACATCTTAAATCTGCAACATACACATAGGTGCACCCGCCTAGGTTTTGCAAAGCTTGAAGAGTAGAATGTACAATTGCATCAATTGGCCTTGCTAGTTGGCCAAAAGCGTTGTGAGATTTTGGTAACCTCTCGTGGTTCAAACCCGTGTTTTTGAGACCCAACAGGTCAGACAGTTACTCACACAATGTGCACATTCTAAATTAAGTTAGAGATAGGATTGAGATCCTATCGTGGCCATGTGATCTACATCTAAATTCTTCTCCCTTGGCACAAAATGAATGTTAAAATTTTTGAAACCTTTGATGAGGTCCTATACCCTATGCCTATAAGACTGCATACATACATTTTTTGCAGCAGAGATGTTTCTGACTTGGTTGATTAAAAGTTTAGAATCTCTGAACACCATTAATTGTTTGATACCCATGTGTTATGTGAGCCATAGTCCTTATACAAGACCCTCATATTTGGCTTCATTGTTTGAGAAAGCGAACTAGAAGCAGAACGCCCTGAAGATCTACTTATCGAAAGGTGACGTTAGGCATTTCCCGATGCCTGCGCCAATTTTGGATCTCGCACCATCAAAGTGTAATGTCTAGATCTTTGAGGCTTGTTTGGGCATGGAGTCCTTTAATACCCTCAAGAACTCTTTATCTTCATCATAGATGACATAGGTTCCCAAACCGGTAGCATGATAATTGTCGAAAGGGTTGGTGCCTTCATTATCAGTCAAGAAGACTTCTTCTCGATCGGCTTCATTTTCGGTTGCTTTCTCATGTTTTGACAGCTTGCTACTATCATATTCTTCTTTGGAAATAGAGATATTAGTATCTTCGAAGTTGATCATGGCTTCATCAACTACATGTTCTACATATAGAGGTTATGATATTATCTTCATTTTAGCCTCGTTCTTAGTTCTGAGAATTAGGTGGGAGCAATCCAAAGAAAGGTATTTGCCTATCTTTGAAGTGAATTCCTGGGATAGGAAGAGCCCAAACATAGGAGGGATGTTGATGATCATGGTATCTTGTGGCACTGTGATGCTAGGACAGGAAAAAAAAGTTAAGGAGAAGTCTTTAATGAGGCCTATAGTTTTGACCTTGTTCCCATCTAGTTGGATAACTCCTCTCTTTAAGGGTCTGTAGCTAAGCCCTAAAGCTTCAACTATCTACTTGTAGGGCTATAGATGTGGAGTGATTGTGGAAGGGCTAGGGGGCTAGTCTAGGACATTTCTAGGCCACAGAGTGACTAGTTCACTTGTGAATCTTCTCTTCGATTGAGTGTTGTAGTCAGACTGTACTTGCAAGGTTGCCAATGTAGATGCTTCATAAGTGAAAATTGCTTCCTCCCCTTCCATCCATGAGAGGAGAGAATGGTCAAGAGCTATGTCATTTTCTTGCTCTAAGGTAATTCCCTACATCTATGTGGTGAGAACCTCATTCTCCACTTAGGGAGAGGCATATGTGTATCTTGAATTCATCGCCACACCTTGGCTACACTTCTCTACAACCTTTTGTTGCAAATTGCCACAAGGACAATTTGAAGGCATGTGAGCATCACCGCAGGGGTAGTACCATGGATTGAAATCTTCTGTGATATTTTTCTACCCTATAGTCATTTCTCTACTTTTGCTAGTTAGAGCGAACCCCAATTGAGTTAGTACCAACACTATTTGGTGATTTTTCTAAGTCGGCGGAGTCATCTGTGCAACTCCTTGATATTGGTTCTATTGGTAGGAGGGTCTGTTGCTTTGATAGCCTTAGTATGATGATCTTGGAGGAGCAACCTAGTTACACTTGATAGTAGTCACTTCGTTTGTCAAGTTTCGTAACATTTCCCTTATGCCGCTCATCTCGTCCTTTGAAGCACTAGATATAGAAGTAGTATTTTGGGGCATACTTAGATATGTATACATAGATGGGGGTGGTGTGGGTGTACTTGTATATGGCATCTCCTAAGTAGAAGCCAACATTTTGGGGAATATTGGCATGATGGGCCGAGGTGGCAACTTCCCAACGTCAATTAGGTTGTTCTTCACCTTAACAATTATGTTGTATGTATCTAGTAATGTGGTCGGGTGATTGGATCATTATGGAGATGTTGACATTGATGGACCTTAAGTAAAACATAAATTCCAACTCATCTAGTGGTCAGATGGTATTCTAGATCCTCTGTCAAGCTGTATGGAATCGAGCATTGAAATCGGTCATGGCTTTAGATGGGGCCCGCTTGATCATTGATAGCTAGTGATATAGTAAAGATCTATCTTCGTTGTTAGAAAATATTTTATAAAAAGGATCCTAGAGATCATCCCAAGTATCAATAGTATTAGTCGATAAAGTGCAATACCAATCTAGTGCTCTTCCTTGCAAAGAATCAACAAGAAATCTCAACACTATATTCTGATCTATAACTTTGTGCACTAAAACACATCCGCAACATCTTGCAGATGTTCAGATGGTGTTCTTGAGCCATTTCCGGTAAACTTTGGAATAAATTAGAGAGTAGAGAATAGGATAGGGGCCCATACAATAGGTGCAACTAGGGCTACAAGGGGGCTTCCAACATCCCAGGCCACATAATTTTTGTTTGCCATCAACATTATGGGTAGGGTCCGAAAGGTCTACTAGATGAGTTTGGGTATGCGTTGTTACTAGTGGAGGCACTAACAAGCCATAATTATTTGTGGTTCATGACCTAGTAACAGACCAATGACTTGTACACCCCTTTGATTCAATACATTTAAGAAGGTCCCACTAGGTGTGCCAAGAAAGAGAAAAAATTGTTGATGCCAAAAATTTACAAGGTAACAACCCTCTATGGGAAACTCAATTAAAGGGGGGGGCTATTGCACTAAACTGAGTAACCTCTAGATTTTAAAGAAGCCGACTCTTCTATAACTAGTATTTTGAATGGGAGAAGGAAGTGGGTATAAAAAATAAAGGATCTAACTAGGGCGATGTGTGAAGACTAGATGTAAGGCACAATAAACCTATCTTGTCAATGCGATCTAAGGGCCCATTCAATAATCTGCTATGTTCTAGAATGGAAGGAAACAAAGATAAAATCTAAATGATTCACTCAATGACATAAAATAATATTCATATGCATTTACTGAAAAGAGGAGTCAAAGACATGATCTAAACCAACAAACTTGTATTAAAATTATAGAAGTTCTGCAAATGATACATTTAACACCATAATGGCATAGTAAAACTTTATCAAAATATTCAAGAAAACATAAAGGCTGAACAATGGCACAGTCTGCAAGTCTTTAAAATAATCTAAAAAGTGGTAAAGGCCTAGTTCTTCTACCAATATTTTCCTATCAAATTTTGAACTCTTACTTCGATGGAAGAAGTAGTATTTATAATGAAACCTAGCTCAATGAGTTAATAACAAAAAAGTTCCTCTGATCATGAGTAATGATCTATTTAGCAATGATTTCCCTTTTCCATTGCAACCAAAAAGATTCAAGTCATGAATGAGACACCCTAGAGTCATATACATCCACTACGAATGATGGTAGTGGTCCCAACAGACCAGAGGATTGACACATGCAATCCACTCATGGTGATAGTTATAGAATATGGAAGCTGGTTATAGGTTGTCTCCTGCTTAGTTCTCCTTCATGATGAAGCCTCTAGAAGATCACGTGGCAAGCGATTGGGGATGATGTTCGTTCTCCCCCTTAAGCGATGAAAAATATTGCACAGTGAAGACACATGGAGATATCCAAGAATACTAGGCTGAAGGTTGGGGCTACCAAGGAATATGCACAGACTGATGCTATGTGGCATGTGGTTGGGGCCCAAAAGGAGAGCAATGAAAAGGGGCACCAAATATTGTGAATTGTTGGCATGTGGAAGCATGACACAAGCGTTGGAAAAGTGAGAGGAGGAAACATTGTGAGGAGTTCTCAGTTGACAAGTGGAGGCATTCACAATGAGACTTTGTGAAAGGAGCCCGATATTTCTTTTTAAAGGGAGAGTTTGGACAGTACTTAATAAAAATAAAATCACCTAAAGGGAGCTTGGTATTTTTATGTTCACAACTTCCCAAACTAGCGATTCCTCTAAATAACATTAACATGCTTTGTAATCCTAGATAAATCTTGCACGACTTGTACTACACTAATCCTCGCCAAGTTATCAAAATTCATATGACACATTCTTTGATGCCATTACCAACTATCATTAATTTGAGTCATAAATCATCATCCAACATCACCCTTAAGTTGATATATATTTCCTTTATACTTCTTTCTTGGATAAATCACTAGTCCAGATCCTTTCCTGATTTCACATATCTCATCCTCAAATACAAGATTATATCCTTTAATACATATTTGTCCAAAACTCAAAAGATTATGCCTTAAGCCCTTGACATAGTAGACATCATCAGCACTATGCTTGCCATAAAAACTTATTGAGCCTATCCCACAAATATTAGGACCAATATCATCTCCAAACATAACTAAGCCTCCATCATATTTTTCAAGTTTAATGAGCTTACTCTTATCACCGGTCATGTGATATGAACAACCACTCTCAACAACCGAATAGTTGTTTTCTTATTTAGAATGTAAGGCAGAGATTAATTTACTTTCATCTTTCTCTTTCTCCAAAGGGCATTCCTTCACCCATTTTTCAGAGTTAGCAAAAGTAGGTTCATCTTTCATAGCTAAGAACAAGCATTCATTGTCATGAAGATCTCCATAATCAGAATCTTCATAAAAAATACTAGCATCCTCATTCACATAATATGCTTTGTTGATCTTCTTAACTTTTTTTTCTATGTTAAATATTTGTTTATTCCTTTTTCCTCTTCCTGTACATCTTAAAGCATAATGACCTATTCCTCCACAGCTAAATCATTTAAAGGGTAACTTACCTTCATACTTTTCAGAGCCTTTCTTCATCCTTCTTAGAATGCTAGCTTTTACTTCATCATGATTTTCTTCATCTGGATCTTCAAATTTTGTAGCCTTAAAATTAGTTTATGATTTGGATCCATTTCTCAAATTCATCTTTCTCATCTCATAAGATGTCAGAGTTTCTAATAAGTGATCTTTAGTGTAAGTCTTTTAGTCTATATGTTCTTCAATAAAACATACCTTTTTGATGTATGCATTAGGAAAAGTTCTAAGAATCTTCTTTGCAATCCTAGATTCATCTATTGTAGCACCAAGTCCTCATATTACACCTACTATTTCATTCACTCTTTGTACATAGGATTTAACACTCTTATCTTCAAACATATGCAGGAGCTCAAACTATGTCTCCAAATTCTACAACTTTTCTTCTTGACCCTTTCATCTCCTTCATGCACTTTTCTAAAGCATCCCATACTTCTTTAGTAGTCTTTATATTTTGAACATTAACCAACTTGGAATGCGCTAGACTATTCTTCAAAATGAACTTCACCTTATTGTTCGCTTCATGTGCCTTAATTCCATCATCTATACTTGGACCATTAGTAGGAGGGTTGTAAGTAGTATTGTAAGCTTTCTCCACATCATATCCACAATAATCCAAATATTCTTTCATCAGTATTTTCTAGATAGCATAATTAGTTCCATCGAACTTGAGATACTAAAATTGATTTTTCTTGCCATCCCAGACCTTCCTTAAGTAGTTAAGCTCTTATCCAAGGAACCAAGCTCTAATACCAATTGTTGAATAAGATAATTAAGAGTGGGGTGAATCAGTTGTAATATATTTTAACAAATTAACACCAGATTTATGTGGAAACCCCAATGAGGGAAAAAACATGGTGAGGATTAGCTCACAATATAAAGAATAATCAAATTGATTACAAAGGCTTGTTTCCAGAGAAGGCTCACTTCCAAAACAAGAATCATTGTTTGAATTAGGACTCACTATCCAACAAGGGTTAACCACCCAGAGGGCTCACTACCACAAATGTAAAAAGAATATAGAAGAGGTGTGTTACATAGAGAAGACAATCTTAATGCAACATAGATTTCCACCATAATTCGTTCAACTACTTGTAGACATGCATGAATGATAGAGTAAACCTTTAGCTCACTACATCTAAAATCTCAACAATTATATTTCACATTGATCTACCAAACTCTCATCACATACACACTATCTCACATATATTTCGCATCTATCTTGCTCTATTTCTCACTTCTCTTTGTGAATCTTTCACCAATAACTCATCATGTATTTATACCATCTTCAACTTTGAAGCGTATCCAAATTCAATCATCCATCATTTAAATTCAAGTTAGGTCAATGCAAAAACATTCTAGTGTGGAATTAGAATTAGGGTGACCTGAACACACACTTGATGAGAAGCCAAATAAGTCCCAACAAGCTTGATGAACTTTAAAAGTAGTGTTTAACCCAAGGTTAGCCAAACCATTGTAAAACACATAGAACAATTAAGCACACACAACCTTTAACATGATCCAATCTTTCTACACAATAAAATTAATACGATCAAAATAGCTTAACTCTAGAACTGTAAGTCATAAGACTCAACCAAAAAGAAACCCAGAGAAAAAAAATTTCTGCGAAACCTCAACTAGATACAAAGAAAAACATAGTTCACAACTAGTGAACATAACTCACACTATACAATGAATCAAAAGCCCAAATTTTTTATATAGAAGCTTCCAACAACCATGATCAACATGTACAAACCACACAAACATAGGAGCGAATCTCAGAGCAACCACGAAACACCTGCAACATTTCTTCATTACAATTTTATCAATATCCTTGACATATATAGCCAATAACCTACATCCATGACATCAATGACAACAACAACTAGTTGATAACTAGTTACCTAGTTTACATCAATGACAACACCTTCATTCCTATGACACTTTTAAGATACTTTAAAAACTAGTATTTAAAAAAAAAGGAGATTAAAGGGTTCAGAAAGGGGAGAAGATAAAGTGCTCATGTTTCTATCAAAAAACATAACATAATGTGTGGCGTTCTCTCCCTAAAATTTGAACCTTTTCTTAGTATTTAAAAAAAAAAATGGTGAGAAATTAGCTAGCACCATGTAGTTTATGCCTAATTTTTTTATGAAATTTTTAACGAATGTATGATTTTATACTAATTTTAAAAATGGACACATCTTGAAAAATAAAATTGAGCATGCTCCCCCTAAATATTTTGGAAACTAATCAAAAATTAAAAAAAATTAATGTGCAAAGAATAGCTCTTCTAGTTTGTAAAAATGTAATTTGTTTCATATTTCGATGAATAGGTAAAAGGTGAGACCAAAAATAACATATGTAGGTTTTTGAAAAAAAATGGAGATACAAGAAAAATAAATTAAAGATAAAAACCTTAAAATACTCAAAACATTAAAAATTACATTGTTAGAAAGCTAAGGGGGAGCTTGAAATTTCAATATTTTTTAACTTGAAATTGAAGTATGTCAAAAACGTTATTGAGAGGAACTTGAAATTATGTCATATTGTAAAAAATTGCAAAAAACATGTCTATGGTCATTGGTATGTAATTCCAACCCTAAGGGTTGGAAATTCCCAATACATGTAATAATGTGATTGCATTATAATTTTCTCACATTTTTGTGAAGAAAAATGCATCACAAGAATGTGAGCGCATTATAATGCACTCACATTTGTGTGAAGAAAAAAATCTATTTCTCTATCTCTTCTCATCGACTATATACATGAAATAAATATTTAATTATAATTCTTATACTCTAAGTTATATTTTATTTATGTAGTTTCAGGATATTTGAGAATGGTTTCATATTTCTAGAAGTTATGATACATATTCTAAGTTTTGGAGGATATTATAATTTTCTAGGCTTAATTAAATTTTAATAACCAACATGCTCCTATCATCTTAGATGCTCTCTATCTCAATATTTCTATATTCCTTACATTGTAAACCTCTCTCTCATTATCTCTATCTCACTCTCTCCCTTGATCTTAAGAACTACCTCTCTACCTCTCTATCCTTCTCTCTCTATCACTCTTTCTCCCTCCCTCCCTCCCTCCTCTCTTTACTTTTACCTCTCTCACCTATCCATCTCTACCTCTCCCTCTGTCTCTAATTCTTTCTATCTCAACTCTCTCCATCCCTCCCTCTCTACTTCTCTCTATCTCCCCTCTCGCTCTACCTAAATAAAGAATGTGTAGGTATTGTCATTGGTTTCAAATGTATGAGCAGGAGATTATTACAAGAGTGTGAGTAGTTGGTATTTATTTTATGTTGTCTCTCATGATGATTTGATTAGTTGCATTATATTTTCATTATTAAGCTACTGGTGTCATGATCTATTGTTTCTTTGACAAGATTTTTCCTATGGATGTATGGCTGAGTTGCTATGTTGAAGTCATCTTGGTGGTAATGAGTAAGTTATAAATATGTTGAGGATGTGTCTCTAGTGCTTGGTTTCAAAGAGTTTTTAAGGAAAATTGAATAAAAAGAGGAAATAGTGTGTTTTAGTGGTGTTTTGTGTTGCAAACTAGCGTTCTTGTTTCCTTCAACATTTCTTATATGTTGAATATATGCTTGTGTGGTTTGGATATATTGATAAAAGGTGTTTAGAGGTGTTGCATCTAAATTTTATATGATATATCATTACACAGAGGAAGTTCAGTTCACTAGTGTGTGAACTGTGCACTACAAAGGTGTTTGTGAGAAATTGTTTTGCTTTGCATTTCTCCACAGGGTGGTTTTAGGTCTTGTGGATCTAGAAGGATGTTGATAGTGTTTGTATCTTTCTTTAGTTGAATTTATTTGAGGTTTTGTGCTTTGGAAGTTGATTTATTGAGTTGTAGCATATGGCAGAATTATCTAAGTGTATTAGGTGTGCACATTCTTTAGGTGAAAATTGTTGCAAAGGAATTTGTTGGATTTCAGGGTGTTTGTGGAATATTCTATACTATGTTCAAGTGTAGTGTGTGGTCCATGATTCATCTTTTTATTTGAGGAAACATGGAATTAAATGTTAATTATGTTTTAACATAGGTTCGACTGAACTTGGGTGTTTACACTAATTGAAGAGTTTCTTCAATGTTTGTGGAAGCATGGCATGGCTTGTATGAGTAGATTTATGTTTCAGTTAAGGTGTCTTGTGCTATGCCTTCATTTTTTTCCACCATAGGAATGTTTTGGTGCTGATCTAATTTGAATTTTGCACAGTTGAGGTGCATAGCTGACCTTGGAGAATTTTTTTAAGGTTGAAGATGGTAAAAATATGAGTTGATATGTTGAGGGATGATAAGATATATGTGTGTTATTTGAATGATACAAATTTTATATTTGTAAGGCATGAATTTTTGTAGTGCAGTGCAAGATTTCATGTGCTAGATTGTTGGATATAGTGAGTAGAAGGTGTCTACAATCTTCAATAAGACTATGAAGGTGTGGGTGATGCAGAGGTGAAATTTTCTATTGAATTAAGATGGATATCATTATAACACTCTTCTATGTCTTCTTTTCTATTCTGGCAGTGAGCCCTTTAATAGTGAGCCATTTTTAACTAGTATTTATATTACTTTATATTGTGAGCTAATCCTCATTGTGACTTTTCCCTTCTTATATGTTCCATGTAAATATAGTGTTTCTTTGTGTATGGTGTTGATTTGGTTTTAATTTTTTTATCTTATTTCATGATAAATCATTCTAATAGATTAAGTGTTAATTGAGTTAATGTGGATCTTAAAGTTTTTGAGGGTTTTGAAGTTTAAGGTACAACTAATTCACCCCCCCTCTTAGTTGTCTTGTGAATTCAACACTACCCACCACTCCCTACCTCCATAATTCCCTTTCTCTTCATCCTTCCCTCTTTACTTCTCTCTATCTAACCTCTACCTCTATTTATGTACCTCTCCCCCTCTCTCTCCCTCCCTCCCTCCTACTCTCTCTACTTTTCTCTATCTCACTCTCTCTCCCTTGAGCTCACCAACTACATCGCTACCTCTCCATCCTTATATTTGTATCTCTCTCTTTCTCTTTTTCCTTCTCTCCTCTCTATACTTCTCTCTATCTTACCTATCCCTCTCTATCTCTCCCTCTCTCTCTCTAATCCTCCATATTTCCCTCTCTAGTCTCTATCTCCACTCTCCCTCTCCCTCTACCTACCACTCCCTCCCCCTCTCTCTTCCTCCCTCCCTCTCTCCTTCCCTCTCTACTTCTCTCTATCTACCCTCTCTACTTATATCTATCTACCCTCTTCCCCTCTATATATACCTCTTCCTCTCCATCCCTCTGCCTCCCTCTCCTTCCCTCTCTCTCCTAGACCTTCCTCCATCCTACCCTCTCTACTTCTCTTTATCTCACATATCAATCTCTACCCCTCCTTCCATCACTCCCTCCCTCCCCCTCCTCTCTCCCTATCTCTCTCCTTCCCTCTGTAATTCTCTCCCTCACCCTCTCTCACTCTCTCCCTCACCCCTCATCCTATATCTATATCTATCTTCTTCTTCTTTTACTCCTCTCTCACCCTCCCTCCTTCCCTCTCTAATTCTCTTTATATCACCTCTCTCTCTACCTCCATCTTTCCCTTCCTCCTTCCATATCTACTAATCCTATCTATTGTCTCCCTTTCCACCTAATTTTCCTCACTCCACAACTCTTCCTGTTAGTATCTCCCTACCTCTCCCTCTCTCTACTTACCTTTTCATACCTCAAGATAAATGGATGGAGGAATGGGGATTAGAGATAGAGAGAGGTAAAGAGGGAGAGATTAAGATAGTGGAGTGAGGGAGGGAGAGAGGGTGGTAGAGAGATAGGTAGAAAGAGGGAGAGGATAGATAGAGATAATTGGAGATGGAATGAGGGAGGGAGGGAGAGATTAAAGTAAGATATAGAAAAGTAGAGAGAGAGAGAGAGAGAGAGACAATGATTTTTTAGTGGCTAATATTTTCCAATGGGCTAATAGTTGAAATTTGGGAATCAAAATTTAGCTAATAGTTCAAGTTGTAAGGTGACCTGAATTGCCACATTTTAAAAAAAAAAGTCTTATTTAAGTCTCCAAAATAAATATTTAAAAAAATTCTCAAATTCGGCATAATATTCAATAGATGATAAGATCAGATTCACCTAAATTTTATAAGTTATTGTATAAATATAAATTAATTCAGTAATAATATATCATAATTATTAGTTACTTTAAATCATATCACCAATCTTTAGCTGCCACAATTGATTTAAAATATAATCTAAAAAACCCTCATTGTATTTTGTGAGGTAAAAGATACCATGATTTGTAATGCTCATGGGACCTGAAATTGCTTTTGGATTGTTGATCTCAAAAGAGATCAATGGTCTAAAAGCAGTTGTATGCCCCCTAAGCATTACAAGTTGTGGTTACATTTTATCTCACAAAATATAATAAGGACCATTAGACTATATTTTGAATCAATTGTAGCAACTAAATATTATAGATTCTACCCCTTAAACCCATCAATGATTTCCACCCTCAGGCCCCTACTTTTCCATAAGAATTATATATTATTAAATTGGAAGGATTTACCATGGTAAATAATAAATTTCCCTATTATTTACCAATATTTTCCAATATTTTCTACAAAATTTTATTTATATAAAAATCACCAATAAAATTAATATTTTTTTGACAAAAAAGAAAGATTCGCCAATAGAAATTAATATTTTTTTCAAAAAAATGAAATAATCACTAGGATTTTATATCTTTTTCTGGTGGAGGTTTCTTAAATTTATCCCTGGAGAGATAGAGAGGAAAGGAGGTATAGATAATAGTAGGGAGTGAGGGATGGATAGGTTGGTAGAGAGAGAGAGAGAGAGAGGGGTAATGAAGATAACTAGAGAGGGAAGGAGGAGGGAGGGACATATAGTGAGGCGAAGAGAAAGAGAATATATAAAATGAATTAAAAAGCGAAGGAGAGAGTAAGAGAGAGATGTAGAGAGGTAGTTATTGAGCTTAAAGGAGAGAGAGTAGGATAGAGAGTGGTAAATAAAGTGATGGATATAGGGAGAGAGAGGTCTAGAGTGCAAGGATTATAGTTATAGTGATAGAGAGAGAAAGATGGTAGGATCTTGTTGATTACTAAAAAATGACTAATATCTGAAACATTATAAGATATTCCAAAACCTAGAATATCCATTATAACTTGTAGAGATGCGAAACCATTCTCAAACATCCTAAAACCATGTGCATAAAATATAACTTAAATTATAGGAAAATAAATGTTACTTAAATTTTTATTTCATGTATATAGTTTGATGGGAAGATAAAATGAGAGAGAGGTATGTTCTTACTCTGAAATGCAACATTATATTGTGCTCATATTATGGCTTTTATGGGACAAAAAAGTGGCATGGCCACTTTTTGGTCTCCCATCTTTTTGTACTCACCCAAAAAATAACTAGATAAAATTATATACTACATTAAATATAATTTTTTTGATCCAACTCCTAAAAATGAAAACATCTCTAAAACCTTAAGAACTACAACCTAACATACTAAATTTTATGGGGATTCTTATTTATCTATTTCAATGAGTATAAAATTTTGGAGAAAACATTTATGATTACAAGACTCAATAACTTCTACAAGAGAATGGATAAAGTGAGAATTAGCTAAAAAATATCATGTGTAAATATACAATGATATCCTTGTATATGTAGGATAAGGAGGAAGTAGGAAGGTAAAATCAAAACACTGACAAATCCTTCAAGAGATGTGACATGTGTAGAAAACTTGGGGCAAGTGTGATAAAAAGTGTCATGTGTCTATGACGTGAGACAACTAGACTACTAAGTCAACTTAACATAGTTTGAATAGGTCTACTAGGTATAGGAACTAGATAAATGTAAACTAGATGCATAAAACTTATTTTCAAACTAACATCACCTCTTAAGTGATACATATAGATTAAATAACCAAAAAAAGAGTCTTAAATAAGACTTTTGAGGTACTCATACAAAAATAAAAGTTTATGACAAAAAAAGTAAAGGAGAAAACCTTATGTAAAAAAATTCCTCTCCAAAAAGAGAAATATATACAAAGGAAAGAGGACTCAAGACCCTGCAAGGAAAAATTCCTTCACCCCAAGAAAATAGTGCAGTAAAATAGTGAGGCAATGCTAAAGGTTTAGTAAAAAAAATTACAAATTTCTCCTTACTAGACAAATTATTTAAGAAGAGAACACCATCCTAGATAATATTTCAAGTGAAATTCATGTTAATTTTGATGTATTTTATCTACCAATTCTCAACTAGGTTGTATGTAATGTGTATGGAAATTTGGTCATCACACCAAGGAATAATAGGATGATCAAGTGGTAGACCAAAAAATTTCATAATATATCAAAGACATAATACCTCATAAATGGAAATAACTACACATTGGTATCTAGCCTTAGTGGATGATAATAAAATATAGAATTCTACTTCTTGTAAGACCATGAAACTATACTATAACCAAGACAAAAAATTAGAATTAGAATTTTGTGATTCAACAACACTTTATCATATTCAATGTAGCCTTCAATTTGTGAATCTCCTAGTGTTTGTTTAGTACCAATTATTGGTGCGATGAATATACCTCAAGATATTCTTGGATAGATTTTAATGAATCTTATGAGTGTCATGTGAAAATTTTGAGATAATTACAATAGTGAAAGCGATATTAGGATGAGTTTATGCCAAATATAAAAGACTACTAACTAATTATCTATATAAAAATAACATCAACACTAGGCATTGTGCAAGTGTTAGTAAATGTGAAACTAGAATGGAATGATGTATTAGTAGTCCTACAATCAAACACATGAAACTAGTGAAGTAAATAAATGGAATATTTTTGTTGGTATATGGAGATCCCCTCATTAGAATGAAGAATCTAAAGACCAAGCAATAAATATAGAGGAAAAAGATAAATCATCTCAAAGTGCTCCATCAAACGATGTTTAATATCCTAAATCATGAATGAGGAAATAATAGTGAGAATCAAGTCATTGATATATAAAAATAGAAAGTTCTTCTCCATGTCTCTAAATTTATACTATATTATTTTGCTGGTAGTGAGAAAAACTAGATGCGAGAAAGGAACCATCAATCTTCTCATACCATGCCTAAGAGGCTTGTTTGAGATCATATGAAAATCATCATAACCTACAAACAAGTGAAGAATCCTAGATGAATCTTAGAGGATACTTTATGCAAATGAAGATCACAATGTAAAAAATCACTCTTCACATCCATTTAATGCAATACTCATCTAATATGCAATAAAATAATAAACAAGGTGAACTCAGTCCATCTCGGCTACAAAGGACTTAAGTGCTTGATTAGTCCATACCCTCAACTTGTGAAAAATCGTTAATGACAAGATGTGCCTTATGTATTTTTTGAAGCTTAAATCATGTTTAAAAATATGAAAAATAAGGAAATATCAATGAAAATCCAATTCAATAACAAAATGACCACATCAATGTGAGTGTGTGCATGAAATGTGAAAAAAATTAACTTAAAATATCTTACCTCAACGAAAATTCCTATCCACACTCCATTATAGATTATAAAATGCTATAAATGATTGTATATGGATTTCTCTTATATTAGCATAGCCTTAACAAAAAAATGGATGCAAAGATGGCTTGATTTCTGAAAATTTATTTAGATATTAAATGGATAAATTATGGGTGTTTTATCCTTTTATTGATATTTGATCATTTGTGTAGGGTGATTGGAGAGATCATGATGATCATGTAAATATGATACAATGGAAATGACCTCATGGTGTGGTACATTGTGTAGTGAGGTTGAATCTCCAGAGAAGGATGAATTCCTCTTCAAAACCATATGTGACAATATTAGTCCAACCCAACATTGAAAAAACTCTACACTAGTCCTAAACTATGAAGAGTAGGAGGAAAAGGGAGAAGGAGGATACTAAAAAGAGAAAACGGTGATGCACCTAGATTTAAAGTTCTTCTCCCTGCTTAGGATTGCACAAAAAATTGATGAACGGGATCAAAAGGACTTACATAGTTCTCCATTTGGTTGATTCCCAAGGGAAAACATGGAGGCTAAAGGTTTAACTAGTTGTTGGAAGGAAATGAAGATTCACAAACAACAACTATAAACCAAACATTACAACATATATGCATGGGGAAAGAAAAAAAGGCACTAAAATATGAAGGTAATATATATTACCAAACATAAACAAGGAGAGAAGAGGTAGAAATGATCAATATTAATTAATGTGGAGGCATGGAGCCAATATTATAGCTATAGAGATGTAAAATGCATAGTCTATAAGAGAAAATATTGTCCATAACCCAAAGGAAGAACCCTTTGAATTATTACAAGTGTTTCTTTTAAACTGCAAGTATACATAAAAACCACAAACCAAACCCTAACCCTAACTTGGGTTAGCAAGGTCTGATTAGGGAAGATTGGGGAGATTCATCCATGAAATTCATACTAGAACAAGCCTGGACATGCACACCATACCCACCAATGAATGTTGTCCAAAAATCCCTCCAAAATGCCTTTGTGAAATCTACAATCTGGAAATGGAGCAAGTTGGGAAGGATAATAATATGTAATTATTGAGCATGATAACCCATAAAATCCACTTGTATAATTTAGGGGAGCAATAAATTCCATCCTTGAAGCCCAAAAGTTGAAACATGTAGCTAAGGAAGTGGTTCGAGCATTCATGATGTCACCCAAAAAACACATCAAAATCCATGGAAAGGTTGGGGCATCAGGCCTAAAAAGAAACCTTTACTTTGCATTAAATTGTCCATAGGCCAAAAAGAAACACCCTATCAAATATTAGGCATTGGGCATCCCTCATACTTCATCCTATATTGGGATCGACATTAGGCTTCAGAGATTGGGCATGAGGCTTACCACTTACCACACTCCAATGGAAGGTAGAAGAGGAAAGAGCAAGGAGGGAACTATGAAGTCTAAAAAGGTCACCCCTTTTTGGCTTCAAAGGTTGGGGATTTAGCTTAACACTTACTATAAAGTGGTAAGAGGTAAGATTGAAGAGAAAATCCTAAAAGTCTGGAATAAGGACCTAGTCAAATTTTGAGGAAATGGGACTTTAGGAGGGAATCGTAATGATTTGAGAAGGAAATAAATCATTAAGAATGCGGTGGAAAGGAAGAAATTTTGGGGGACTGAGTACTCAAAGGATTCCTTACGCCATACCTTAGAATGCATAAAGTGTAAGATGGAAGATAGAAATTTGATGGTTGAAAGGAACCATCAGACATCGAGGGTTAGCACTACATCATAATGATTATCGCAAATTAGTAAAAGGGAATAAGGATGAATGAATGTTGAAGTCCAAAACTGGGCATTAGAGGTTAGGGTTTGGAAGGAGGGCATACTTCCTACCAAAAGGAAGTAAGGGGTAAAATGGAAGCCAAGTCCTTGATGAAAAAAAATAAAAAACTTAGTTTCTTTTCAAAGAGTGCATTAGGGGGTTGGGGGTCAAAGAAAGGGATTACCTATTACCATAAAAAATGGTAATAGGTAAAGAGTAAGACTGAATTCTAACTCAAAAGATCAATAGCTAGTTTATTTTCAGAAGTATGTTTTCAGAAGTAAGGATATAGGGTAGAGGGAAAGTATTAAGCTCAATGGGTGAAACCTGAAAAGCTAGGAAGAGAAATGGAAAGAAAGGAGGAAGAAGAAGGAGCTCCAAGGAAATAGAAGAGGGATGCAAGGAAGAAATAAAGCGATAGCCCAATGGTCCAAAAACACAACACAAGCACTTTTATGAGCCTTCAAAGAGAACTCAAGCAATATGGCCCATGTAGGATCTCTTAGACTAGTTATCAATGATGGGTCATCAAAGGGTGGCATAAAATGGCAACATTTATGATAACTTCTATAGTATGATTTCTTGCTAATCATAGAATCCAGCAGCCTTGCATATCAATTGGGCATGGGGTCATAAGAATTATTCAACAACTAGGCCTACCAAGATAAAAATAATGCATATGCAGGTTGCATTTGGAGGAGAACAAAAATTTAGAAACATACATTCCCTTAAGGAGAATGCAGGGTGTGCAAGGTGCTTCTTGGAAATAATAAAAACTAAGCTAATATGTACAAAAAATAGGGAACGAGATTTTCTCAAACAAATCCTTTTACTAGTTCTCTGAAGTAGCTTCCCTTTCTCATTAGCTTGCAATGATTCACATGATTTAAACCAGCTAAGGGAAGGTGGAGGTTGAACACATGCTCAATCAATTTCTGCAACAACCCATGGAGAAAAAAGGAAAAACCAATTACATCTTCATGTCGGTCATACATATTGTTGCTTTAAAATGCATAAGTAGGTTGAATGCATTCCTCCTCAACTGCAACACCATTCTTGAGTGCAAGCATGGCTTGTGGAACTCTGGTGGCCTCCATCCAAGAAAGATGTCTAATAGGACATCCACTTGAAAGGATAAAAAATAATCTCTCCCTACAAGTTTCATGATTGCGTACTGCTTCTTCATCATTTTGTTGGCTTGTGGAAGAAACCTCTTATAATTGAAAAAAAGAGATTTCTACTTTATGTTCCTATTGCTCATGATTTCCCTCTTCTATGGGTGTTGACTTGTCATCTAAATTTAAAAAAAAGGCCTCTGATTCATCCCAAAATAGTCCTTCCTCAACCTCATTAATTTTCTATATAAGAGGACCAACTTTAGCATCATAACAACTTTCCTTGGGCATGTCAACTTCTTCATTTTACAATATAGGGCTGTCATCATTTGTCTCCTCACATAATAGCATCTTTTCATGCTCATTTTCATCCTCCATTGTCCTCAAAACTTGTGAAGGTATTGAATCTTGCATGCTCTCTTCATCTTCATCAATAAAACTAGGAAGCTCAACAAATGAAAATACTAAGTCCCCATTTACATCACCTTCTCCTCGCTTGTTTCCTTGTTGTACCAACTAATTTTTTGATGTAGGAATAGATACATTTTCTTCATTTTCAACAAAAAAGGAGAGCTCATCAAATAAGTCAATCAGAGCCTCATGCTCAACACCCATTGCTTGTTCTTTAAACTGCTGCCCTAGTTGGTCTTGGTCATCAACCTCTAGTCGAATGTTATACTTTTCTTCTTTTACATCATGTTCAACTATGTCAATGGAAAAAGAAGCCTCTTTCTCTTCCCTAGAAACCTCCTCTTGTACACTAAACTAGCTATCTCGGTAGATAATGGGCCCATGTAGGATATCTCATATTGGTTATAAATGATAGGTCATCAAAGGGTGAAAGAGAAGAAGGATGAGTGAATCCTGAAAGTCCTTATTTTTGGACTTTCAGGATTCACTCTTTAATTTTACCTCTTACCATTTTGCGGTAAGCGGTAAGCTGACTCCTCGACCTCCAAAGCCCGGAAAGGGTTACCTTTTCAGACTTTATAGCTCCCTCCTTCCTTTGGCATATGGTAAGCAATAATCATAATGCTCGATCTTTGAAGTCCAATGTGAGTGCCAATATAGTATGAAGTATGAGGGAGGACTGAGGTCCAATGTCTAATAGGGTGCTACTTTTTAGGCCTATGGACCATTTAATGGACAGTAAAGGTTTCTTTTCAGGCGTACCCTAACCTTTCTATAAATTTTGATGTGTTTTTTCTAGGTAACACCACTAATTCTTGAACAACTTTCTCAACTACCTATTTTGACTTTTAGGCTTTAAGGATGACATTTATTGCTCCCCTAACTTTTGCAAATGGATTTTATGGGTGCCCATGCTCATTTATTGTTGTATGTTGACTTTCCTAATGGATCTAGCCATAATCATGATTTTCATTTGATGGATCCATCCTTTCACGCACATACTTAATTATTAACCTTGGTTAGGGTTAGGGTTTAGTTTTTGGTTCCAAGTTATGCCTGATCTATAAAGGAAAGAAATGTATTCATTTCAACGGTTCTTCCTCTGGCTCCTTCAATGTTTTTCTTTGGTAGACTTATGCATTTTACATCTCTACAATTGTAAATATTGGCGTGTTTCCTCTACATCAATTAAATCAATCAAGCTTCCCTCCTCTCAAATTATTTATGTTTTTGTAATTTCATTACCTTCATATCTATGTGTTTTCTCTCTCTTTCCATGCATGTATGTTTGAGTTAAATTGTTTATAGTTATTGTTTGAGAATATTTCTTTCCTTTGTACACCCTCTCAAACCCTAACCTCCATGCTTTCCTTTGGGAATTGACCAAATAGAGATCTATGTGAGTTCCTTGGTACCACTTTAACATGTTGTTTCGCAATCTTAGCTAGGAAGAAACCAATTTCCATCTTGGTGTACCACCTCCATTTCCCTTTCATGCTTTATTTCTCCCCTTTTCCCATATTAGTTGTTAGAGTAGGATAGTGGTAGGTTTTCATGTGTTGGGTTGGACCAAAAAATTTCACTTGGATTGAAAGAGGAAGTCTGCCTTCTCTAAAGATTCAACCTCATTTATGTAAGATCCCACACCTTGAGTTTTTTTCTATTGTGTCATTGGAATGTTAGACCTTGTGTTTAGTAGGGTGCAATTTCATGTGATAACAAATGCATTTCTCCAACATTTTCAAGAAAAAATTGGTCCTCAAATGAAATTAGCTAAATTAGTGCATTGAAAACAAGGAACTAAGGAAAAAGGTAACAAATTTTATAGGAAAATATTAGTTTCTCTAATCACAAATCAACTATAGTCTTCGTAATGCTAATGTTCAAAGGGTGTTCATAGGAAATTTACAATGTAGCATTAAGGATAAGATATTGTTGATGAAGTATCCATCCTTGACAGACTTATGTATGGATCTTTGTTATTATCAGATATTGGTTATTCAATATTAAGGAACATCTTCATCAACTCCTATTGATAAATTTGAATCCGTACCTCAAAAAATTATCAACCATTCAAAAAGAAAAAAACCTTTACGAAGATAAACACACCTCAAATAGCTAACAACATTGAACCACAAGTTGCAGCCATAAGTTCAACACCCTATCAATTTAGGTCGAGAGATAGATAATTTACCCAATTTCTCAACTCTCTATATTTTATCATGCTAAAATTTTTTAGTACAAACCTAATCCAATTACCTCTGATTAAACTAGTGGATACAACCAAACCTTTTCCCACGAACTTTAACTCAATTTTTTTGTCAATATCATCGTATATATAGGCATGATACAAAATAATAGGTGTCTTAAAAACCAAGTGCAAGACCTCATAGAGTCTAATAACATCCAATTGGCTAATGTTAATGATAAAGGAAACAAGTTTGTAGCTCCACCCAATCACAATTTGCAAATTTTCACAAATCTAATTCCAAATTATACATCCAACTTTGTGCAAGCTTGTGATGATAAGAATGATGATGAGGATGGTATAGATAACATGATTAATCTAATAGATATTAAACCTCTTAAGGGATGAACCACTTTATTACCTGATGATATATGGGAAAATTGAAACCCTAGGACTTAACTTAGGATTTAACAAGGCTTTTCCACGTGACTTAACATTAAAATTTGAGATCAAGTAGGATATGATATGACTAACTAAATATGAAAATGTGTTGTTCTTATACAAATACAAAAAAATTGGAAATCGATAGTCATATTTAATGACCCAAACTAGAAAGAGCATACATGTATGCACCTATAGTTTGAATCTTAGCTAATTTTGGGAGGAATAGGGTGCAAGGATTCCCTAGTCTAGGTGTCTAAAACTAAAATATTTTTTTCCAATCCTCATGTGCCTAGTTTTCAACCTCTCAATTCAAATCTTGTTTTCAGAGCTTCGTTTGTTTATTAGACATTATAGTTTTCAAATCTTATCAAGTTGTAGGGTCTGAATGCATGAATGAGTGAATTTTCTTCAAATCTTCCTTCAATCCTCCTCAAATTTTTAACTACACATTCAAAAGGAGATTAAAGGTTGTGCCATATAGGGGCTTGGCTTAGTCAAACCTTGTGATGGATTTTCCACCTCCACAATGGAAAAATTGATGAAAAAAGAGCTTACCCCTTTGAAGGATAGAGGCCAAAGTGAAAAATGAATGATGAATCAATAAAGGACTGCAACTCACCACTCAAATCCAATTTCCTTGAAGGACTGAAGTTAAGCACATACCCTCAAGTTTTGATTGAAATTTGTCATGGATTGATTTGAATACCTACAAGTGTTAGTTCTTACAAACAACATGCATGCATAAACATGAACAAACTCACATAGAACTTGACATGATGCTTCAATGTTGAAATTCTGAAATAAATCTCCAAATTTTTCTCTTGAATGCTTTTAAGACACTTAATTTTCTCAATTTTATTTATAACATTCTTCTCCTCCTCTTAAAATTTTAAAAATATTAAGAATTTATATAAAATTTCTCTAATTCCCCAAGAATTCAATCCTGATGGTCGATAATCAAAAATTGAATTTCAAATATTAAATTACTAGCACAAGAAATTTGAATTTTGGGGCCACATTAAGGGGACCAGGTTGCAATGACACCATAGTGTAGTTCCCTCAATTTCTAGGATCCAAAGTGCTAGGAGAAAAATAATAAGTGTGTCCTTGGATCTTACAGATTTAATTTATTGATAAGTGTCAAGATAGTCCATGGAATACAAAATTTAGGAAACTAGGGGCACAATTAGGTCCAATCACTTAGGGGGGAGAAAAAATGTATGAAAATTATCAAGGTTGAGAATTTATGATGCTACATTTAGCCCCCACTTTAGTGACAGTATGAACTTATGCTCAGACTCACACTAAAGTATAAAATATGTCAAGGGTTTGATTGTTTAAATGTTAAAGAGATAGGACGACAATACTTTTAGGGGGAGTGCACAAGCCCCTAAGATTAAAAATCATATGTCAAGATAACATAAGTACAAAGCAGCACACATGTATGGAATACGAAATGATGACACAAAATATGCATTACAAAAATGTAACACATAAACATAATGTAATACAAAATGCAAATGCAAATGAAAAAGGAGGGTATGACAATAACAAACTAGTAAGCTCTATAGAAATATTACTAGGATCCATACCCCAAGGCATTCATGACCCATAGGCTAACAAAGTCAATATTTGCTAGGTGAACCATGAACCAAAGGCACCATGAGCTAGTGAAGTCTGATATTCACTTGACGAGCCTTTCAAAGATAGTAGTTGTAGACACTAAAAAATGTCCTAAATGATATCAAACAATTGAAACTGATATACTAACACAATTTCATGCTAAAACCCATCCTCTTTTTGCTTAATTGATTAAATTAGCCTATCTATTTAATTAATTGCATCTTAATGTATTAATTTGATTAACCTAATTAGGTGAATTCATCCTCTTTCATGCTATCATTTTTTCCTATTAAATTGGATAAATCAAATTATTTAATTTAATCCCTAAAGTACTCTTATTTAATTAAATACCCCTAAGTTATTTAATCAATTATAATATCACTTTCCCCTTTTTGATTAAATCATTTATTTAATGAATACCATTTAATTCCCCTAATTTGCAAAATTAAAATATTGTTTTAATTATCAAATTACTAATTAAATATAATCCCCCCACTTGCAAGGAAATATTCCCATAGAATATTCCTTTGCAAAATTAAAATTTAGTTTTAAATAACTAAATATCTAATTTTCCTCACCCATGAGAATATTCTCTTTCTTCACTCATTTGAAAAAGAGAATATTCATTTTGGTAACAAACTTTCAACAAGACTTCCTATGCAAGTTTTGGAAGTGTGTTTGTTTGGATGAATGTAAGATCTTGATTAAATATCATCTTGTATCTTGAGCCCTTGATGGGAATCCATGATCCATACCTTCATCTTCCTTCCATTCTGACCATTGATTAATACTTTTGATCTTGACCATAAATCTCATTTTGCCTATTATATAAATAGAGCTTGCCTCTATTGAATAGGGACCCATCTTTTAATAGTAGACTTATGCTGTTAGAATGCAATATCCCCTTTAAATTAATTTCAAATCTATAACAATGATTTTTTCTTATACATCCAAAATATGAAATTGGGTAAAATAAAATTGCAACATAAAATCAGATTTTTTTATTTTTTTAATGATTTTTCTGATAAATGAAACACCTTCATACAATAAAACATGTTTTTAATTTTAAAATTCTACCATTTACATAAGAGAATAATACCCACAACTTGCATGCATGTTTTTCCAATGTTTATATTGACAAATAATATCTATAACTCCAACTAACAACTACAAATTTTATTCCAAAAATCCCCAGAATTGATCACAGCGTTTGGGGCAGGAAATACATATAAAATATGATAGAAAACTGATACAAATTTTTGTCTCATTTTTTAGAAGTAATATAAATCTGCTGCAACTATGCTGAAAACAGAGAGAAAATATGAAGCCCAAACACATACTAAACCAAACCCAACTTGCAAGGAAACTCTTTGAACTCCACACCAAGGTTTATTATGATAAAATATTAGAAAATACCATGAAATATCATAAAATCCATGTTCACAAATCTGTCATTAAAATCTGCAACAAATTAATCATTCAAACCCCAAATATCATACTTCCACCTACAACAAAATATAAAATATTGAAATAAACTTCAATTGTTCAGCACAATGGAAATTCCTATGTGAAATTTCTCTTGGAGACTATCAGAACCAATCCAAAAACGAAAATATGCAAGTACGAATCCAAAAAGAAAGAAATTGTATTTTATATGTGTTTTGTTCTTCATGAAGCTTCTTGGCCACCCAAAGTACATGAAAAAATGGAAGTAATCTTTCTTTTCATGATTTTTAACTCCTTTTCCAAATCTCTTCAAGAAATTAGCCATTTCCCAAAAATATTTGTTTTTTTGACAAATATTGTCATAAACATTTAAATATGTTTTTTTAGCCAAATATGCTCTTCCCAAAACCCACACCACTTTGGGGAAATTAAAAACCTTGAAATAATATTTAATATTTATCATTAAATTAGTTTTTTCCCAATCAATTTGAAATATAATTTTTTTTTGGTTTATTCATCAGCCCTGGCTTACTAGTTTTTGGATAACCGACTTACTAAAAATAGTAATTTTCTATTTTTAGAAAATTGAAGAAAAGGTACATGACAAGTCCTCCTTTCCAAAAATTTCTTATCCTCAAGCAAATGCAACAATGATGCACCAAAATAATGATGCCCAAAATGACCAAACATTTCATTATGTAAAACAGAGTGTGACCATGTGTCTGTGTGAAATTGCATCTTCCTCTCAAGCATGTTGAAAATTTCTGAGAAAGAATACCTTTTATCTTGAATATTATGAAGATGGTATGAATTGTGCAACCTTTGATTCTCTATCACCTGAGGTCTTGTAGTATTCCTTCCATCTTTTCAATCAATAACCTTCTCTTTTCAACTCCTTTTTGGAAACGTGTATGTGCAATGTCACCAAGGAAACTAGACGAGAAGCTCATGCAAACTTTCTAAAATATATAGATCCTATTATTATATCCTATAAGAGGGTTTAAACAGAAAATATACCCCTCATTAAGGTGAATATATAACTAAAAAATAATCACCTCTTTTACCTTGGAGTCATGGGGACATTCCCTATAGGATACATCACAAATTGCTTCAAACTTTGCCTCTGCTAGAAGGTTACTTGATGCAATTTTAGAATATGATTTGGAACAGTAATAGAACATATGAATAACAAAAAATAATAATCATATAACAACACCAAATACTCCACCAAAAACTAAACAATTATATTGCAAACCACAAGCCCTTCTGATGGTAATCTATGAACTCCTTGAGTCCTCTAGCTAGCATACATTGATCACATAGTAAAATCTTCAAAATGTTAGTAGAAAAGAATATTATTGAATCTTCTACTAAATCAAGTGATTTACTGATGTTATTAGAAAATAATATAATTCCTCTCATATCACCTGAATCCATAACAAATTCTTCCTTGGGGTTGGAAGAGTGAGTGAGTGTAAACTAACCACCTTCAGGAAAAGAATTATATTTCTAAGTGGGATGCATCTTCAAAAACCCTTAGGATGGAAAGATCACAACTCTAATACCATTGTAATATCTCCTTTAAATTAATTTCAAATCTATAAGAATGTTTTTTTCTCATACATTTAAAATATGAAATCGGGTAAAATAAAATTGCAACATAAAATCTGATTTTTTCATTTTTAATGATTTTTTTGATAAATAAAAAACCTTTCTGCAACAAAAATGTTTTTGATTTTAAAATTCTTCCATTTACATCAAATAATAATACCCACAACTTGCATGCATTTTTTTCCAATGTTTATACACAAACATTACCTACAACTCCAACCAACAACTACAACTTTTATCCCAAAAACCCCCAAAATTGATCACAACATTTGGGGCAGAAAATACATATAAAATATGATATAAAACTTATACAAATTGTTGTCTCATACCTTGTTATAGAAGTAATATAAACTTTTTGCAACTATGCTTAAAATAAAGAGCAAATATGAAGCCCAAACACATACTAAACCAAACCCAACTTGCAAGGAAACTCTCTAAACTCCACACCAAGGTTTATTATGATAAAATATCAGAAAATACCATGAAATATTATAAAATCCACATCCACAAATATTTCATTAACATCTACAACAAATAAATCATTCAAACCCCAAATATCAGACTTCCACCTACAACAAAATATAAAATATTGAAATAAACTTCAACTATTCAGCATAATGGCAATTCCTGTGTGAAAATTCTCTTGGACACTATCAAAACCACTACCCTCAAACCTCAATCTCTTTGGTTTACCAACCTCAAATATTCTTTCTTCTTTGGTTTCCTATCCTTAGAAGAATACAAAAACATGTGAAGGAAAATATGAAAGAATGAATTCAAAAAGCAAGAAATTGCATTTTATATTTGTTTCCTTCTTCATGAAGCTTCTTGGCCATCCAAAATACATGCCAAAATGGAAGTAATCTTTATTTTCATGATTTTTAACTCCTTTTCCAATTTTCGTCAATAAATTAGCCATTTCCCAAAAATATTTATTTTTTTACAAATATTGTCACAAGCAATTAAACATTCTTTTTAGCCAAATATGCTCTTCCCAAAACCCACACCAATTTTAGGAAATTAACAACCTTGAAATAATATTTAATATTCATCAACCCTGACTTACTATTTTTGGATAATTGATTTACTAAAACTAGTAATTTCTATTTTTTTTAAAATTCAAAAATGAGACATGGCATAGAATCACTCTCATTTGCATCAATATTTAGCATTTTTTTTTAGTTTAAATTCTTGATCATAATAGCTTAAAGCGTCCATTAATGGCTTCCATAGTAACTCATTTGCATCCATTTAGTATATTTTGAAACTAGGGTTTTAATCTTTCAAATCTTGCATACATTTAGAATAGCTTTGCATACACTTACATCTATCATCTTAGATTTTATCATATTAAATTAGCTTTCATCATGTTTCACATATATCTCTCATCGGTTTTATCAATTTTCTTCAAAAAAAATGATTGAAACAAGCTCATTATCCAAGGGATTGGGAAAGGGTCATCATTCCACATCAATGTGACACCACTATCCAAATAGGATAAGTCTCAATGTCTTAGAATAGATGTTTGTTAAGCTTTCATGTTTTAATATGTTAATTTTAATGGCTTCTTCGTCTTTGTTTACATTGAATGATTTTACTGGGATTAATTCTTAGTGGGTTAAATATGCCTCCAATTCATATAGATTGGGTGTAGTTAACCTATACTATGTCATTGGTCACATTTTGGCACTAGAAAGAGGACAAACTTTAATGTTTTGAGTATTTTTTTGAAGGAATTTTGTAGGTCAGACCTAGAATTTTACTTGAAACCTATCACATTTTCTTTAATCATAGAAAATTGGGAAAATTAAAGCTTGAAAAAAAACTTTCTATGTTTTTTAGATCTCGGTCTTACCTTTCTGTAGCTTTTTACAACACTCAATTTCATCAAGAATTTAAGAAGATATCAAATTTTTACTTTTGTTGTGTTTTTTTTAAATATTGGGTTTAATCTCTTAAATGCATGTTTTTCTTTCATTTCTAATAAATTATATATGATTAATCTTGCAGAAAAGTTGCTCGGTTTTGAATATCACATGTTTACCTTTCCAAAACACTTTACGATTTCAAAATTGATCAAGATTTGAGAAAGTTGTAGTTATTGGTGGAACCCCTAAAATTTTCATGGTTCCACTGAAATCCTTGGTCAAATCTTGATAGTCATTGTCTTTATTGTCACTAGGGTTGTGGTTTTACATGTCCTATTCATGCTTATACCCTAGATTGGTCGTCAATTTTTTTTTTTTTGAGTTGATAGGTTGTATCTAGTTCCCAGTCATTTCATAATATTTCATGACCTTGAGTTCCATAATTTTACCAGCCCCTTCATTTCTTTTCCCGTCATGGCTAGGAGGCCCCCTTTTAAAACAAAATTAAGCCCACATTCTTTAAGATACATTTAGTCATGTCATCAATGGTCTCTTGCCTATCACATGTTCATTTCAAAATGTCTATGTGCAACCTACAATGGGTGTTGTTCTTTCTTTCCCTCTGATCGGCCATCCATCATCCCTCGCATGTTCGTTCACCATCACTAGGAAGCCACACCTGATGAGTGATTTAGTTAATATTTTAACTTGTCGCTGCCCTTTTAACTATCGCTGGTTGTCCTATGTAGATTATAGTTAGAACCCATGCCCACCGATGTGTGGGTTATTTCTCATCATTGGGAGATAGCACTTTGCTAATTGACATCAACCAAGGAAGGAATAACGCGTGATGAGCAATGAAAAGTGTGGCTAACGGGTAAATTTTTTCCATGATTAACATTGCTGGCTTCCCCATTGTCGCTTGTTATCTCATGTGTTACTATTTGGAACCTGCGACCGCTGATGGGTAGAGCTCTTCCCCATTGCATGGATATGGTCTATCGTAGGTTAGGGTTTTTCGGTCGAATGTAGAGACACGATGGGCGATGCAAGCAACTATATGCAGTCTGGATCTTTCTGGGCCCGATATCAATGGTTGGTGTCTCATCGTTGGAGTCACTACTATTGCTTGATGAGGCTTCTAAGGGAAGGATGAACACACGATGAGTGAAGTGTTTTAGTTTGTGGCCCACATTTATCCACAATGGTTTGATGATGCGTGTGTTGAAGAGGATGGAGGAAGGATGTGGATGAGTATGTGGTAGTTTTAAAGCATCTCCTCGCTATTTCTAAGTATGATCAATAAAGCAAGTGGTGATCTTTAATGGGACTCTTTGATCGAGTTTTAAATCTAGGGTGATCAACAGCTAAGATGTGACATGCAACGATTGATTTTTTGCTCAAACGAGCGAACCAAGATGGCCATTAATTGCAATATGCTTTTAATTCCTCTATTTAATGAGGATTCTCTATAGTTCATTTTCTCATCTGAATTTATCAAAGCCTAGATTTAATTGTCACGAGTATTGGAGTAATATTTTCTTGTTGCTTGAGGGGTTCTCACAAAGGTGGTCAATTGGTGTTTACTGGTACGTTAATATAGATGCATATGGTATTCTTTCTATGATTCAACAATTTCTTCTATCTCTGGTGCTTGTGGGGCTCTGATTGTTTACATATAGGGGTGTTCTAGGGATTGTAGCCAGTGTTTTCCTTGTGTAATTGGCTTTGGGTAGGTGTTGGTTATAAAATATGTCAGCCAAGTTCCTTTTACTACACCAGTGCATAGGTTAAGGAGGTTAGGTCTGTAGGAATTGTTGGTTTATGAGCCTGAGGTAAAACCCATGGTTGTGGAAGTGTCAGCTACTCTAGGGGCTATGAGGGTTGTTCACAGAAAGGTCAAGAGAACCATCGTCAAGAGCTCCTACAATCTCACAACAAGAAACATTTCAGAAGAATTGGTCAAGTTTAAAGGGAAAGGTTCTGCAGATTTTTTGAAAGAATTAAAGAGATCAAATGCAAGTCCTAGGGAATGTTTGGAGAAACTCGATGCTCTGGTTGTAATTTCTGATAGCTCTTTGGGAGAAGAAGGAGGAGTCATCCCTGGAGCTGGCCATTGCCCTATTTCTCTAGTGCCATATACTAACTGAAATGATGAGGTGGTAGTTGCAACTCGACTCTCTATGAAGAGGCTTGGTGAGGGTTTCTACCTAGCAGCTGACAAGGTTGGGTGAAACCCGTGTTTCCTTTCTTCTTGGTGTCTAGTTTCTGGGTGTTGTGGTGTTTATTTCCCACGTGGTTGGTTCAATGGGTTTTTTGCTGCTGGTGGTGATGGTGAATCTTTCGGGTATTAAGCGGTATGCAAATTTTGGTGATAGTTCCTTTTGGAAGGCCTGTGTGGTACCTTCAACAAATGGTTTGGCACTCCTTTTTTCCTTTTTTCCTTTTTTCTCTCTCGTGGTGTATGAATGAAAAATGTAATGGTTTGGGAACAAAACCCCATGAAATGAAATTAACATTGAAATTATCATAAAATGTAATTGTAGTGAGCCCATTTCTTGTTGTTCCCTTGGTTTATAAAAGGGATTGCAAGGCTCATTACAAGGGTCGAGATTTTGAGTCCAAAACGGCTTAGGTAGAATATAGTAAAGCAATGTAATACATAACACATGACAGATATGCCAAAAAATTATCTTGGGTACAAGTTTTGTATGAAATCTTCTTAAATAGTTTTGCATGGGTTCTTGATATCGAAATAAATCTGCAAAATTGAAGCATGTACTATCCTATATGCAGTTGTTACATATTATAAATGAAAATATGAAGTGTCTTCATTTTTCATCAATGGTTAATTGAGTGTATGACTCTGTTCTTGTCTTAACTCAAGGGGTTAATTAAAATACTTGAAGGGACTTGTAGGTCTATAAAAAATTGCATAGGATCTGATAAGAAGTAATGTTTTAGATGCTGTGAATTTTCATAATGTAAGGCATTATCAAAATAGTCCACTTATTTAAAGGTTAAGTAATTCATGTATTACTGACTATTGCATATTTAAATCCATTCCCAATTGGTGAGACACTGGTCTATTTGTTGTGAATTCTTGTAATCTGAAGTATTAGCTAAAATACCTAGCAATGGATTCACGATAATGATAATATTGAATCAAATTTTTATCAATTCTGAGATATGAATCTGAAATGTACCCTTTTTCCTACCAAGTACATGGTTTTTTTTGTAAAGGTATACCACATCTTCGATGAGTGATGTTTGTTTGCATGAGAAAGGAACTTGTTTCTCTATAATTTTTCTCCATTTTAACAAAATCCTTGTGAACATAACTGGGAAATACCCTCCTTGGTTCCACAGAGCCTAAAGTGTAGAGGTGAAGGGCTTGGAAACCTTTACCCATCAAGTTGGCCATTCATCTTTAGGATCCTTGATGATGAAGGTTGGCTACCCTCTAGAGTTTTCCTAAGGTGTACTGGGAAAAACACCAACAAAATGGTGACTCTTCTAGGGAATAAATTGTACTCTCCAGACGTAGATCACTATATCACATAGTCAAGTGGTGTAAGTAGTATGAGAATTTTTTTCATTCTTTGAAGAATTCTTGATCCTATTTAAATATTTGATTGTAGTAAGATTCAAAGGATCTGAAAATGACTCTGCTATGGAGCTAGACCCAGAACATGTTCATTGACAAGAAACTTCATCTCATCTGAAGTTTGTTCCTCCCAGTTGGAGGTGGTGAATCTAACTAAAGAACCTGATAAAGGATTTACCAAATTTTTAGATCCATAGGTTTGAAGACAAAGCTAGGAGAATATTGCAAGAGGGAAAGGTATTTTCATGTTATTAAAGAAAATTTGATCATGCTTGTAAGCAAACTGTGAGAATTCTTCTGGTTTAGGATGTAAATGGTTCCCAATTAAGTGAAATGGCACTAGTTAAGGGAGGATTAGTTGAAATTTTGCATGTTTCCAGAGGAATAATGTGATATTATAGATTATTATAAAAGGAACATGTGTATTTTGATCTTAAGAAAATTATACGCAAAGCTTGTGGTAAAAGAGGCTTGAGATCTCATTTGTAAGAAGGATTTGAATATCCCTTGTGAAATATTTGACAAAGCTTGCAAAGGTACGAAGATATGTCTTTTCAGATCATTCTTTCTAACGAAGATTGAAGTAATGGGTCCCCCCTATCACATCGGGGGGTTTTAATAGTGAAAGGTACAATGGCTTATATTTCAATGGCATTTGTGGTTACCCAAATGTTGTACTACACAAGATTAGGGATAAGATACCAAGATTTAAGGGTGAATAGACTGAGCTAGCAAATCAACATCTATAGGAGTTTGTTGATATGATGGGAGATTATGAGGTGGTCTTTGAAGATGTAGTTATGAAGTTGTTTGTTCAATCCTTAAAGGGATATGCAAGAGATTGGCTCTCTTACCTACCAACATCCTCGATACACTCATGGAGTGAGTTCAAACTAGTATTCATGGAATAGTTTGGAGAAAGGGTTGATCCTGTCATGGTCAGGCAAAAATTTATGGATATGGAGAAAGGTGAGAATGAGTTGGTTCCTTATTTTAATCTCAGGTTCTTAAAGGTAATAAGAGATCCCTACAAAAATAAGACCAAATGATGTTGAATTTTTAGTGGTATACTTGGGTAAATTTGATAAGAAGATGAGTTATTTGTTGAGAGACAAAGGGCCCACAACATTGCAACAAGCATATCACATTGCTATAGACATAAAGAATAATCTAAAATACTCAATGATGAAGGGGTGCTTCATTATCCATGGTGATTATCTTGGCACTACCTGTGATACTATAGTTAATAGAGAAATCAACTGAGATATAAAGTAGGGGGATGAGAACCCTATTGTTCCAAGTTCTCCACCAAAATAACATCAAGATCATAATGAACTTGAAAGGGAATGTGTGCATGTGTATAGCAAAGCTGATCAAATAACTGCAACTAAGAGATTATATGATATGCAAAGGCATGCAGGGGAATCTCTTGACCATATTTTCTCTAGATTCATGGATTCTTGTTTAGAATACCTAAAAGTGTTAGACCTAATATTCCAGTATGCATTGATTTGTTTTGTGAATTGTATTAGTTTGGATTGAGTGCTTTACCAAACAAATTGAAGCCTCATGCCTTGAGCCAAGTAATTAATTGGATAAGGGTTTTTGAGGGATCCCATGATGAATAATATATACAAGTGTCACCTCAGAATGTTACAAATGATGTCCATTATCAAGAGGATCAAGAATTTGTGCAATTGGGTCAAGATGATGTGTAAGAGCATGAACAGTTGGTTGATTATTATGTTTGTTTTACAAGTAATATAGTTGAAGAGGCACAACATGAAGATGAAGAGGTGATGCATGATCTCCTCCCTTGGGATGTTGTGGATCATGAACAAAAGGAAAGGGAAGCACCATATTTTGGTTTGATTAGAGATCATGCTACATAAGCTAGTGGCTCATCTGGTGATGAAGTCGAGTTAGAACAGTCTTCTATTAGTTATAACTCATCTTATGAAATGGAAATGGAATCTATGGCCTCGAGTAGAGGATATGTCGATAGTCTTGAGGGGGTGTAATTGATTGGGGATGGAATTTTTTCTTCATGTGAGGATTTTTCAGAGTGTGGATCCATAATTTTGAGTGTAAGTGATGAAGATGACTCTGAGAATATCTCTTTTTGTTCCTCAAAGGACTATGGTGATTTTAAATGCACAAAAAATTTTGATCCACATGCTAGGGAGGCATGGATGAATGTGATTACAATGAGTATATTGTAGAATCCCTTGTTTGATGAACCTTCACCAACATGTGAGGAGATAAGAAGTAACCTTTACTGGTTTAGGAACAATCTATTATTTGTTGCAAACTCTAATGATTTTTTGACAAATATTTCTTGTAATAGTACTAGAGATAGTGCAAATGAGACAATAAAAATTAAAGGTCAATATGGTATCAATGTATTTGATTCTCTCTTCATAGATATTGTCCTGGATTTATCAGCTTCCCATTCAACTAAGGGGTGCAGTGATGAGAATGTTGGTACTGGTACCTACTCACAAGTAAACTGGATATTTCTGATGATGGCCAAAAATGCAATCTAGGTATGCTATCAAGGGATCATGAGGATGATTTATTTAAAGAATGGATTGAAGTTGGGAATTTTATCTCTTGTGATGATGATACTGCATGCAATACCATTATTTATGAGTGTGTTCAGGGTGAGGCAATGGTTTCATCGTTAACCTTCCCCACTAAAGAAGATGATACACACCTTAGCAAAGGGAGAAGCTCACTTTTGGCTAATCAAGTTGTGGATCATGACCTAGTCTTGCTATGTGATAACGGGAAAGAGCATGTTGATGAACCCTTAGATTAAATGGATATTGAAGGATTGCTCAACTTAGGTGAAAAGAAACTAAGGGGTATGAATGCCATCACATATGGTATCAACTGGTATGAATATGCACCTAATTTTTTTGCAGATACCCCTCAACTTTTGGATTTTATCACCAGAGCTTCTCCCATCTAATGATGACAAAAATCAATTCAAATACAAGGAAGATGTTAATAAATTTGAATCTTTTCTCTTTGACACTTCATAGGTCAAATCTAGTTTACAACAGTGTGTGTATGAGGGTTTCTAATTTGATCTGCAAGTGAAATGTGACATCCAAATTTGTGACCAGGTAGGCTATGAATGCTTTACTGCTCTAGTCTA
Source organism: Sequoiadendron giganteum (assembly GCA_007115665.2). Classification (NCBI taxonomy): domain Eukaryota; kingdom Viridiplantae; phylum Streptophyta; class Pinopsida; order Cupressales; family Cupressaceae; genus Sequoiadendron; species Sequoiadendron giganteum. Next base: position 811,456,880 of record CM021100.1, on the reverse strand, counting down.
ATTTGATGGGCTCTACATCCAACAAGCTGGTAAAGGGGTGAACAATATAATGGATGATATTAAGTATGTCAATTGTAATGATGTTGGTTTCCCCAAAGTCCTTAGCTTACTTGTGTATTCATTACAAGTGACACATGAAAAGGTCTTTGATAGAGGTAAGAATCAATTTTCCTTTTTCAATTTGGTGGCCTAGGGCCACCAAATTGAATCAAAAGGGGACGAGAGATGGTGTACAGGATATTTTTGAAGGCACCTATTCGATCTAGCATTTGGTTTTCTTCTATCTAAGATTCTGAGATCTTTCTATTCCTATAGGAGGCATACATCCCCAGTTGAAGCCACTAGTGGAACCCCTAAAACTTTCATGGTTCCAATGAAATCCTTGGTCAAATATTGATAATCATAGTCTTTATTGTCACTAGGGTTGGGGTTTTACATGTCCTATTCATGCTTATACCCTGGTTTGGTCATCAAGAATTTTTTTGAGTTGACCGACTGTATCTAGTTCCCTGTTGTTTCATAATCTTTCATGACCTTGAGTTCCATCATTTTATTGGCCCCTTCATTTATTTTCCCGTCATGGATAGGAGGCCCCCTTTTAAAACAACTTTAATCCCATGTGATTTAAGATACCTTTAGTCATGTCATCAGTAGTCTCTTCCCTATCACATGTTCATTTGGAAACGTCTATGTGCAACCTGCGATGGGCGATGTTCTTTCTTTCCCTCTGATCCACCATCCATTGTCCCTCACATGTTCATTCACCACCACTAGGAAGCCACACCTGATGAGCGATGTGGTTCATCTTTTAACTCATCACTTCCCTTTTAAGTATCATTGGTTGTCCTATGCAGATTATAGTTGGAACCCACAACCGCTGATGTGTGGGTTATTTCTCATTGTTGGGAGATAGTGCGTCATCGGTTGACATCGACCAAGGAAGGAATAATGCACAATGAGCGATGAAAACTGTGGCTAACAGACAAATTTTTTCCATGATTAACATCATTGGGTTCCCCATTGTTGCTTGTTATCTGTTGTGTTACTAGTTGGAACCCGTGACTACCGATGGGTAGAGTTCTTCCCCATTGCGCTGATGTGGTCTATCGTGGGTTAGGGTTTTTTGGTTGAATGTAGAGATGCGATGGGCACTGTGCAAGAAACTATATGTGATTAGGATATTTCTAGTGCTGACATCAATGGCTTGTGTCTCATTGTTGGAGTTGTTGTTGTCACTTGATGATGCTTCATAGGGAAGGATGAACAAGTGATGAGTGAAGTGTTTTACTTTCTGGCCCATATTTACCCACAATGGTCTAGGTTGATGATGCACATGTTGAAGAGGATGGAGGAAGGATGCAGATGAGTACATGGTAGTTTTGAAGCATCTCCTTGATTTTTCTAAGTACGATCAATAAAGCAAGTGGGAATCTTTAATGGGCCTCATTGATCGAGTTTTAAATCTAGGGCGATCAATGACTAAGATGTGACATTCAACGACTAATTTTTTTCTCATGCAAGTGAAACGAGATGGCCATTAATTGTAGTATGCTTTCAATTCCTCTATTTAATAAGGATTCTTTGTAGTTTATTTTCTCATTTGCATTTATCAAAGCCTAGAGTTAATTGTCATGGATGCTAGAGTAATAATTTTTTGTTGCTCAAGGGGTTCTCATAAAGGTGGTCGACTAGTGTTTTTTGGCACGTTAATATAGATTCATATGGTATTCTTGCTATGCTTTAACAACCTCTACTATTTTTGGTTCTTGTGGGGCTCTCATTGTTTGCATATAGGGGTGTTTTGAGGATTGTAGCTAGTGTTTTCCTTGCATAATTGGCTCTGGGTAGGTGTTGGTTGTAAAATGAGTTGGCCAAATTCCTTTGCTATGCCAATGCATAGGTCAAGGAGGTTAGTTCTGCAAGAAATGTTGGTTTATGAGCCTGAGGTAAAACCCATGATGGTGGAAGCATTAGTTACTCTAGGGGCTATGAGGGTTGTTCACAGAAAGGTCAAGAGAATCGTCGTCAAGAGCTCCTACAATTTCACAAGGACCATTTCAAAAGAACTGGTCAAGTTTAAAGGGAAAGGGTCTATGGAGTTTGCAAAATAATTAATGAGACCGAATGTAGGTCCTAGGGTTTGTTCGAAGAAACCTGGTGCTTTGGTTGTAATTTTTGATAGCTCTTCGGGAGAAGAAGGAGGAGTCGGCCTTAGCACTGGCCATTTCCATGTTTCTATGGTGTCATATACTGACTTAGATGATGAGATGGTAGTTGCAACTCCACTCTCTATGAAGAGGCCTGGTGAGGGTGTCTACTTAGCAGCTGACAAGGTTCAGTGACACCCATGTTTCCTCTCTTGTTGGTGTCTAGTTTCTAGGTGTTGTGGTGTTTACTTCCTACATGTTTGGTTTAGTGGAGTTTTTGTTGTTGGTGGTGATGGTGACTCTTTGAGGTATTAAGAAGTGTGCGTATTTTGGTGATAGTGCCTTTTGGAAGGCTTGCATGGCACCTTCGACAAATGGTTTGGTGCTCCCTTTTTCCTTTTTTCCTTTTTGCTCTCCCATGGTGTATGAATAAAAAATGTAACAATTCCGGAATGAAATCCCATGAAATGGAATTAACATTGAAATTATCATAAAATGTAACTGTAATGATCCTATTGCTTGTTGCTCCCTTGGTTTATAAAAGGGATTTCAAGGCTCATTACAATGGCTGATATTTTGAGTCCAGAATGACTTAGGTAGAATACAGTAAACCAATGTAATACTAAACACATGATAGATATGCTAAAAAATTATCTTGGCTACAAGTTTTGTATGTAATATTCTTAAATATTTTTGCATGGGTTCTTGATATCAAAAAAATCTACAAAACTAAAGCATGTACTCTCTTGTATGCAGTTGTTACATATTATAAATAAAAATATCAAGTGTCTTTTCATTTGTCATCAATGGTTAATTGAGTGTATGACTCTATTCTTGTTTAAACTCAAGGATTCAATTAAAATACTTGAAGGCAGTTGTAGGTCTATAAAAAATTGCACAAGATTTTGATAAGTAATGTTTTAGATGTTGTGAATTTTTATAATGTAAGGCATTATGAAAATAGTCCACTTATTTAGGGGTTAATTAATTCATGTATTACTGACTATTGCATATTTGACTCCATTCCTAATTGGTGAGACACTGGTCTATTTTTCATGAATTCTTGTAGTATGAAGTATTAGCTAAAATACCTAGCCATGGATTCATAGTAATGAAAATATTGAATCAAAGTTTTATCAATTCTAAGATATGAATTTGAAATGTACCCTTGTTCCTAGCAAGTAAATGGTTGTTTGTGGAAATTTTTTCCACATCTTTGATGAATGATATTTTTTTGCATGAGAAAGGAACTTATCTATGTAGGAGTGTTCTCCATTTTAACAAAATCCTTGTGAACATAATTGGGAAATACCCTCCTTGGTTCCACAGAGCCTAAAGTTTAGGGGTGAAGGTCTTGGAAACCATTACACATCGATTTGGCCATTCATCTTTAGTATCCTTGATGACGAAGATTTACTACCCTCTATATTTTTCCTAAGATGTACTGGAAAACACACTAACAGTTATCTTAAGTTGTTGTTATAATCTAATTTTCTAAAAATGTTTCTCAACACTTAGTGAAAGGATAAAATGAATTAGCTTCCAAATTTGGATAAAATTGAACCAAACAACCTCACATTTGCTTTAAATTTTTAAATGTGCTTTAAATTTTTTATTTCATCTTATTTCTAACATTTCATTGACTTCTAGTTTTGTTTTTGAGGCTAACTAGTTTTTCAGGTTTGAGTGATAAAGTGCAAAGTGAAGGAGCATATCATCATTTGATTATATAATTGTAACAAGTGTTTTTACACTTATGGGAAAATTATAACCCATTTATGATGCTTTATTTCACATTTTAGGGCCAACTAGATTTTTGTGTGGTTTAAAATTAATGCTCAAATTGGTTAAAATTGAACCCTCATATACTCATTTTGTGATGTTGGTTTAAAATTCAATAATCTAAAACACTTCATTTGGTGCTTTAAACAAACTCATTATGCTTGTCAAAGTTAAAATGAAAATGTGTCTAATTTTCTTGTGTGTATCCAATCCACTTGCGCTTCATGTGATCTTGGGTGAAGAGAAACACACAAGTATACCTTTTCTTCTTGGAAGAACATATCCTCTCCCCTTGCAGCTTTCAGCAAATATTGGGTGATGAAAAGAATTTTAAGCTTCAAACATGTGTTACCTTTATCGGGCCTTCCTCCCAACTTGTGAGAGGGAATGACCCAAGCGGTACTTTCATTTCAATCCACTATAGAAATAATTGGTGTGACAAAAGTCATTAACCAAATGGTGTAGTTAAACTATATGGATGAAGGTCTCCTCTATTATCCATGTGATTATTTTAACCCCTTAGATGTTTCTAAGGGTTGGGATGCCTCTTAATTGAGTGAATTCACTCCATGTATAGCACTATTTTATCCCAAAATTATAAATTAAAAACCTTGTTTGTATTGGCTCACCATTTTCTCTGAAGTGTATTTTGAAGTAGTGCATTGGAATAGAATCATTCCAAGAAGATACTTACTATGTTCAATTTTTGGTTGAGGCAATGAAGCAAATAGGGAAGGGGCTCTTTTGCTTGGCATGTCAAGAATTTACATTTCCTTGACATACTCTATTTTCCCATTCCATCTTCTCAAATTAATCATCTCTTAGGGGATGATGGTAACCCTACTGAGAAATACACATCTACTTACAATTGTAAATGATTGTGAGTCAGTTTTATACTTGCTTGGTTCCAAAACAATCGCAAACAAACATCAACAAGTATTTTCAAAATTTTAAACCCTTTTGTATAAGTATGGATACCCTTTGAAAAAACCTTGACATTGATGCTTTTCCTAAGGATTTATTCTTAGAGACTTCTAAAAATTTTGGTTTACATCTCAATCCATATTTCCAAATGTTAACCTAGGTAACTATGCTCCTAACTTCATCCTTTTCACAAAATGGACCTTGTGAGATGAATGATGTTTTTGACATAGACATTGAGTTTGAAACTTAAGCAAGATAATTTTTTTGTGGTAAAAATAAACTCATTTAAGCACTTGATGAATTGAAAAATTGAACCCCACATGACCATTTGGCATATGATTTCTTTGGTTCAAAAACCAAAATTTGAACTCATTGAAGGAGAACAACTAGACATAATCAGTAGTTTGAGGAGCTTCACATTTGAAGCAAAGGAAACACCAATCTAGTGGAGAAACACAATATACATCTTAGAAAAACAAGAGGAACAAGTCGATATTGTGGCTAGAAGGCCCATATTACAACCTCCTACATGGCAATGAATATCCTCTTTTTCATGATCTTGTGCTTCTCTAAATAATCTATCGCAAAATCAAAATCCCCAAGAGAAGGTCTACATGTGGCTATTTCAAACCTATACATCATAGTGCAAATAATATTTGGAGATGTATCTTAAGGAATCACCACAACTGAGATAGATCAATAAAGAGACATTTTCTATGCTATTTCATGGATGAACCAAATACACACATTTTAAAAGAACTTATCCTTAATCATTGAGTCCTTAGGGTTTGAACACTTTAGAGGTATAGCATGTTTCTAACTACCTTGGTCTTGCAAAACAAAGCTCCCTCTTAGTTTAAAATTTCAGGTCAAAACATTTCATCCACCCTTCATCATATTTCACATTTCACTTCACCAGACTTTGCAAACTTTTGAACACACCAACACTTTGGACTTAGACATCTATCAACTAAAACATTAAATTAGCTACTTTTTATGTGAAATAAATCCTTTTCCATGAAACTAGTTAAGTTAGTCATCATATTTTTGAACTAGTCTATCTTGAAGGTCACAGGTCTACCTTAAGGATTTACAAGTTCATTAACATCATTTATCCAAGACATGAAAAAATCAAACCTTTAAGTCAAAATTGTTGTCCAAAAGTTTAGAAAGTTCATCCCCCATATCATTCAACCCTTTTTCATCATCCACTCACATCCTTGGTCTCAAATACCTTAGCAGTTCACTTTTGCAACAAGGTCAAAATACAAGAAAAACATAGAATATAAACTCGATTCATACATAATGAGTGATCTAAATCAACCAAACTATCAAAACCTTACAATTCCAATTGATTATCAAAACTCACATTTATATAATTCACACATAGGATCATTATATCCTACAAACCTCAATGTTGTAGCGTTGAAAAAAATGGTCCTTTGGAGTTTTCATGCTCATTTGGGTCCTCCTTGTGGATTTTGGCTTAATTGCATTAATTTAGTGTTGTAATGTGGATAACACATTCACATTAGGTCTTGGGCCATTGTGAACTAATGTATTTCAATGGTACCTTGCAAAGGCTTTGTAAAGTGTTGTAACACACTTTCACACATTTTTAGGTTTTTATCAATTACTTAAGCATAAAAAATATAATTTCAATCATAATTTACATTAACCTTGCCTTATTTGGTGTGTTGTAAATTTTTTTAACACACTTTCACATTCCTCTAGGCTTGTCATTAATGTTTGGGATTTCTTATGCTATAATTGGCTCCATTTTGCATCCAAAAGCCTTATTTATGTGTATTTTTTAGGATAATCCTGACAAAAGGCATTTAAAACATCAAAATCCCACAAACCCACCTCAAACTCGTAAGGTGGGACTCATTTTCCATTCTAGGTGAATGAGTCTCCCTAGGTAGGACCCATTCACCCAGGGTAGCGAATGAGTCCCTTTTAACTCAAAAATCATATTTTATTTAAATCTTTTGTGGTAATTTATTCTCTAAGATCCAATGTCAACTTGTAGTGTTGTAATTTTGGGAATTCTTGCATAATTGAGTATAAATACAAGGTTCTTTCTCTCATTTTCACCTAGCAAGCAATCAAGTGATCCTTATAGAAAATTGAGTTCACAAGAATATTTGAGCAAGAGAATTCAAGGATTTCAAGAGTAGATTATCAAGCATAAATCATCATTTCAAAGATCATAGTCTTCATGTTTGTTATTGTGGTCACAATTGTGATGTAGAGTTCATGATCCAAGAAAGCTTTGCATTCAAGATCTATCAAGATCAAGAAAGAGTCAAGTACCACAACCATTACAACCATTATTGCAGCACTTTATTGTTAGGGTTTGGTGAGTTGAAACATTACCTTTGTTTAATTCATCATTCTCCCTTTACATTTGGTTTCATTTCAAGGTTTAATTACCAATAAGGAGCTTGACCAAGGCAAACCCCTATTCTCTAATCCCACAACCATTTTCCCTCTTCTTGTGTGTGATTTTTAGGTCTAGGTTGCATATTTTTCAAGGAGAAAAGTTGGAGAAATTTTTTCAAGTCTTCATAGTTGTCAAAGTTTCTATTCAACCTTGGAGAAGCTTCGAGAAGGTCTATAGGCTAAATTTTGTAGTTTCGGACCCAGATTTGAATCACAAACAAAAAAGTAGACTAAGAGCTATAGGATCTAGTTTTAAATTTCTAGAAATCCAAAAGTGGACTGATTCACCACCCTTGGAAAAAGAGTCCCACTGTACCTGTCTATTAGGGATTTTTTGAGATTTGAGTACCCATTTGTCTAAAACCTATTTTGATATAGTTTACCCAAAACTGGACTAATTCACCCAACTTGGCGTATCAGTCCCAATTAGCTCCAACAGTGGATTTTTCAAGATTCCAGATTTCCATTCTACCTTCTTCAGTTTTCCGGGTGCACATTTCTAGTTTTAGAGTTTTCTGTTACATTTTACTTGCATTTCTAGGTCATCTTGCATACTACATTGTGTTTTCAAACATTTTATTTTCCAAGTTTACACTTGGTGGTGAACCCCTCATTTGACATCATTTAATCCCCTAGAACATTCCCTTTGCCAAATTTCAATCTCCTTTGCATTGAAATCTCAATGGTTTGTTCTTGAATGAAAGGAGCAAGAAATTTGACCTCTTTCCTTTTAGGTCTAAAACCCTAGAAGCCAAAGAGAGTGGTCACCATTTTCCTTGTTTTATTTTGGTGAACTTCCATTTAGAGCATTACATTTCTGATTTGGAGTGCATTTACATCCTATATTTAGCTTGCATTAGAATTGCATTAGATCTTGCACTAGTTAATTTACATTCTAGGGTTTCAATTTTTGCATTAGGGAAAAACTCATTTAGCTTGCATTATTGCACTTAATTTCATTGAAAATTAGTAAATTCCTATGTTGGCATCTCAGATTTGCATCAAAAAACATAGAAGTCATAAAATTCAATTTAAAAATTCCAAAAAAATCCAAAAAAATTAGTACCTAGACTCATTTGCCACCTTGGGCAAATCAGTCCCTTTGCATATTTTGTATTTCATTTTCTCTCATTTATAGTTCATTTTTTGAGTTTTTGTTTGCTACTTTTTCATTCCAATTTTACTTTCCATAATTTTAGTTATAAGCATTTCATTCTTATTAGTTTGCGTTGCATTTGCACTCACCCCGCATTACATGAGTGTTTGGCATCTTATTGCTAATATCATAGTGAGAAGAAGTTTGAGACACATTTCATCCTGCGATAGCACAATCATTGTGGATATTAGGTTATCTAGAGATTCAACTCCTAGTATTGACACTAGTACACTAGGCATGGATAAAACCCCTAGTAACTCTTTGCCTTCAATTTTCATGCAAGTTTAACCAAAGAATGACAACATTCCACAAGAAAACCTAATCCACATTCGTGAGGACCTAGTGAACTTACAACATCAAATTAGCCTTGAAAAAAATTCAACTACTACAAATCCTACAATAGAAAACATTCACCATATGCTTGAAAGTCAATATGGTCTTGACCTTATGAAGAATATAGTGCAAATATTTGGCAAAGCATCTTCCGTCAACCATTAGTTGTCCTTTTCTCATAAACAATGTTCCAAGTCAAGGAGGAACTCAAATTCCTCCTCCTACAATAATAGCCTCAATACTTACCTACACACCTCCTAAAGTCACAACAATGCAACAAGTTAGTAATGCAATTCCTTCCCTGGGTATTCCATCTAGCATCCCTAGTTCCTATGTGGCATCACATGTTATAGCTCCTACTACTTTACCACCTATAAGCATTCCATTCACTTGTACCTCAAACACATACACTCCATCACCACTTTCACTTCCCTCTCATAACATAAGCAATGACCCTCTTATACATCAACTTTTCCAAACCATTTCATCCCTTCAAAAGAAATTTTCTACCATCAACCAAAATCAAAATGACCCACCCACATATTATGTTAAAATCAGTCCATTATCCTTGGAGATATTACAAACATCAATGCCACAAGGTGTAGAGGTGCCTAGATTTGAGAAATATTGAGGTAAGGGAGATCCTTCTAACCATGTTAATCCCTACACTACCTTATGTAGTGACTTTGTCCTTGATGATAAACTATTGGAAAAGCTCTTCCCTAGAACTTTAAAAGACACCACCTTGGAGTGGTTCTCTTCTTTATCAAATAACTTGATTCATTCATTTGATGAACTTGTTGAGGCATTTATAAACCATTTCAAAGTGCATATTAATCCTATATGACCTTGGCCGACTTGATGAGATGTAAGAAAAAAGAGGATGAAAATATAATTGACTTTATCTCATGATATCAATCGCTTTATTCCCAAGTTGATATCAAGATCCTCAACCCACACCTTCAAAATATGTTCATAGAGAACCTGCAAAAAAAAATCCCAGACAAGTTGACCATTATAAAATTCCCATCCTTCATGCACTTGTGCACTGCCTTCCATGATTACCAAAATTTGGTTTGTAGTCAAGATACAAAGTCCACTTCTAGCCGAATTGAGAGATCTAAAGCTATGCACCAAAATAATTCCCAGCCCTTTAGAAATAAAAATAAAGGGTTCCTTCAATTCAACCCCCTAAACAAACAACTCAAAATGTCCATAACGAATTTGTTGTTTTCAAATCCATAGTGCCCTTTAGCTATAGAGATCCAACAAGACAATTCACCCCCTTACCCGAAACCCTTCATAATACCATGTCGCAAATTCTAAACCAGTAGATGATTACATTATCTCATGTCAGGTCACTTGACCTTGATAAGCCTTTACCCCCGAGCTTTGCATCAAATTCTTATTGTCATTATCATCGACAAAATGGACATGACACGAAACATTGTAAGTGTCTTAAACATCTTGTGCAAGACCTCATTGATTTTGACTATTTATCAGTTGTAGGGAATAAGTCTGTTACCCCTCTGAACCAAAACTTGCAAATTTTCACCAATACCATGCCAAAATACAATTTTTCATTTGTCAAATCTAGTGAAACTCCAAAGAATAATGTGATGAATGCTGATACAGATGATGAAAACACTGATTATATTCCAACTAATGCTATCAATGTCAATCCTATAGATGAAATGATAGGGGTGATAGACATCATCACTCATAAGGGTCAAACTAAGATTCCTTTTGATATTGCTTTCTCCTCTTAAGATATACTTAAACATTTTCCTGATGGTCCTCTTTGCATAGTCGATTGTATCTATGATAAGCCCACTAATGGGATATTAATAGATCTCGCCTATGGAGATAACACAATCACTGAGGAATTATTACTCTTGCATGAGCTCTATCAAGATGACTATGACAAACTGAAAGCATGGATCAAGACACATAATGGTTTTGCATGCCCTACCATCAGATCAATCACCCTACAATTACAAATAGGACCAAAAACATTAGATTTTGCATTCTCCATCATCCCATATTTGGACCAATTTTATGTGAAGATAGGCCACCAATGGCTTCGCTCCATGAGAGTCGTTCCTTCGATTGTGCACAAAGGCTTAAATTTTCTCTTTAATAATGAGATATTCACTATTCACCATAGTCACTTTAACCCCTTGTCATCTAAAGGAAAATTTTCCCTAGATGACTTTTGGCCTGAGCCCATGGAACCTATCAAGCCAAGAGAAGACTTCTTTTTCTTGTCCTATCAAAAGTTGAAGGCAAAGAAGATAACAAAACTATCTTTCTAAAACATGTCCCCATCCACCTCCGAGCCTACCATCCTACAAAAAACCATGATTGAACCTAAACAAGACCAACCTAAAACTAAAACCTTACCTACCTATTACAAGCGACCAAGAAACAATGGAACCAACCCAGCCACACCTCCAAGAATAAAAAAAGTTTACAAAGTCAAAGAGAAAGAGGTTGAACAACCTCTCATGGTTCCTTTTGTTCCTACCCTTAGGGAAGAAATGAAACCTAGGGTTGATCAACCCACTCTTATGCAACTTGAAAAAAAAACTAAAAAAAATAGAGGTGCTAGGGAGTGTAGATGTAGATGGTGTTCCCTTGCTCACAAGTTACATAATGAATTAAACAAATAAAACTAAGATCCAAACTTGAATGAAGAAATACATGATGACCCTCCTCCCCAGTTGAAGTAAGAAAATTCCATGCATCCTCCACAACAAGAGTTGAACTCTTGTATGGACATTATCCTTATAATTCCTATTGTGACCAGCTTAGATGATGATGATGATGATTCCAAAATTGATGAAGAGGTGCATAATGAACGAAATACATTATTTTCCTCTTCCATGAGCTTAAACGACAAATCTTATATAAATAGTACTGAACCTGGAACTTATCCTATGTCGAAACTTGCTCTTGTCCCTCTGGCTAGTTGCTCACCTTTTGTATATAACAAACATGATTGGGAGGTGGATGAATTGCTCATAGGTTGAATCACATTTACCTTACTAGTCTTTTGTATCATTTTATTTTCATTTTATTTTGTGTGATTGCATGTGCGTGATGTGATCCCCCATGGCGTTATGTTTTCTCTCTTTGTGAAATTCCTCTATTTATACCTTCATTCTTCTCTATTTCATGCATCTCTTTTTCTTTTCAATATTTTTCTTTTTCTTGTGTTTTCTTTTGGGGATGCCACAAGGCATCAAGACATTCATGTGTCCTTCATGTTAACTCAAAATTCTTTCCTTTTTCTTTTTCCTTTTTCATCTTTATCTCTTTCTTGTGTTTTCCTTTTGGGGATGGCACAAGGTGTTGAGACACCCTATGTCTCTTACATGTTGACCCAAAGGTTTTTCTTTGTTTTCACTCTCTTTGTGTTATTCTTCCAGTTTTGTGTTTATTTGGGGAATGATGATAGTTTTAAGCTCCTTAAAAGCATTGCAACAAATAACATACTAACCCCAAATCCATAGATCCTTTATGTGTTTGGTGTTTTCATTTTGGGGGAAACCCCTATCTTTTCCTTTTCTCTCAGATGACGCGGCCTTACTCGGAAACATATGACTTGGTATAGGGTTTTCCAAGTTGGCTCTCATTTCTTTCTTCTTGTTAGAATTTTTCATTTTCTACTTTAAAGTAATTGCTCATAGCATGGTGTTTAGAAATTTCTTTAAAGTGGGGGCATACACTGGCATTATTCTTTTGCACTTTTTTTTTTCATGGTTCTTAGTGCAACCTTCTTAATTCATACAATGTGTTTTTCGCTTTGTGGATGGAATTGGGTGTGATGTCCTTCATGAGCGTGATCTCTCTTAGCATATTACATTCCTCTTAGTTTCTTGATGTGAGACACTGTATCCCCTAAGTTGTGAATTTTCTATTCTTTGATTGGTCCTCTCTTGAAGACATTAGGCACAATGTTCCCTAAGTTAAAGACCTTGCATGAACTAAGCAAGAATCCTTTGAATAGTTCCTATTTTTTCATTTTCCATTTGTTTTTATATGGCCACCTTGCATAACACATCTTTCATGCCTAGTGGTCCATCTTGTTTTTTCATGATCTTTAAGCATATGAAGTTTTTCTTGTCTCATGAAGCTCGAGATGTCATTTTGTGTAACACCTTATTAAAGTTATCAAGAGGTATAACTTTGGTATGGCTGAGCAAGAAGCCCAATCTGAGGCATGAATTTCCCCATAGCCACTTGCATGTGTGTGTGAGTACATACCAACCATGAGTGTATGTATCTCACCTCTTAGGACTTCTCATCTAGTGGACAATGAGGAGTTCCATCGCTTCAAAGTGAGTATGCATTTTTTTGGACAAACAACCTATATCTGATCCACATCATGATGGACAAATGGTCAAAGCTTGATCCAAATTTCTTCGTTATTTATTTTCATCTTTGGTAATGTATGATTGGCCTTGTCACTATTCTTTATATAATTTTCATGTGTGTCCCTTTGTACTTATGTTGGTTTTCCATGGGATCTTGATCTTGTAGGCTTGATCATCCCTCTTGACCCTTGTCATTTCATCTTGATAGCATTGATACATTGGAACCCCTCTTGGTGCATGTTTGTCTACTTTAGTGTGAGTTTGAATTAGGTTACTCCTCTAACTAAAGTGGGGACTAAATGTAGTATCGAAAAAAGTGTCCTTCAGCTTTTTTGCACTCATTTGGGTCCTCCTTGGAGATTTTTGGCTTAATGTTGTATTGATTTAGTGTTGTCATCTAGATAAAACATTCACATTAGGTCTTGGGCCCTTGTAAACTAATTTATTTTAATGGTACCTTGTAAAGGTGTTGTAAATTGTTGCAACACACTTTCATACTTTTCTAGGGTTTTATCAATTATTTAAGAATAATAAATAATTTCAATCATAATTTAAATTAACCTTTCCTTATTTGGTGTGTTGTAAAGTGTTGTAACACACTTTCACATTCCTCTAGGATTTTAATTAATGTTTGGGCTTTCTTATGCTTGAATTGGCTCCATTTTGCATCCACAAGCATTATTCATGTGTATTTTTGAGGATAATCCTAATAAATGGCATTTAAAACATCAAAATCTTGAAAACCCACCTCAAACTCCTATGGTAGGACTCATTCTCCATTTTGAGCGAATGAGTCCCCTTCGGTGGGACCCATTCACCCAAGGTGGAAAATGAGTCCCTTTTAACTCAAAAATCAATTTTAATTTAAATCTTTGATGATATTTTATTCTCCAATTCCAATATCAGCTTCCAATGTTGTAATTTTGGGAATTCTTCAATAATTGAGTATAAATACAAGGTTCTTTCTCTCATTTTCACCTAGAAATAAATCAAGTGATCCTTATAGAAAATTGAGTCCAAAAGAGAATTTGAGCAAGAGCATTAAAAGCTTTCAAGGGTAGATTATCAATCATTCAAGAGAATTCAAGAGCATCAATCGTCATCTCAAAGATCATAGTATTCATGTTTGTTATTGTGCTCACAATTGTGATGTAGAGTTCATGATCCAAGCAAGAGTCAAGAACCACATCCATTGTTAGGATTTGGTGAGTTGCAACATTAAATTTTGTTCATTCATCATTTCCCCTTTGCATTTGGTTTCATTTCAAGGATTAATTACCAACAAGAGGGTTGGCGAAGGAAAACCCCTATTCTCTAATTCCACAACCATTTTCCCTCTTCTTGTGTGTGATTTGAAGGTCTAGGTTGTATATTTGTCAAGGATAAAATTTGGAGAAAATTTTTCAATTATTCAAAGTTGTAAAAGTTTCTATTCAACCTTGGAGAATCTTAGAGAAGGTCTACAAGCTGAATTTTGCAGTTTCAGACCCGAATTTGAATCAAGAACAAAAAATAAAACTGAGAGCTATAGGATCCAATTTTGAATTTCCAGAAATATAGAAGTGGACTAATTCCCCACCCTTGGTGAATGAGTCCCACTATATGTGGTTGTCAAGTATTTTTACAGATTTGAGTACCCATTTGTCTGAAACTTGTTCCAACATAGTTTACCCAAAACTAGACTGATTCACCCAGCTTGGTGTATGAGTCCTAGTTAGCTCTAGTAGTGGATTTTTCAAGATTCTAAAACTCCATTCTACCTTCTTCAGTTTCCTAGGTGCACATTTCTAGTTTTAGAGTTTTGTGTTACATTTTAATTGCATTTCTAGGTCATCTTGCATACTACACTATGTTTTCAAACATTTTCTTTTCCAAGTTTACACTTGGTGGTGAACCCCTCATTTGACATCTTTTAATCCCCTAGAACATTCCCTTTGCCATATTTCAATCTCCTTTACATTGAAATCTCAAGGGTTTGTTCTTGAATAAAAGGAGCAATAAATTTTACCTCTTTCCTTTTAGGTCCAAAACCCTAGAATCCAAAGAGAGTGGTCACCATTTTCCATGTTTCAAATGCTACAACAAATTTGGGTATGCCTAAAATAAATTTTGGAACACCTTTGCCTATGGTAGATTTAAATCAAAGTCAAAACCTAAAAATCTATCAACAAAATGATCAATACATGAGTCTTCAACAAAATAACATTATCCTATCAAATCAATACATGCCAAATGTGAGTATACCAAATAAAAACTTAGCAAACATGAACATATTAAATCTACACTTGGTAAACAATGGGATAGATAAATTTGCAAATCACACCAATATTGTTCAAAATCTAAACAATATGTTGACAACTCAATATATTGATCCAAATCGAGGTAACACCATGCAAAATCAAGGTCACCTAAATCAAAGTAATGTGTTTCCCAACCGCAACAATTTTCAATGCCAACCTATGATGCAAAATCTAAACATCATTCCAAATCAAAACATTGTCCAAAATCAATTTGTGCATGATCCCATACAAATGCTACAAGTGTATATTCCAAATATGCTTGAACAACAACCAAATAAACTATATCAAGGGTATCAAAATCAAAATCAAGATCAAATTTGTGAGATCAAATTTCTACACTTACCAAATTCATTGATTCATATCACCAAGAGACATCTCCACCCCAAAATTGACACACTCCCCCATTGGTTAAACAATGTCATAAAAAAATTGAGCTGTGTCCACAACCATATCAAGAACAAAATATTTAATATCAAGAAGTTGGATATCAAAATAAATAATCTCAACAAGATCAATCACCATATCTCCAAGATGAATCACAACTAGATGAATCTCAAAAAGCACAAATTTGACAAGATGAGAAACGTGAATACACTCCTTTGGGGGAGCCAATTGAATCTACATTAAACACGTTAGTCCATGCTAAACTTATCAATCTTCTAGAATCATTAAATGGGGGTGAACCTAGGATCAAGTTACCATGGGATGATGATAATGATAATTGTGAATACCATAGCACAAAAGGTCATGACACATCAGATTGTATCAAACTCAAAGATATCATCCAAGACCTTCTTGATCAAGGAAAAATAATTGTTGAGGATAATGATCAAGATTCAACCACTAATAATAGCAATGACAATATTTCCACCAGAATTTTTTAAAACAATGATCAAGATCTATCCATCAATAAGCACCTTGAAGATTTTTCTACCACATCCAATGATCAAATCAACATACATCAATACTCGCCTTTAATCATGATCAAAACCCATCAACAATATCCATAAAGGATCCATTTCAAGAAGCATTAAAATCATTTGATCCTATGATTGAAAATATATCCACCACCATTTTTTAGGACAAAATTCAATATCCATTCACCAATGATCATGTCAAAAATATCTCTACATCACCTAATGATTTAGAAGACATATCTCAAGAATTTATTCCAAAGAATGATCAACATATTTCATCAAAGTCTAGTAATGGTCATTTCTAAGACATATTGACATCCTTTGACCTCATGGTTGCAGATATAGAAGGAATCCTCAACTCAACACTTGATCCAAATTCACTTGAAGATCAAGAAAATGTTGAGCCAATACCCATACCTAATGGAGACATTCAACAACCCTATGTAAGAAATCCATCCTTTGAAATTGACCCATGTCAAGAACTTGATCGAAAGCATGTCGAAATAAATTCCAAGAGTAATCAAGATCAAGGATCCATATCTCCAAGATACTACCATGATCTAATGGGTATTTTCCAATCCATACAAGATGTCACAAATAATTATCATAACCATATATCACATACTCCTCCATATAAACATGGCATGCTTACTCTTAATGGATATATAGATGATATTCATCCAAAAAAAGAGTCTCATATTCCTAGTATCATTACCAAGGAACAAGAGTCTCCTACTCTTAATATCTTTACAAATGATCAAGGTATAACAAAATCCAAAGATATATAAAAAATTTATCATGAAGCAGGCCTCTACATGGATGGTAAATTAGAAACATCCTTTGAAGAGAAATAAAAAATGGATCATGAGGAAGACTCCTATATGGATTGTAAAGCATCAACACCTTCTAAAAAAGAATCAAAATCAGACACATCCTCCATCCATATTGAAGGAAGTGAGTATGAGGATATCAAGAATTATCAAGAATCAAGAATGTTAAACAATCTTGAACAATGAGGAAATGGTTTTTCAGCAAAAAAATCAAAGCATGCCATTAATACTCCCATAATACTAAGGAAACTTTATCTAGTGAAAACACCAACATGGGGAGCACGAAGAGTCCTTATGATGAAATAGCTACCAACACTCTATCCATTCATATTATGAGTTTCCATCCATGCATATTTCCACCCATTAACTGGGACCAACCATAAGAAAGATGTCTATATATAAAAAAAGAGAAAATTATTGAAGCAAAAGAATCAGAAAAGAAAAATGGACAAGAAAAATTCAAATGGACATGAGAGAAAAATAAAGAAAATCATCCCTATTAAACTCCATTAGTCAAAGAAAATATGGGAAAAATAAAAAATTGAACTTCATCCATCAAAACTTTCCATCGATACAAAAGAAAGCTTCAAGAGTGACCTACAAGGTATATCGATAGGTTGGTCCCAATTGAATCTCCATATCCACCCATCATTGCTCATCATCCCAAGTTTGGAGAATCAAAAGATTCTAAACTATTGACCAATCCATTTGCATCTCGTATCCCTCAACACATTCCACCATCCACTTCAACATCCATGGTATCCAACTCTTTATCATAAGTACTCTAAGGGCACTTTATTGTGATGTGTGCATCTAAGTAAGGTTAACTTTGTTATCTATACAAAAGACCAAAAAATCTAGGAGTTTCATTCAAGAATCCGTATCCTAACAAAGAAACTCCTCTAAGAAGGATATCATTGGAACATCATGACATAAACATCTACATCAGCACTAATAGCATCTACATCAACACCACTAGGTGGTTCAACATGAGTATAAACTTTTAAAATATCAAAAAATCAAGAAAATAGTCAAGAGAAAAATTGTCTTCTAGTGGAAACCACTTTGGTGGTGCTTTGGACAAGTACCATGATGAAATACATCAAGTCCAAATAAATGAAAAATCCATCATAATAAACAAAAAAATCCATCAAGTGTTCATATTTCATTAAAAATTCCAAATTATTTGAAAAATCCAAAAGTCCAAAACATTTGGAAAACTTTAGAAAACCCTAAACAATCTCAAAATAACTGAAAACCAAAACATTCATAGAAACTTTCAAAAAGACAAAAATGCCTCACAACATTTTCAAAATACCAAAAATATTGAAATATTCCAAAAAAATCCAAAATCACCCATCCCATTTCACTTTCACTCGTAATAAACTTGCATCCATGATAAATCAACTGCCACACTCACCCTTTGGTAAAACAAGTGAAAAACAAGTGCAACAAACAACAAAAGTAAAACCTTAAACACAAAAATGAAACTCTTGATCATTATCAAACATGTCAATCGAACTTTCTATCAACAACCTTTGAAAAAACCTATCAATCTACCAACACCTAATCAACATTTCCTAGGATGTATCCTTCCTACAATGGGCATCAGTATTAGAAATAACCTTAGCTATGTTAAAACTGGCAAGAGATATAGATAAAATTGATTGTTTTTCTTTGATATTTTCTTATGATTTATTATATTGACCCATTCTGAGGACCTCTCGATGATTTCTATAAAAAAAAATTAGAGACAAAGGAATGGGGCATAGATCATTATCTTTTATTTGTTGTGCTTGTGGGTATTCTTGTAAAATAATCTTGGTGCATACTTTCTTAGCTGTGTGTATGGAGATTGTTTGGAATAGATTGTTGGCTATTACGTATACTTTGGTCCAATTTATTCTAAGCTACTAAATTACATTTTAATGAGGTTTTTGTATGTCATGGTGTGAATAAGAACTATCCTATCTATTTTCAGAGTCAAAATCCATAACACTAGATACAAAGATATCCTGGATCTCAATACCATGATGTATCGTGTCTATGTGTTATATCAAAAATAAGGAATGATGAGAAGTCCTAATCTCGAATATGAGAAAATCATCCCTCTCATCACCATATCCAATAAAGAATCAGTCGATTATAGGATTTTTGGACTTCTGAATCAATCTCAAAATAATGGTTAATCCATCCATCTTAGTCTTCTTATTCTTTTATCTTTACTAACATTTTAATCCAAGTATCAAATATTTGTGATATATGAAAATATACATGAGGCTACCCATGGCTGATAACTGTCTATACATCAAAAAATCTATCTAATCAACATCTGAGCTTTCCATGAACTATTTTTCATCCTCTTCACCAACAATACCTCTTGCGCAAGGGCACAGTGGGGCATCTATATAATCTTCATCTCAACAATCTGAAAAGTTGCAGCTCTTTGATTCAAAAGCAACCTTAAATATCAAGCATCTCCAACTTAAGTCTTTTTTTCACCTATCGTGAGCCTGATAAAAACAATGTATTCTTTGATTGATCTCACAAGGGGACAACCAACCATCCTTCAATCACATTGATATCAAATCATCTAATGAATTTTGTTCCTAGCCTTGCTAGAAAATCTTGGTCAATTTATCAAATAAATCACCATTGGGATTTATCTTTCCCTATCAATCATTGTATTATTCATATCTTGACAACACTATCCTTGCATTGTTGTGAATCCTCAACAATGTTATCAATAAATCAATTAGATCAATCAACTTTAGCTTGGCTATCAACA
The DNA here is from genome assembly GCA_007115665.2 of Sequoiadendron giganteum. Taxonomy (NCBI): domain Eukaryota; kingdom Viridiplantae; phylum Streptophyta; class Pinopsida; order Cupressales; family Cupressaceae; genus Sequoiadendron; species Sequoiadendron giganteum. The sequence continues at coordinate 811,436,879 of CM021100.1, read as the reverse complement.
TCTCAAAGAGATCATCCATATCCATTTTTGCATTGTCATCAACATCAAAATCAACATCAGTTTTTGAACCAATGCAACGATTACATTACTTCAAAGAGGGGAAAAATGTAGACACTTAAAAATGTCTTGAATGATATCACACACTTGAATCTGATATACTAAGACCATTTCGTCCTAAAACCCATCCTCTTTTTTCTTAATTGATTAAATTATCCTAGCTATTTAATTAATTGCATCATCTTCATCTATTAACCTAATTAAGCTAACTATGTGAATTCATCCCCTTTCATGCTAACATTTTTTCCTCTTAAATTAGATAAATAAAATTATTTAATTTAATCCCTAAATTCCTCTTATTTAATTGAATAACCCTAAGTTATTTAATTAAATATCATATCACTCTCCCCTTTTTATTAAATCATGAATATCGTATAATTCCCCTAATTTGCATAATTAAAACATTGTTTTAATTATCAAATTAATAATTAAATCTAATCCCCCCACTTACAAGGCAATATTCTAAGAGAATATTCCTCCTTTTCACATTCCTCCGAAAAGGGAATATTCACATAGAATATTACCTGCACAATTAAAATTTGGTTTTAAATAACTAAATATCTAATTTTCCTCACCCATGAGAATATTCTCTTTCTTCACTCATTTGAAAAAGGGAATATTACATTTTGTAACAAACTTTTTGTGAATGGAGATTCTATACCTACACAAACACAAAGAGCAAACACAATATTCGATCCAAATGCATGATAGAAACAACATTCCCCATGAAATTAGAATGAAACATCCAAATAGGAAGAGAAATGAAGAACAACACAATGAAACCAATCAAATCCTATTCTAATGAGCAAAGTTTCAATCCCATAGGGGAATTGGTGCCATTTATGTGTAGGAAATGGCCCTTTTGCCCAACTCCTTAGTGTGATTTGATGAAGATTCTTGATTCCTTGATGCAATGTGATGATAACCTTGATAAAATTGATACAAAACTATGAGATTCAAAATTCAATGGATGAAGTTGTGAGTGAAATTGAGTATAGTAAGCTTTCATGTATTGTGGATGATATTGTGGATGAAATTGTGGATCCTAAAATCAATAGAGAAACTCTCTATTTATAGGAGATAAGGATGGAGGGATGTGAAATAGGATGAATGAGGGATTAAAGATGGACCAATGGAATTGTGTCACTTGTCAAAATGTGATTGGAGGAGGAATGGACACATTTTGATGAATGAGCCAATAAATGATATTAGGTTGATTTTGAAATTCATGAAATGACTTGTTGGAGAGGGAAAGAAAATGACTTAAACACCACTTGGCTCAATGCAAAAGGACATGTAAGAGGAGATAAATTATTTGTTGGAAGGACAAATCCACTTGGATGGATTTTCAAACTTGGAGGAATATTCCCCTAAAGATTCCATGTTGAGAGAAAATATAGATTTAATAAATCAATTAAATGTATTTTCATGTGCAAGTGGCAAAATCTAGAGAAATTAGGTGATTAAGATTAAATTAATCATAACTTGATCAATTTAATAGGAGATTAGATGATGTGATAATTTAATTTATATTTTTGGGTTGATTTAAATCAAAGTTGAGAGGAATATGACTTAGACTTTAATTAAATAAAGATTGTGATTTATTTAACTAAAAGGGGATGATGTTAGATTAAATTAAATAAGGTTTAATTTATTCAATTTAATAGGATGACTTTAGAGATTTAATTAAATAAAATGAATTACTTAATTTAATATAGACATAGGGTTAATTAAATCAAATTAATTAATTTAGTTAATAGGAGAGAATGACTTAATTAGATAAATAATGATTTATTCAATTAAGGGATGAAAGGTGATGACAAGCTAAGAAGATGATTCAGGATGAAATGACATTAGTAATCAAAATCAAATTCATGTATATTTTACGTGTCTACATTTTTCCCCTTTTCAAAGCAATGCACCTATTGCGTTGATTCAAAGAATAAACTGTCAAGATCAAATTTCAAAAAAAATTTGATTTTTTCGGATGCCCCAGTACTGCCCCAACGAGAAGGATTACGATGGTATACTTCCCCCTCAAGATATCGAGCGAAAATGTTAGTTTTTTGATCGAGATCATGATAAAATTTGAGAGAAGTGGTTCTACTGATCAAAGGATGAAAAATAATTCTTTAGAAAGATCAGATATTTGACATAGACAATTTTGATGATATATAGACAGTCATCGGCCATGAGTAGCCTCATGTATATTTTGATACAACACACCAATTTTGGATAGAAATGTTAGTAAAGATAGAAGAATAAGAAGAAAAGAATGATGACAAGAGGATCCAACAATTCCATGAAGCATTAAGACTTTATTAGAGATGATGATGGATGATGATGATGATGATGATGATGATTGCTTATGAGGAATTTGGATTTTAAAAGGGCCATTTAGATTATGTTTGATAATACACATAGGTACAATGCATCAAGGTATAAAGAACCAGGATGGCGTTGTACCTAGTGTGATGAACTTTGACTCAAAAATTAGATAGTACTCCTATTCACACCTGACACACATAACCTTATTCAGAATGTAGTTTATATATTCTAAACATCTTGGACCAAAAAATAGAAAAGTAATCCTTCCTATGTGGTCAACAAGACATTTAAAACACCCTCCCTATAGACCAAACAAAGCATGCATGACAAAGTTATTTTATAGGAATATCCAACAAGCACAGTAGATAAAAGGATAATGATCATTTCCCCATTCCTTTCTCTCTAAATATTTATGTTTAGACATCATTGAGAGGTCATTAGAATGAGCGCGGAAAGATAAATCAAAAGAGCAGATAAAGTAAACCAACAAGCTAATGTTCTTCATACCGCTAGCCAAGACTAAACTACGGTGATGCCTGATGTTGATGTCCATTGTAGGAAGGATGCATCCTAGGACATGTGATTAGGAGATATGGGATTGACTAGATGATAAGCTATTGATACCAAGAGTTGACCAACTTGCTAACTTACTGACCTAGACTTGAGACTTTGACGATTAGGTTTTCACTTTTGAACTTGCTAGACTTTCCTCTGACTAACTTACCAAAGGATGAAGATGATGATGATTTATTATGGATGAGATTATTTAGGGTGAGAGTGAGATGAGATGGGTGCATCATTTTGGGTTTTTTCAAATATTTGGATGTTTTTGGTGTTTTGAAATGTTTTGAGGCTTTTTTTGGGATTTTGAGATTTTTTAACTTTTTTGGTATTTTCTAAGATTTTAACCAAGAGACTAACTTAAAGACCTATCCTGAGGGTCTCGAGAGCTGATCAATAGATTAGCCTTGCCTACTTTATACACATAGAGACCACATTGTTTGACTAACACAGACTTGATTACTAATGGGATGGACAAACAGATTGCTTGATTATTTGTGACAAATGCTTAAAGGACTAACCTAGGGTGTCTCGGGGAATGATCAAAGATCAACCTTGCCTATGTTCAAGCTTAGAGATGATGTAGTTCAGTTTGATGACTCTACTAACATGATTTTGAGATTTTGAATGATTTGGATGTTTTTGGATTTTTGGATTTTAAAAATGTTTTTTGATTTTTTATGGATTTTTTGAATGTTTTTTTATTTTTTTGATTTTAAGGAAGATCACAAGAATATACACGAATGTGACCTGATGTAGGTGCAAGAATATGCCCCCAGAATGATGCAATAGACTAATTCAATATAGGTAGGACAAACTAACCTTCAGAATATGTCAAGTAGTACTAGGGTGGATCATGATACAAACACAAGATCAAGCTATGGTACAGACACAGATGGGTGATGGAAATGAAATGCGATGGATGTATGATGCAGAAAAAGTCATGAAGATCCTGGTGGATGGAGAGTGCTTTATTTACACTTGGTGCCTATTTTCTAGGTTTTCACCAAGGTACTTGTCCGAAGTGCCACCGAAGTGGTTTTCACTAGAGGATGATTTTTTTTCACTATTTTTAATCCTTTTTCTGATTTTTTTTTTTTGGATTTTGATATTTTTGATTTTTTTGTATTTTTGGTTTTACCCTTAAAAGATTAGGTATAAAATTTTTTGAGATGGGAGTTGTTTATAGGGTCCTATAGAGGTTCCCCTTCAGGTGTTGATACCTGATATGCCCCTAATTTATAGCTTGTTGCTATAATGAATGGTCCCAACTAGTTGGGCTCAAATTTTCCCTTGCTATTTGGATTTGGAATGTTTTTCTGATTCTCCTTCAGTACTAGCTCACCAACTTGGAAGGTCCATCTCTTGATTTTCTTGTTGTAACTATGCTTGAGGTAGTTCTGATAGAATTGTAAGTGAATAAAGGCATCCATGCACTATGCATCTAGTAGCTCTAGCTCATTTAGTTGTAAGAATCGATATTCCTCATCCGTAATGAGATTTTGTAGTGATATCCTTAGGCATGGGAGCTCGATCTCAATGGGGAGAATGGCTTCTAGTCCGTAGACTAGGGAGAAGAGTGGGGCACTTGTTGGTGTGTGAATGCATGTGCGATAGGCTCATAAGGCAGGATTTAGCTGTAGATGCCAATCACGACCGATGTCATTGACTATTTTCTTAAGGATTTTCAAGATGATTTTATTGTTGGATTCTTCTTGGCCATTTCCTTTGGGATAATACAAAGTGGAAAAGTGATGTTGGATGTTGAATTTTTGGAAAAGGTCGCAAACATCTTGATTTTTAAGAGGTATCCCATTATCTGAGATAATAGCTTGAGGGACACCATATCGGCATATAAGGCAGTTCAGGATGAACTTGGATATATGCTTTCCAATTATGTAGGTCATGGGAATGGCTTTGACCCACTTCATGAACTACTTTGTGGTGATAATGATGAATTTATGGCCATTGGATGAGGTGGGGGTGATTTTACCAATGAGATCAAGCCCCCACTATGAAAAGGGCCAAGGTGTGACAATTAGATGGAGCTATTGAGCTGATGCATGGATGAGGTCCCCATGTTGTTGACATTGTAAACACCTTTTGACGTTAGTCATGTGATTTTCTTTCCATTGTCGGCCAATAGTATCTGGTCCTCAACAGTTTCTTGGCCAAAATCATTTCGCTCGAGTGTGAACTATAAATACCACTGTGTACCTTGGTTAAAGAAGTTAGGGCTTCCTTGGTATTTAGGAAACATAATAAGGTTCCTTTAATGCTCCTATGGTAGAGGGTTTCTCCTAGGATGATGAAATGAGATGATTTCAATTAACAAAAGCTTTTTTGAGGTCCAGGGTTATGTCAATGGGCATGAATCCTATTCTTAGGTAGGTGTAAATGTCATGGTACCAGAGATCACCAGGACCAATGATTTTGCACATGAATTCAGACTTTCATACCTCAAATGCTGGTATGAGAAGCTTCTCTACAAGGAATTTTTATTTTGGGATGTTGTGTGAGATTTCCAAGAGTGATCTAATTGTAGCCATTGCATCCGTTGCTCTATTGTTTGCTCTAGGTATTTGTTCAAATGTAATACTAATGAATGAATCCTTAAGGATCTACACCAATTTCTTGTATGGAGTCAACTTATCATCCTCTATTTGATATTCATTGTTACTTGATTGATTATGACCTAAGAGTCTCCATATACCTTAAGGGCCATAATCTACCACTGTACCACAATTCTTAGCCCTATGAAAAGAGCCTCATACTCTACTATGTTATTTGTGCATGGGAATGACAACTTGTAGGATTTGGGTATGCAATCTCCTTGGGGAGTGATGAAGAAAATTCCTGCTCTTAACACATGTTGTGTGTAGGATCCGTCAAAATACATCTTACAGTGGTCTAGTGCACTTAGCCTGAAAATCGATTCATTGGGGAACATTGAGATAAGTGGGTTTTTTTGCATATATAGTAGCCTCCACCAGTTGATCCACAATTTCTTTTCCTTTGATGGCCTTGTGCTCTACATATTTTTTGTCATGCTCTGTTAGGATCATAACCCACTTAGTTGTCCTTCCTATGAGAGTTGCCTTGGAAAGCAGGTATTTGAGCGGATCTATTTTTGTGATTAGCTTGATTTGATGTGCTAGAATGTAGTGTCTACACTTCTAAGCTGCAAACATGATGTTTAGACAAGCTTTCTCAATAGGTGTGTAATTTAGCTCATGCCCTACCATGGTCCTACTGATGTAGTATATTGCTCTCTCCCTTATGTTTTCATCATGTTGGGCTAAGAGAGGGCCAAGATCTTCCATTTTTACTGATATGTATAGGATCAATGGTTTTCTTGGAATTGGTAGCATTAGAACTAGCAGTGTAAGCAGGTATTCCTTGATTTTTCTGAATGATTGGTCACATTTTTCATCCCATTTTTAAGCTCCCTCCTTGTGGAGTAGATGAGAATATGGGATTTGTTTGTCTTCCAGTTGTGCTATGAATCGACAGATAGATTGTAGTCTTCCTTGTAGGCCTCTTAGTTGCTTCAACATCCTAGGTGCTTCCATTTTGAGGATCACCTTTACTTTGGCGAGATCCACCTCGATTCCTCTCATTGACATGATATACCCTAGGAGCTTACTTGATTGTACTCTAAAGACACAATTATTTGAGTTGAGTCAGACCTTGTACTTTTCCAACCTATCAAAAATGGATCTCAAATCTGATATGTGGTCTCATCTTTTCCTCAATTTAGCCAATATGTCATCCACATAATCTTCCATAGTCTTATGGATCATATCATGAAATATTAATGTCATGGCTCTCTAATAAGTTGCTCCTGCATTCTTTAGCCCAAATGGCATCATATTCCAGTAGTAGGTTCTCCACAGACATGTGAATGTTGTCTTGTGTTGGTCCTCCTTTTCTATCATGATCTGGTTATATCCTGAGAACTTGACCATTAGATAGCATCTCATGTCCAGTTGGCATATCCACTATCAAGTCAATGTTTGGTAGTGGAAAGTCATTCTTGGGACACACTTTGTTCAAGTCTCTGAAATTCATGTAGATGTGGATGCCCCTAGTGGGTTTTGAAATAGGTACTAGGTTTGACACCCATTCTGGATAGTCAATCAAATGTATGAACCCTACATCTAAGAGCTTCTACAATTGCATTTTAACTAGCAAGGCTATTTTGGGGATGCATCTTTCTCAGCTTTGGTCTAACATGTTTTTCTTCAGGATATACAACCAAGTGATGAACTACAACCTTTGGATCAAGCCTAGGCATGTTAGCATAATTCCATGCAAATATTACCTTTCTTTCTTTCAAGAATGCAGCTAAGAGTTCTTGTTCTTCTGTGAGAAGTGACTCAACATAGAAGGTTATGTGTGGTAGCTCCTCTATTCCCAGGTTGACAGGATTGCATTATTCTACCAAGACTGCTAATTTTTCTTGATGAAGTGTACTAAGGGGAAGATTGAATCCTTCATCCTCTGATGCCTCAAAGAGGTTTTCACCATTTGATGCATCCTTTATTTTTCCTATTTTAGGGTCAAAGAGTGCCATAGTGTGGTTTTCACTCAAGGACCTTGAGATTATTCTCAACTTCTCAGTTTTGTCACTGAAAGATTCAATCATCTCCCCAAATAGGCTTGAGTGTCCAGTATGATGTCAAGCCCAACCTTATTATCTCCATTTGGTATTGTATCCTGCAATCCCATGAATTTTGTGAGTGCCTCATCATTTTTGAACGTGTCCAGAATTGGTGGTCCTCGTTGGTTGTAATCGATGAGTTGGGAGTAGACCAGGTTTATTTCATGGGTTTGGTGGTCTGACTCAAAAGATAAGGTGTTGATCATGAGTAGAGAGGAGTCTTCAAAAATTATGGGTAAGCCAGTTATGGTATCCTCATCATCACTACTACTACATACATCGATTATGTTAAAGGTAAAGTTATCTATGACTTGACCTATGGACATGGGTAATTGAAGGGTGGCTACTGATAGCAAAGGGGGAGTCCTGACTACTTTAACTAGGGGAATTATTCCATGTATGGTTACACTCAGAAGGGTACACCCAAGGCCAAGATTTTTAATTCATTTCTCAACAATGATAGGTTCCAATCGGCCATTTTTGTTCTTTCCTAGACTTCCATTTCTGTTATAGCCCATGCCCAACATTAATTGAAGTCCTCTATTTGCATCATCCATCTGAAGGGCTGGTACAAGTCTTTCATCTTCATAGAGGATACTAGATACGTCTCACTCATCCACCACTTCTCGACCTAGATCTCCCCAATCTTTGAATTAGGAAGGATCCACTTTGAAGGTTTGAGTTGTTGTGTTGGTGGGTTGTGGTTGTCCATGGGATCTTGGGGATTGAGGTAACTCCTCAACCACAAAGGCTCCCTTCTTCATTGTGTATTCCCCATACCCATTGTCTTATATTATAAGCTTGATGTCAGATATATCAGGGATGGTGAGTGTCTTTGTCCCAAAAGTGGAGGCTATGTTGGATGGATCTATATATGGAGTTGAGGGGCCTTCATCGTTCTTTGGGACTTGATGAAACTAGTAATACTTGGCTTCCAAGTTCTTGCAATAGGTGAAGGGTTCAAGATCATCATAGATTGTGACCTATTGTGCACTTTTCGCACACACGCCCCATTGAAAGTGGGGACCCTCTTTTTGCTCTTTTGGTTTTCACTCTTGGTCTTTTGACCATTTTTATTTGGGGGTTTTGCTTGCTTGGGAATGTGCTTGGATGTTCATCTTGCCTTTTGGAATGGCCCTGTTTTTTAATTTATATTGAAAACCTTAAGTTTTGGGGCTCATTCTAGGTTTTTCACTATTTTCGAGAGAATCCACTCCTGGCAAAATTTCCCGGTTTCCTTTCAAAGCTTAGTGATAACTTCTTTTCATTAAATATCCAAAGATTTCGGTCTTCCATGGAATTCCATTGTGATCAAATTTCTCCAAGATTCCATTGCTTTGTTGGGTTCCCGGGTTTGGTTTAACCTATCTTGTCAATTGCATTAATGCTCGATTGTATGACTTTTGTAGAGGTGTTAAATAAACTTTTGGGAAGTTTTATTGCATTTGAGTTTTATCATTTGCTTCCTTTTTCTTTGGAGTGCTTGATCCTAAGTGTTGCTGCTAGATTGTGCATTTGGGATAGGGTTCGATTGTTGCAGTTGGATTTCCTGAGTGCCATTTACATTCTACTCAGACTTTGAGGTTTCTTGTTTGCTTCCCTTGTTTCGATTTCTCTATCCTCATGGTATGTGTGTGATGCCTTCTCTCTTTTATGATTGAAATGAATTTCTTTATGATCTGTGCTTGCATGTTGTGAGTCATAGTGTTGGTGTGCTATGAGTTTTGTGATTGTACTTGGGTTCTTGGTTTTGATTTGTGCACTTTCATGTTGTTCACATTGCTATTCTTTTTCTTGTTGAATGCACATGCTTCTTTGGTGTTTTGGGTTTTTCTGGGGATTTGAGTTCTTGCGAGTTTTAGCATTTTATATTTCGAAGCTGAGGGGATTTCCCATTTTGTTTGGGTGCCATTCTTGGGTGAGTATTCTAAGCTTTTCTTTCCACTTTATCCTAGGGTAGCTTGCTTGTATATGCCATGAACTTTCTGTAAACCCTTGCCGGCATGCAAGTTTTGCCCGATCTTATTCTGTGCATTCATGGTGGAGGTTTAGGATTTCGTACCTAGGGCATAACCAATCCCTCTTGATTTTCTGTGAGGTAGGTTTTGAATTCAAGGATGATCCATAGGAGGTCTAGATCGAGCTGGTTTCAAGCTCTAGATCCTCAAATTTTTGATCGTTCGATCAATTTGAGTGAGGTCAAGAGAAAACGTAGGTATTCGGGTTTTCAGAGTCTTCGAGGAATTCCTTATCTACCGTAATTCCCCGATTTCTCATTTTCTCTTTGTTTTTCAAATGTGCATTGGTCTGGATTTTTGCCTACCTCACAGATTTCCACTACCTTCAGATTTCCTCGGTTTATTTGTTGCTTGGTCATTTTCTCGAAATTGGGCTTAATTGGTGAAAATTGCATTGACTTCACTGGAATCCGTGCCCTTAGGATTTTCCCGAATGTTCTTGACTCCATCATTTTCCCGAAATGCTTAAATTGTTTCCATTCTCATGGATGTATGTCTAAAGCGGATTTTTTCGATGTCTTGTTGAAAATGAAGAATTAAGAGATTGCATGAAGGTTTTCTTGGTGATTATGCATTTGATGATTAAGTCAGCTTGTTGTAAAGCATATCATGTGATTTATTGGTTAAATTTATTGATTAAATGATGGACTATATGCTTGTATGCTCATTTCACTAGATTCCGCCTGGTCCGGATTTCCCCAAAATTCCTCTCCAACTCGGATTCCACGAGGGGGGCTAAAATACAAACTTTGAGAAGGTTAATTTTATGTGGGTTTTGGGAATTTTTCTTATCATGGGTCTTGTATTGGGGAATGGTTTATCATTTTTGATGGATTTAGTTGAACTTTATACTATGGTGGATGTTATTTTGGTGTCTTTATTGTATGTAGGAAGAACCCAGGTCAGGTTGTTGCTGGGCAAAGCAAGGGAAAGGTGATGGATCCAAATGCTGAAGGTTCAGCTATATCCGAGGCAAAGAGAGTTAAAATGGATATAAGGAGTAGAATCCCAGAAATCAGGCTGACTTCCATCTAGTTAGGGATCACTAATACAAATGTTGAAATGTGGGACTATCAAGAATTCAAGGCAGGGATGGCAGCACAGAGCCTCCCTTTATTAGCCAAAAGGACATTGGAGTCTGGGTTGGCACATGTGGCTGGATTTCCTTCTATGGTCTAGTGTTATGATTTGGTGTTTGAGTGTGCTAGGCACTATGACAAGGGTACACAAAGGATAATTGGTCCTCAAGGAAGAATTGTGGAAAATTTTGAACCTATATCTATAGCTCAGACCTTTGACATGCCTGATCGGTCTCATGTTGTGGCCTTTGACATGGATTTAGTGAAGAAGCATTATGAGGAGAATGTCATCAAGTCTCAACAGGTTATCAATTCTTGGTTGGAGAAACCTAAGTCCCACTTCTACAAGCTTCCCAAGTAGCTATTCAGACTCAAATTTAGGAGAGAATATTATGATTCTATCACACTCCTCACCAGAGTGGTAGGATTGAAAAATGCAGGAGTGTTTGAGAGTTGGATGTTCAATATCATTGCATGGATGGAGCAAGGTATAGATTAGCACTAGGTAGGCATTATAAGTGCAATGATACATGAGTATATGTGTAATGTCCTACAGACAAAGACCTTCAAAATGACCTCCTATTTGGTATATGCACTTGCAAGGTTTCACCCATACAAGGGACTGAGCACCAGAGGTGTGTTTGGGAAAGATGTAATTTATGAAGTGTATCCACAACTACACTTGGGTGGCAAAAGCTATAGGAGGGTGAATGATGCATTCACCATGTACATCACTAGGCTATTGTAGGGTGTTGAGCATGTTTGGATTTCAAACAAGGCCAAGGAATTAATCAAAAGGTTTCGAGCTTGGTTCATTCAGTTCCCTACCTTTTCTTACATAAGGATTGATGGATGTCAGAGGGTTGCATAAAAACTCCCAAGGTACCCTACAAACCATGTTATACTTCTGGAGATCACAAGATAGATATGTGATTTTTATGTAATTGTAAAGGGAGAGAAGCACAAGACTGGATTCAGTAATGACTTCCCTCTGAGGATAGACACTAATGAAGTATGCCCTTCTATCCAATCAGCCCATGCTTCTGAAGAAGAAATGAGCACTCTTGGTCTTTCCTTCCATTCCAAAAGAGCTAGGTTTGATATAACCGGTGAAGCACAGAAGAAGTCTAGCAAAGAGTACAACCACAAGGATAACATAGAGGATTGTTGGGCCAACCTTGGTGATGAATTTGAATTTAGAAAGAAGAAGTTCTCCAGGCTTCTAGTGAGATTAGTATGATTGTACAACATAAAGGATATTCCTAATCAAGTTGAGGAGGATGGAAATTTGGTTCAAGGCCATATCTTTGAGGCTATGAAAGACAAGTGAGTTGGAGAGGTTGATTGGCTGGACGAGGAAAAGACATAATTAGAACAAATTATGACTCCGGTGATTAACTACACCAAGTTATGGCTCAGGCACAAGATGTTGGAGTTGGAGGATGAAGGTGTGTAGTGCACCTATGACTTAATCGGAGACTTGGAGTCTCACTCTACTTTTGAAGAGTCACATGAACAGGACCCCAAAGGTAAAACCAAGGTGGGCTCTCCTTTAAAAATTAAAATCAAAGATGTTCATGCACAAGAGGTAGGAGAAGCAGGAAAAAAGAGAAAGACCATAGCCAAGAAGAGGAAGCATGCCTCAAAGAAGAAGGGGATTGAGAAAGATGAAGATGAACAAGAAGAAGTAGAAGCTAGTTTCCCTTTACCTAAGAAAAGGAGACTTGTGAGGTTATCATAAAAAGAAAAAAAAACTTCTAAGGAATACAAGGAGGCTGAGCCACCTGTGGTGGAGGTAGACAGCTTGGGAGAGAAGAAATAGGTGTATATGAGGAGGTCAAGGACTCCTTCCCCCAAAGATGTTGCACCAAAAGGAAGTATTCTTGTGATTGCTCCTATCACTGAACATGAGGACACCCCTCCTTTTCATGAGACTAGCAACATGCCAGATGAACCAAAGGATTTTGAAGATCCTAAGGACCTAGGAGAGGAAGAATTCTAGGAAGGTGATCTCTACAATGTCGAAGTATAAATAGACAAAGTAATGCAGTCTCCTTTGGTGGCTTATGCGAGTTTTCCTATAGAAGTTCATGAGGATAAATCCCCTCAAAAGGAGGAGATACCAGCCAAGATTCCCTCACTAGCATAAGACAAAGGGGAGGAGCACTATAAAGAAAAGGAGGATTCAGTTAGGGAGATCCTTGAGGAACCAAGCATTGAGAAGGGTGCACCCAGTGTTCAACAAGAGCAGGATAGGTAGGGTAATGTATAGTTAGAATCCACTATTCCAAGGTGGTTAGATAAAGAGTTAAAGAGGAAGCAAATTATAGTGGATGACACTCCTCCCAATTGGGATGACCTACTAGCTAATATTGGAAAGGGAAAGACAAAGAAGAAAGCCAGAGTCATTTCGATGATTGAAAGAGATGAAGTGAACAACAGAGTGGTCCATATTGCTACTCCTGCTCTTGATAAGGATAGAGATGGGGTGACTAGAAAATATTATAATGTGTAGACTATCAATTTAGGGCATGCCTCCATGGAGAAAGACATTAAGGAGTATGAACGCTCTAGTGTTGTGATCCTTGGTAGATTGAGGAAGGAGGTGTAGACTAGGCATGAGTTGGAGAAGGAAAATGAGAAACTAAAGAAATATTTGCAAGAGTTGATGAGGCCCTTGCAATCCATCATTTCTTCCTCATTTGATGTAGGATTCCTACCTCAGGAAACAATATTAGAGCTTGAAAAAATGAAGAGCACCACACATGCTATATCCGGTTGGTTGCAAGGAGTACAGATCAAGGGAGATAATGCCATTAAAGGCATCTTCTCAACTGGAGGGGATGCAATGAGATCAGTGGATTGGCTAAAGGTTGTGCTAGCCTGGGATAAGGAGGATGCAGATCTCATGTTGTAGAAGACAAAGACAATCATAGAGTACGCTGGGGAAAAATTGATAAGTGAAGGAATTATTCCTTCCTCAAGGGTTGCAAAACCCTGGGAATGGTTTGAAATTCTGTAGATGAGGCAAAGGGCCTTGAAGAATATATACAAGTAGGGAAGGCAGATTGAGGACACTTTGAATGGTATCTATGATAAGTGTGTCTCTTTCTTTGAAATAATGGTAGGGAGAAAGAAGTTTTCTTTGAAAAATATTAGCTTGGAGCAGTTAAGAAAATGGTGGTGAGATGTTTACTCTCCAATTAATGAGGGCCTTGTTACTGAACATCAGCTAGATGATGCTGCAACTTACATTGTAGTCATTGATAGGTATCAAATAAATAAGGTTGATTGGGATAATATAGTGAAGTAGTCAAGAGATGACATCAAGTCTCTTGAGAGGAGAATTAGGGTTTTTCCTGTGCCACCCATTGCTGAATTGGACAAAGTATTTCTGGCAGTACATGATAAAGTGGAGTGTGCTAAGGACAAAGAGGGGAAGTAGTTAATGCAAGGATACATCAGAATTTGTGCTTCACCATTATTTTCTCCTCTTCCTTCACATGCATTGGATCGAGTTTTTGGAGACCCCAAGTTGACTTGGATGAAATTGGTGCAAATTGCACATTTCATATTATTTTTGAATATCTTTTGGCTGACCTATTTTGTGGCCATTTATTATTGTAAACCCTAATTGGGCTGACATATCTTGGGGGGTTCTCTATAAGTTTGTCATGATGCCTCATTTTTAAAGGAGTAGTAGAAAGAAGTTAGAATAATTTTACATTAGAGCGAATTGTAAGAGCAAGAACTAGAGTTATAGTTTAATTTATCTTCAAGCAAGTGTTGTAATAGAAGACTGGAATTATTGCCACTTTAGGTGATTTAATATAAGTAAAGACATTGTGATTTGGTTCCTTTCTTGTGTTGAGTTTTATCTGGCATGGTTCTTGATATTCTATCTTCAAAATTGCTTAAGTGATCTTATTTTAGATGGTTTGATGATGTTTAGGGTTTTATGCTTGAAGTGTTTGTAGCAATCTCTAGTCCATAATTTTTGCAATTAGTTGATTGTTAGCTGCTTTGCAAAGCTAGCCTAGACTTAAAAATGTGGTTAGTACAATTATGAATTTTTTTCATTTCAATTGCAATAGGTTTGTCTTGAATGAATATGCATGGTTTGAGAATCTTTAAACACCTTAAAATATTGCACTATTTATGTAAGATTGTATATTTATCTAGGTTAAACAGGAAGTAGTTTTTGAGAGATTGGTCCATTTTGAGCATCTTATCTTTTGTATTGTTAAGCTTAGGGTTAGAATTAGTTTTAGAATTACCTATGAAACCCTTATCTTTTGTTATTTATTTTATTATCTGGGTTAAATTCAGGATTTGAAGTATCAACATATTGCTAGATCTGATAAATTCCAATTTAGTATTTTCTTGTAGTAAGGTCCCTTTGTGATTACTAGCATTTTCACATTATCTCTAAATTGTTTTGTTTACATTGTCAAGAACAGACATTAGAGACCTTGGGGTTATCTCTTTTCTCATAGAGATCTACCTTTCAAGAGAGATAGGATATCATATTCTGTCTGAGTTTTTGTCATGCAGAAAACACCATCAATAGATTGGCGCTAGAAGGAGGGCCTTGAATAAGCAAGCTGGATCGATTTTTGTTTGCCATTTCTCCTAAGAGGTTTAGAAGAAGAACCAGATCTACTCTTGGAGAAGAGGAATTTGAAGAATTGCAAGCCCCTACTAGGTCAAGAAGGACCAGAAGAAGAGGAGAATCATCATCCACTCAGCCACTTCCATCATCCCCATCATCCTCATCCTTATCCGATTATGAAGTAATTCCTATTCCGTAGCCCCAAGTAGCCATAAATCAGCCATTACGGCCCCCACCTCAACCAATGGATTTTTCTTGCCAGAAACCCATCTCCATTGACCTTCAATAATTGCAATGTCATGCCTAAGAACCCTGAGCATTTTTTCTCTAAATTCCATACTCATGATCCCAATAGGATAATAGAGGAGCATGTCAAGATTTTCCAGACCTATTTGAGGGATAGAGGAATTAACCATGAGGATGTCGCATGCAGGATTTTCCCTTATTCCCTCGGGAAAGAGGCCTTTTATTGGTATAGTCACTTACCTACTGCTTCTATCAACAATTGGGCAGAAATAGAGACTACATTTCTGTAGAACTTTAAAATTCCCATTAGCGCTAATGAGCTTTACATGTAGTTTACTGGAGTTAAGATGGAGATTAATGAGACTCTAGGGTCATTTAATGATAGGTTCCACTGAGCATACACTAGAATCCATGCACCTTATGTTGAAGATGATGGCACTGCCCTAGAGGTCTACTTTGAAGCCCTGTACAACCTTACATCTAGCTTCCTTAAATGGAGGACTAATCCCCCAAATACTTTGCTTATTGCATATATAGAGGTTGTTAAGGTCAGCACAGACTTGAGACAACATTTATCAGGACCTCTACCATCCTTAGGACCTACCGCTCACCCTGGACAAGTCCAAGCTCTCAACTAGACTTTGACTAATCAAGCTCCCATAATGAATCCAATACCCTCATTTCCTTTGGTCCCTCATCTAGGTCCTCCAATAAATCAAGCTCATCCAATGACCTCTTATCCTCAGCAAAGGGCCAGTCACCCCCTTCATTCGTAGAAATAGGATAGTTTATGTACATATGTAGAATTCAGTAGTTTTGAATTAGGTTGTTGGTTCTGGAGGAGCATCTGGATACCCGCCTGGTAATGCGAATTCAACACGACATAATGGTCTAGATAAGGAGCAGTTGGATGAGTTATCTGAGCAAGTGAAGAATTTGAATATGGAGGTGAATTACCTAAGAAATCAAAACAACCAACTTCAAGCTGCATAGAAGAACATGCAATCGAATTATAGTAGGGAGAACAAGGATGTTGCTAGAGGACAATATTTTGAAAGAAATCAAAATTTTGAAAGAGGACAAGGCTTTGGCCAGAATTATGATGGAGGGAAACAAGGTGGATAGGGATTCGATAGAAGGCAACCACCTAGGTAGAATAGGCCATGGAATACTAGACCTAATAATGGATGGGTCCCACTCCATTGGATCAACCCTCTACTTAGGAGAAGCCTCCAAGCAGTGTGTATTTAGCAGAGGCAACTTTGTCTGGATAGTGCAAGCTCCATAAGACAAGCCAACATTCTGAGTTAGATTGCACTGAGTTTTAGACTACTGCTTCCATCTTTTAGTATGAAGTTGAGAACAATTCCAATGGTCGGGAGATTGTACCCTCAAATCCCTATGATTCTCTAGTATTGGTTCTTAATCATGCCCCATTCCCAAAAGGAAAATAAAATGAAACAGAAGAAGAGTCCAATGACTAGGATAATGAGGCAGAGCAGGTGTTGAATGAGGATGAAATCTCTTAGTTGTTTAATGAGGAAAATGAGAATGATAATGGTCCCTTAGAAGAGGAGGAAGTTGGAAGAAGAACAAATGTTTCAGCAACCAACAAAGAAATATGATTTAAGGAACAAGCCTAACAAGAGTCCACAATCTAGAGGTCCCTTCACTACTTCTATCCCTCCTAACAATTTTACTACTCCACCTTATCCTCATGTGCCAACGCAATACTTGTCAAAAGGAAACAGTGTTGAAGTTTCAATAGATAGATAGGCTGGTGGTTGCAAGGAGGCTTATGTTGATATGAACATGGAGCAATTGGGTGAATATGTGACTGAAGAATTTAAGAAAAAAAAGGCAAGTCTTTCTACTTTTGAATTGTTGAGAGTCCCTACTATTAGAAATATAGTCTTGGGATCATTCAGTTCGAACACAGCACCACAGGGAGTGACTGCCAATGAAGTTGTTGTAAGATCTTCTAGTTCACAGGCATCTAGAGGTCAGACACCATCTGGAGACAAGGGGAAAGATAAGGATAAGAGCCAGGTTGCACAAGCCGACACTCAGTTAAGTTTGTTTCAAGGTGAGATGGAAACCCCTCCTTTCCTAATTTATGTTCGTATCTCTGGAAATAATCCGTATAATTATCTTCGAGATTCAGGGGCATCTACAAATGTTATGCCTTTTGTTGTTTGTAAAGCATTAGGTATTACCCATATAGCCTCTCAAAAGAAGGTCACTCAATTGGACAAGATAGAGGTAAGTGTAGTAGGAGAATTGAACATGATCCCCATGCAACTCACATCGGATCCTAGGGTGCAGTAGGTGATCAACATTTAGGTTGTTGATATTCCTAATAGCTATAGTTTGATTTTGGGTTGGGATTTCACCAAGGCATTAAATGGGTATACATCTATAGACCATTCACACATGAGGCTACCATGGAAAGGAGTTCCAAATTAGATCAGAATCGAAACAGAGCCCATGATGAAGTATGTAATCACTGAATACCAAAATAATTCGAATGAGGTATTGGTATCATAAGTAAGCATAGGGAATTATGTGTTAGTTGCATCAGTCTCAGATAATGAAGAGTTATTTATGTTGCAAGGCCTCTATTATGAATCTACATCAGAATCTAGTTATCCTGAGGAAGCTTTTATCAGGCAAGATGAATCCATATGAGAGATCAGTGGTTGTAGAACACTGAGTGAACAAACAGATGAAAATGATGACCAAGAGGATATGTAGCTCAGTTTGCTGGATAAATTTCAAGAATTCATCTAGAGGTGTATGGAGAATCAGATCCAGCTAGGAGGAAGTATGAATTTTGAAGAACTGTTGCTCCCCAATTGGTGTAGAGTCCATGATGCTCCTCACTCTAAGCTGGAATGTGACTTATGTCAAACTGCTGTGGAGCAAGTACAATAATGCATTAGCCTAGTTCCAACTGTTAGGCTCAATATACAGAAGGAAATAAATAATGATAGGGATAAAAGACCAATGCTTCCTGAGAAGACCCCTATCTGCAGTAAAATGAAAGGCGAATTAAACCAATCAGAGCCTAATGGCTATTGGACGTTAAGATTTGATGGATCCAAATCTAAGCAAGGTGTTGGAGCATGGTTTGAATTGATCAATCCTAAAGGTAAGAGTTATTTTTCTGCTCACATACAACAATTTCAATGTACTAATAATTTCATTGAATATGAAACTTCAATCCATGGGTTGTTAATGGCATGAAGGAAGAAATTTAAGATATTACAAGTTTTTGGAGATTCTGAGTTAGTAGTCAGGCAGGTGAGGAAACAGTATTCATGTCGTGATAGGAGGATGACTAATTACAGGCATAGAGTGTGGGATATTATTGAGGGATTTGATGATTTCAACATCCATTTGATCCCTCGAAGTAGGAACCAAGTTGTAGATTCCCTGGCATAGGCTACTAGTACATTGAAACCTTTATCACTTTCAGGATTGAAGAAGTTTACTGTTGAACTCACTCCAGTACCTTTAGTACCTGACAACATTACCAACTTCCAAGTATTTGAAGATGATAAGAATATTCTGGATTTTATTACGAGCTGTGATGTGTTTGCTTCTCAAGTAATTGATGAGATAGAGCCTCAAGAGGCATAAATGGACTTGGGAGGAGTCATCAACCTAAAGACCAATACTATCCCAAGAGGTATGGTGCAGCTAGAATGAATCTTTGATTAGGATAAGATAAGAGATCAGCAACAACAAGTAAAAAGGGAGTCTCTCAGCAGCCAGAGTGAAATATATAATATGGGGAAACCAAATGACATGAACATTTTTATTGGTAAGGTATGTACTCTAGAGGAAAGAAAAGGGATTATTGATGCTTTACACACATATCACGATGTGATATCTTGGAGTTATGAATATTTAAATACATATGATACTTCAATCATTACACACACCATTCCCTTGAAGTCAAATACCAAAATATTCAGATAGAGACAGAGACCGATAAATTCTCTACTAGAACCCATTATTCAGAAGGAAGTGGAGAAGATACTTTCAATACAAATTATATTTCTAGTACGACATTCAACCTGGGTTGCGAATTTGGTTCCTGTGAGGAAAAAGAATGGAGAAATCAAATTGTGTGTGGATTTTAGCAATCTAAACAGAGCATCATAAAAAGATAACTACCTAGTTCATTCATTGGATGAACTGCTTCATATTGTCAATGGGTCTCAGAAGATGTCCTTTCTGGATGGGTATTTTGGATACAACCAAGTCAAGGTACAATATGAAGATAGGCACAAAATTTCCTTCACTACAAAATGGGGAACTTTTTCTTATAGAAGAATGTATTTTGGGTTGATCAATGCTAGAGCTACATTCCAGAGAGCTATGGATATTGCTTTTAAGGACATAATTGGTAAGTGCATCATTATTTATATGGATGATTTGACAGTTTTCTCTAAGAAATGAGGTAATCATATAGCATATTTATGCAAAGTATTCCAAAGGTGCAGAGAGTTTGGCATTTCACTTAATCCAAAGAAGTGCATTTTTGGAGTCACAGAAGGAAAATTACTAGGACATATTATTTCAGAATAGGGTATCACCATTGATCCTGAATGAATACAAGCTATCTTGAAGATTCAGCCTCC
Source organism: Sequoiadendron giganteum (assembly GCA_007115665.2). Classification (NCBI taxonomy): domain Eukaryota; kingdom Viridiplantae; phylum Streptophyta; class Pinopsida; order Cupressales; family Cupressaceae; genus Sequoiadendron; species Sequoiadendron giganteum. The sequence goes on along the minus strand of CM021100.1, from coordinate 811,416,666 downwards.
TATAAGCAAGAAAGAAATGAAGTCATTCTTGGGGAAGATTAACTTCGTCAGAAAATTTATCACTGGATTTGCAGAGATAGTGAAACCCTTGAATGCTTTGTTGAAACAAGAGGAAAAATTAGAATGGAATTCAAAAGCTAAGGAGGCATTTACAAAAAATAAAAAAGCTATTGTTGAGGCTCCAATATTGGTGAGTCCAGATTATGCTAAGCCTTTTTACATATATTCATTTTCTTATGATCACTCTTATGTTGGAATGTTAACTCAAAAGTTTGATCAAGGCGATGATCATCCTATAGCCTTCATGAGTAATCCTTTAAAGGATACGGAATTGAGATATCATAATGTTGAAAAATAGGCCTATGCTTTGGTCAGAGCAATGAAAAAGTTTAGACACTATATTCTGAGGAATAAGGTTCTTGACATAGTGCCTGATCCTATGGTGAAGCTGCTGCTAATGCAAAACGAGCTAGGTGAACAAAGAGCCAAATGGGTGACTATGTTGCAAGAATATGATATAGAGATTGAACCCATGAAATTAATGAGAGGATAGGGACTGACAAAGAAAATGGCTGAGATAGTTCTTGATCTCATAGCTCAACATTATCATCTTCAAGAGGTATCTCCAGGTGATTGGTATGATGAAATCATTTAATATTTACTGAACAAGCAATGTTTTGATCACCTTAGTGCAGTTCAGAGGCAGGCCTTGTGCCTGAAGAGTGGATGTTTTATAATGAAAGGAGTTGTCTTGTACTTGAAAAATCATGAGGGCATGTATTTAAGATGTTTGGGGAAGGAAGAAGCTACTAGAGTGATTATTAAATTCCATGAAAGATATGGCACATGCCATGGTTCGACATTGACCACTTCTAATCAGATCTTAAGGGAAGGATATTATTGGCCCACCCTATTTAAGGATACATGCCACCATGTGAGGAATTTCCATGTATATCAGACTACAGCAAGTAAGGAAAGATATGCAACCCTTCCACTTCAGCCGATCATAGAGGTAAAACCGTTCACCTAGTGGGGAATGGACTTCATAGGTCCAATCAATCCCCCATCCTCTACAGGCCACAAGTATATTCTTACCATAACTAATTATTTAACTAGACAGACCAAATATCTTACCTATAAATAGTGTACTTCTAAAGTGGAAATCAATTTCCTTGAGTCAGGTATTGTTAATCATTTTGGTTGTCCATTGGCTTTAGTTTGTGATAACGGTCCTGCATTTGCATCTCTGAAACTTTCCAATTGGAATTTTGATCATGGAATTTTCATAAAATTTGCATCCAATTACTACCCTCAGGGTAATGGTCTAGCTGAGTCTTCCAATAAGAATCTCTTGACAATCATTCGTAAGTTACTAGAATAGAACCCTAAGGATTGGCACATCTAGCTTTGATTTGCTCTCTGGGCAGACCGTACTAGACAGATGGAATCCATAGGAACCTCTCCTTATCGCCTAGTGTATGGTTTGGAACCTATATTTCCCATCCAATTGATGATCTCTACCCTATAGTTCATTAATGAATACTATAATGAGGAGGATAAGTGTGAAGCCCGCTTGGCTGAATTATTACACCTTGAAGATAAAAGAGATGAATCCCTAGAAAAATTTGCTAAACATTAGGGTGTAGTGAAGTGATGGTTTGATGATGTTTAGGGTTTTATGCTTGAAGTGTTTGCAGCTATCTCTGGTCCATACTTTTTGCAATTAGCTGATTGTTAGCTGCTTTACAAAGCTAGCCTAGACTTAAAACTATGCTTAGTTCAATTATGATTATTTGTTCATTTCAATTGCATTAGGGTTGTCTTGAATGAGTATGCATGATTTGAGAATCTTTAAACACCTTAGAAGATTACACTATTTCTTTAAGATTGCAGATTTATCTGGGTTAAACAGGAAGTAGTTTATGAGAGATTGGCCCATTTTGAACATCTTATCTTTTGCATTGTTAATCTTAGGGTTAGAACTAGTCTTAGAATTACCTCTGAAACCCTTTTTTTTTTCCCTTTTATTATCTGGGTTAAATTCAGGATTTGAAGTATCAACATATTGCTAGATATGATAAATTCAAGTTTAGTATTTACTTGTAGTAAGGTCCCTTTGTGATTACCAACATTTTCACATTATCTCTAAGTTGTTTTATTTGCATTGTCAAGACTTGACATTAGAGACCTTGGGTTTATCTCTTTTCTCATAGAGATTTACTTTTCAAGAGAGATAGGATAACATATTCTGTCTAAGTTGTCATTGTGCAAAAAACACCATCAACATGACCTTTTGGTTTTGGTATGAAAAATTGACACATTGGTGAAAGATCGATGCAATTGCTTGCATCCCATTGATCCATGGGCACCCTAGGAGGATGTTATAAGGTATATCAAGGTCAAGCACCTGATAGTTAGTTTACATAATAGTGGGCCCTACTTGAATAGGGAGTTGAATAGTGCCCTATGACACTCTTTCTTGATCATTGTAAGCCCTAATTGTGATACCTTTAGCTTTTTCAATGGAATCTTCAGTGAATCCCAGATTTTTTGTAAGCTTGAGTGAAAAAAAATTGAGGTCTACACCCCTATCCACTAAAACCCTTTTGACCTTATTTTTGTGAACTAGGACTTCAAGGTGGAGTGCATAGTTATGAGATGGTTGGGTGGGGAATTGGTGATCGAAAAATGTGAGGAGATTCAGAGTGGTGATGTTACCGACCATAGCTTGTAATTTCTTCATATCAAGGTTGGCGAAGATGGTAGATGAAGCCAATTCTTCCTCAAGGATTTTTTTGTGGGTAGCTGAAATCTTCAATAACTTCATGATATAGATTTGAGCAAGGGTTCTTTTTAACTGGTCAAGGACGTTGTAACCATTAGGAACAAATTTATGATTTGGGGTGGATGTCTTAGGTGGTTGTGATGCCTCGACAATGGTGACCTTGCCACTACATGTGGTGACTCCACAATCAGCTTTGGATCCCTTGATGCTTATAACCATGACCATTTTGTTAAGGCATGTGATAACTCCATACACATGGCTCACATTTCCATATTTTTGCTTCCTTTTTTTTTTTCCTTGGTTGTGATCTAGCATCGGATTCGTGTAGATTTTAAGATCTTAATTGCCAACTAGTTGCTCAACATTTATGATTTTGTCATCAATGAGGTCTTGCATGACATTTTTTAGTTTCATGTAGTTGGTAGTTGTATGCCCCTTGAGCTTATGATAATCACAAAGGAAATTTTTAGTGTACCAGGGTGGTTTCACCTAGGGCTCTTCAGAATTATCATAAGTGGGGATTTTGATGAGGTTCTCATTGACCAACTTCTTCATGATGGATTCGATTGATTCCCCAAGGGCTGTGAACTTCCTCTTTGGGGGATATCTATTTCATGGAGGTGGTCCTCCTTGATTATTGAGGTCATTGACTTGATTGTGGAGTGGTTGTTGAGTTACTACATTGGTTTGTGTGTTATTGCAATTGTTGTTCTATGGTTGATCATGTGTATGGGAATTATACTTTGGAGAATTGATGACAACCTTGGCATCGACCACTCCATCATTGGTGACATTCCTATTTTTTTCCCATGTGTGAGGTTTCTCATTATAGCTGGTGGATGGATGACTATCTTGATGTTCAGGATATGTAGGTGTGCCCCCTTGTGCAATAAGGGCCCTTTCGATGTTGAGCACCTTGGGGATCAATTGGTCATATGTGCTGATGCATTGCATCTTTAGATAAAATTCCAAGGTCTTGTCTAGATTGGAAATGATAGTGGAAATATTTTTCCTCCTCTGGCATGACCCACTTGCTCTGATTAGCCTTGGATTGTGATCATTGTACGAAGGAGGAAAATGATTCCCCCTTTCCTTGTTTGAGTGTCGATAATTCCTTTGGACTAAGATTTGTGTTGATGTTTAATGCATAATTCTTGAGAAACATGTCTACAATTTCTTGGAATGTTCTCATGTTCATAGGTAGACAAGAGAACCACTCTATTGCAAGACCAGCTAGGCTCCGAGGAAATAGCTGCATCGGATATGTATCATTGTACATAACTTCCATGCCATGTACCTGGAATTCCTTGATGTGATCTTCAGGTTTCCCCAAACCACAATATTTTTCAAATTTGGAGATTTTGAATCCCTTTGGGAATGATATCATTGCAAGGCTCCTGTCAAAAGGATAGGGACATAGATTGTCGGGTGTCCTTGTTGTTTTTCTTGATTGAAGATCAAGCACTTGCTGCAAGAGTAGTTTAATTTGTGTCATCACATTGTCTTGCAGATCAAGAAGTGGAGTGAATGTGTTTTGAGGGGGCCAAGGTGTTTGATTGATGGGTGGGGCATTTGTGGGAGTTTCCTACAAGATTTTCTATGTAATTAATGCTTGCTTTTGTTGTTGTGCCAACAAAGCTTGTTGTTGGGCTTGTTGTTGATCCACTTGCTATTGAGCACCAAAATGTGAATGGAGATTCTATACTTGCACAAACATAAAGAGAAAACATAATATTAGATCCAAATGCAAGATAGAAGAAACATTCCCCATTAAATTAGATTGAAACAACAAAATAGGAAGATAAATGAAGAACATCACAATGAAACCAATCAAATCCTATTCTAATGAGAAAACTTGCAATCCCATGGGGGAATTGGTGCCATTTATGTGTAGGAAATGGCCCTTTCCCAACTCCTTAGTGTGATTTGATGAAGATTCTTGATTCCTTGATGCAATGTGATGATAACCTTGATAAAATTGATACCAAACTATGAAATTCAAAATGTAATGGATGAAGTTGTGAGTGAAATTGAGTATAGTAAGCTTGCATGGATTGTGGATGATATTGTGGATGAAATTGCAGATCCTAAAATCAATAGAGAAGCTCTCTATTTATAGGAGATAAGGATGGAGGGATGAGAAATAGCATGAATGTGGATTAAATATGGACCAATGGAATTGTGCCACTTGTCAAGATCTTATTGGAGGAGGAATGAGCACATTTTGATGAATGAGCCAATAAATGATATTAGGTGGATTTTGAAATTCATGAAATGTCTTGTTGGAGAGGGAAATAAAATGACTTAAATGCCACTTGGCTCAATGCACAAGGACATGTAAGAGGAGATAAATTCTTTGTTGGAAGGACAAATCCACATGGAGGTATTTTCAAACTTGGAGGAATATTCCCCTAAAGATGGCATGATAAGAGAAAATATAGATTTAATAAATCAATTAAATGTATTTTCATGTGCAAGTGGAAAAACCTAGAGAAATTAGGTGATTAGGATTAAATTAATCATAATTTGATCAATTTAATAGGAGATTAGATGATGCGACAATTTGATTTATATTTTTGGGTTGATTTAAATCAAAGTTGAGAGGAATATGACTTAGAGTTTAATTAAATAAAGATTGTGATTTATTTAACTAAAAGGGGATGACATTAGATTAGATAAATAAGGTTTATTTTATTCATTTTAATAGGATGACTTTAGATATTTAATTAAATAAAATGAATTATTTATTTAAATAGAGACACATGTTTAATTAAATAAGATTGATTAATTTAATTAAGAGGAGAGAATGACTTAATCAGATAAATAATGATTTATTCAATTAAGAGATGAAAGTGATGACAAGCTAAGAAGATGATTCAGGACAAAACAATGTTAGTAATCAAGATCAGATGCATGCATATTTTACATGTCTACACTTTCAACAAGACTTCTTGTGTAAGTTTTGAAAGTGTGTTTTTTTGGATGAATGTAAGCCCTTGATTAAATATCATCTTGCATCCTCAAACTTTGATGGTAATCCATGATCTATGCCTCCATATTGCTTCTATTATTACCATTGATTAATCCTTTTAATCTTGACCATCAATCTCATTTTTCCTGTTCTATAAATAGAGTTTTCCTCTATTGAATAGGGATCCATATTTTAATAGTAGACTTATTCTATTAGAATCACTCTCATTTGCATCCATATTTATCTTTTCTTAAGTTTAATTCTTGATCATAATAACTTAAAGCATCCATTAATGGGTTCCTCATTTTAAATGATATTGAATATCTTATTGGGACTAATGCATAGTGGATTAAATATGCCTCGAATTTGTATGGATCGGGTGTAGTTAGCCTATTCTATGTCATTTGTCATAGTAAAAAAATGAGAAACACACAAGAACTCACGAGGACCAATTTTAACTAGGTGTGTACCCTGGCCAACCTTACCAAGATTTAGAGTCCCAATAACTCTAATAAGGTTTTACACAAATGATCAATATGCTAAGACAATGCATCACTAAGTCCATCACATGTGAAAAAAGTGAATCACATAATGGAATGGATACCCCTACCTTAAATTAATTGCTAAACACCATGTTGTGAGCAACTTCTTCAAGGTATAAAATTATAAATGCAATATTACAAGGTCATGAGAGATTGTTTGGAAAGCCCTATGCTAATGATATGTTTCCAAATGAAGTTGACTCATGATAAGGGTTTTCCCCCAATATAATGCAATAAAAAACACATATATGATCACATAAGGGACCCATAGATCCATGGTTAGTATACATCTTTGAACTACAATATACGTGATCTAAAAAATGACATCATTCCCCAAATAATTATAGAGCTACAAATTCAACAAAAGAATGGCACATTAAGAGAAAAAAATTTTTTTGGGTCAACATGGAAGAGACCTAAATGTCTCAACACCTTGCATCATCCCCAAAAGGAAAACACAAGACAACAAAATATATTTACGACATAAAGAAGAATGGAGATACAGATAGATGAATGCCATGACAGATTTGTTTCCTTTGTATCCTTGTGCCAATGGAGAAACAAGGGTCCTTCAAATAAAACTCACAAAAAAAAAGACACATCAAGCAACACAACAAAAAAAATCACATCATGTGCAAGCCTACACAAATAACACATAAAGAAAACAAAGTGTACTCCACATGAGAGCTAGTCTAAAGAAAATTGTCTACATCCCAATATTGTTCATCATATATGGAAATTAGAAAACTATCCAAAGGGACTACAACAAGTGTCATTCTAGGAGAATCACTAGGCTCAACACATGGTGAACCACTCTCATCAAGAGAATCATCATGGTTGACCCTATCTAAATCCGTAGACTTTGCTAATGACAAAGATAATTCATTATGTACTTGTTCATAAATCTTAGCATATTCATTCTCATCATTTAAATTTATCATAATGGGTGGTTTAATGAAAATTTTAGCTTTATGTTCTTCTTTCATTTTATTTTTTGGGACATCTAAAGTTCAATGTCCTATTTTGGTGAAGGTTATAATTCATATTGATGTTTTTGGATAGGTGTTTGATCATTAGGTAATGATTTATTATTTTGACCCAACTAACAAGCAATAGCATGGAATCTATGCCTACTCTATTTAGCGTTTATATTTCTTCTTGTGCATTTTTAAGTTTGTGAGGTGGTAAGCGTAGGTTTCTCAGCCATTGGTCTCTTTTCATCTCTTAGGTGAGGAACTAAAGGGACCTCTGGGGGTTGGGAAATCTTGGAAAAACAAGGATAGACAATTAGAGAGGGGGTGAATCGGTTGTTATAGAAATTAAACCTATTCAACCTTAAACAACCTTTAATCTTAGATCTGATAATTAACAATGCAAACATAAATCAACAACATATCAGAGAAACATGAACACCAAGATTTTATACGTGGAAACCCTGTTAGGGGAAAAACCATGGTGGATGCTAGTCCACAAGATTATACCATATTATAAATATAATGAAAGAAATGAATAGGGAATGCACATGCATTCAGGAATACTACCTAGAGCTCACTTCTCAAAGGGAAGGCTCACTTCTTTACATAAAAAAATCAGATTAAATCCATTTGATGAGGTTGAACTGAGAAATTAGCTTCTACAAAAGATTGATGGCAGTTTTGGTTAGGCACAAAAACACTTCTTTACAATAGATAGGCTCATAAATTTCTCAATCTTGATGTGCACCTCTGAAACTTTCAGAAAACATAATAGATAGGCTCATAAAAAAACCATTTAATGTGCACCTTCTGAACATCAACATACATAACTTTCCATCACTCTAACCTTCTCAGCTTCATAGACTTCCTACAATATATTTATTACAATTTTCTCAATATCTTTGACATATACAGCCTTTAGAATCATCAATGCTAATAGTGTTGACATCAATGACAATCACATATTATAAATACAACCACAACATCCAAAAATATACCCCTTTGGCATTGATGGCAACACATGATGTGAAAAATACCATCAACACAACTAACTCTTCTCAACCTATTCGTTTCTTCCTTACATTGTTCTTCAATCTTCTCCCTCTTAGTACTTATTGTACTTCTCCCCCTTTGAAATCAATGGAAAAGGTACACAAGCTCTAAACCACATATCATCTGAATCATCTGACTACTCCCCCTCAGTAGTAGCCACCACAACATCAATCTGAAATAAGATCTGACTGTAAGTCCACGGATTGATGCAAAGACTTGCATCTAAGTTCAGATTAGGAGGGGAAATTACCCCTAACTTACCTCTAAGATACTCAAAAGTATCCTTAGGCAACGGTTTAGTAAATATATATGCAATTTTTTCCTTTGTAGGCACATATTCAAATCTAACCTCTTTATCACTCACCTTGTCTCTCAAAAAGTGATACTTGATAGATATATGTTTTGTCTTTGAGTGTAGCACTAGATTCTTAGAAATGTTTATGGCACTTGAATTTTCACAAAATAAAGCAATAGGTTCATCATACTCAACTCTAATATCTCTTAGCATTTGTTTCATCCACAACACTTGAGTACAATTGTTTACAACAACAATATATTATGCCTCAACAGTAGATAAGTAAATGGATTTTTTATTTTTACTTAGCCAAGACACCAACTTCTTCCCTAAGAAGAATGCACCACCACTTGTACTTTTCCTATCATCCGCATCTCTTGCCCAATTTGCATCTGTAAAGGCATTGAGAGTAACATCATCATCCTTAGGATACCAAAGACAAAAATCAGCTGCTCCTTTTAAGTATCTAAAAATTATCTTTATTGCAGTCACATGTGATTCCTTTGGATCAACTTGATATCTAGCAACCATGCACATAGCATTCATGATGTTTTGTTTGTTCTGAGTTAAATATAGCAATCCATCAATCATTGACCTATATCATGTTTGATTAGCCTTAGGAGAATCATCATTCTGAGTTAACTTGCATCCGGTTACCATGGGTGTACCAACTGGCTTTGAGTCTTCCATGCCAAACTTTTTCAGTAACTCTCTTACATATTTGGATTGAGAAATAAATATTCCATCATCTAACTAAGTAATTTTCAATCCTAAAATGAATTTCAGCTCTACTATCATTGACATTTCAAATTCACTTTTCATTTCAGTAGAAAACTTCATACATAAGTCATCATCTCCTTCAAAAATAATTTCATCAACAAAGAATTCAATAATCAATTATTTATCCTGATCTAGCTTGAAAAATAGATTGTTGTCAATAGTACCCTTATTGAATCCAAGATTCAACAAGCATTTATCCAGTATAGCATACCATTCTCTAGGGGATTTTTTCAATCCATACAATGCTTTCTTCAATCGGAAAACCATATATTTTTCATTAGTCAGTTGAAATCCATCTAGTTGCTCAACATAAACTTCCTCTTCTAAATCACCATTTAGGAATCTTGACTTCACATCCATTTGATAGACTTTGTAATTCTTGAAAGTAGCATAAGAAATAAATAACCTTGCAACTTCAATTCTAGCAATAAGGGCAAAGGTTTCTTCAAAATCAATACCTTCCATATGTGAGTATCCTTTACATACCAGTCTTGATTTTTTTCTAACTACTTCACCTTGCTGATTCCAAAAGACCCATTTGTTTCCAATCATATTTTTGTCTTGAGGTCTAGGAACAATAATCCATGTGTCATTTTTCTCTATCTGTGTCAGTTCTTCCTTCATTGCTTCCATCCAATATTCATCTTTACATGCTTCATTGACATTGCTAGGATTAGTCTTGGATATCAGAAAATATTCTTCTGCAATCCTTCTTCTAGTCTGCACACCTTTGTTCTTGTCTCCTATGATCTGACTTTTAGAATGACTCTTCTTTACATACCTTGGAATTTTGGGTTCTTCTGTTCTCCTTCATGATTTTCTTGATTCACCAGAACACTTTGAGTTTGATTCTACACATTCTTTCCATTATCAGTACTATATTTTTGGTCATCTGAATCATATCCACAATACCTAGATGATAGTGTCTTCATCAACTCTGACATTTTCACTTTCAACCATTTTCTTCAATCATTTATTGTAACACCGGTAGGATTTTCTCTTAGTAGAGTAACCCAAAAAGATTCCTTCATCACTTCTAGCTTCAAACTTACCTATATCTTCATCTCTTTTGATATAACATCTACTTCCAAAGATTATGAAATATTTAATAGTAGGCTTATAACCAAACCACAACTCGAAAGGAGTCTTACTAGAATTACTATTGAAATTCACCTAGTAGATAGTGTACACAACAATGCTTACAACTTCTCTCTAGTAGATATGAGGGAAATTACCTTCCAACATCATATTTTTGGTAGCATCTAAATTTTTTATGTTCTTTCTCTCAACAACTCCATTTTGTTGAGGGGTCCGGGGAGTAGATAACTATATTTTTATTCCATGCTCTTCACAAAATGAATCAAACTCTCAAGAAGTGAATTCACCACCTCTATCTGATCTTAAAAATTTGACCTTCAAACTTGTCTCATTTTCTGCCAAATCTTTGAAGCTTTTGAATTTCTCTAATGCCTTATGCTTTTCTCTTAAGAAAGCAACCCATACCATTCTATAATAATCATCAATAAGCTACATAAAGTACCTTTCTCCTTGTAGACTTCTGATTTTGGATGGACCACATAGATCAGTATGTATCAAGTCCAGTACTCCATTGGAATGATGTTGTTTGCTCTGAAATGAAATTCTTGTCTGCTTTCCCATCTGACATTCCTTGCATATAGTGTTAGTAGGCTTCACTAACTTATGTAGATCTCTGACTGCTTGTGTAGAGCTTATGTTGAAAATGTTATCAAAATTCACATGACATAGCCTTCTATGCCATAATCAGCTTACATCAACTTGAGCAATAAAACAACTTTCACTAGCATCATTTAAGTGAAAATAATTACCTCTTGTCTTAGTACTTGAAGCAATCAAACTTCCTATGTTTCCTAGAATCCTGCACTTACCATCTTTGAACTGAAGATTGTAACCTTTTTCAACCATCTATCCAACACTCAATAGATTATGCTTCAATCCTTCAACATAAAGAACTTCATCAGTATTACATTTACCACCAAGAGAAATAGTGCCTCTGCTACAAATCACACCAACATTGTTATCTCCAAATCTTACAACACCACCATCATATTTTTCCAAGCTTAGAAACTTTCTTTTGTCACCAGTGATATGATGCAAGCATCCGCTATCAATCACCCACTCATCCTTCTCATCAATCCTAGCTGCAAGTACTTTCTTAGTATTATGATTACTAGCTAATTCAATGGACACTAGACCATTTTCTTTGATAGAAATGAATACCCATTCATCTTCATTTCTAGTTTTTTTATCAGATTCATCATCAGTAACACCTTCTTTAGCATAATAAAATTTATTTTGAAATCTAGTCTTATCAGGTTTGTACTTTGAAACTCTTTCAGGACACCTTGATGCAAAATGACCTATCTTACTAAAAGAGAAACACTTAATAGAAAAATTTCCTTTGTACTTACCTTGTCCTCTGGCTTCTCTTTTCACAATCAGTGCTTCCAATTATTCTATCTCTCTTTCTTCATCTTTGATTAGCTTCATTTCATCTTCATACTTGAATGTCTTCATGGAACTCTCTCCCGGATCATATCTTTGTTGGAATTTTCTAGATACAGTAGCTTTGAATGTAGACTCTGTCTTAGGAGAAGATTCACCAAATTCACTCAACTCAAAGGCAGCAAGTTTTCCAATTAGCATGTCTCTTGTCACATTTGTTACTATCCTTAGCTCTTCAATATAATGAAATTTTGTTTTGTAAGAGGTAGGAACATATCTAAGTATTTTAGCCACAATCTCATCTTCTTCCAATATTCCACAAACACATCTAATTCCCATCACTAGTTCATTTACCTTTTGTGTGAAAGAAAAGATGTTTTCATCTTCACTCATCTTCATGTTCTCCCACTTTCCTTTCAGACTTTGTAGCTTAGTAAATTTCACTAGTGCATCTCCTTCATACAATGTTTCCAAATTTTTCCAGATCTCATGAGCAGTTGTTCAGGCCTATCACATTTTTCATCTCTGAATCTATCAAAGCACTTAGCAATGCTTCTATAGCCTTGGTATTCATTTTTGCTTCTTTGATCTCATTAGCAGTAGAGGGACCATTCTAAGGAATTGTATATGCATTCTTTGTAATCTTCCAGAAAGGCTCACTAATGCACTTCAAATGACACTCCATTTTGACTCTCCATAGAGAGTAGTTTGCACCATCAAATCTAGGACTATCCTTCTTGTATGATGCCATCTCGGATCACCTCAAGCTATTAAAATTCTTCAAAGTAACTAGCTCTGATACCAATTGTTGGTAAAACAAGGATAGGCAACTGAGAGGGGGGGTGAATCAATTGTTACAAAAATTAAACTTATTCAACCTTTAATCTCAGATCTGATAATTAACAATGCAAGCATAAATCAACAACACATTAGAGACACATGAACACCAAGATTTTATATGTCGAAACCCTGTTAGGAGAAAAACCACGGTGGATGTTAGTCCACAAGATTATACCCTATTAGAAGTATAATGAAAGAAATGAATAGGGAATGCACATGCATTCAGGCACACTACCTAGAGCTCACTGCTCAAAGGGAAGGCTCACTTCCTTACATAAAAAAATTAGATTAAATCCATCTGATGAGGTTGAACTGAGAAATTAGCTTCTACAAAAGCTTGATGACAATTCTGGCTAGATACAAAAACACTTCTTCACACTTTGCTCAATCTTCTTCACACTCTTCTCTTCATTCAAATGATCTAATATTTATTCACACATTTCACATGTACACTTCATGCTCGCACACCGCACACATACTAAAATGAAGAAACAATCATTCTTATATATCCGCTACATGAATTTACATCAACAACTCTATGAGCCACAAATAAAGAATAAATTACAACTGTTGGCCTCAATTCAGGAACAAATCTCAATGCACACCAACCTAAGTTTGTCACAAAATAGTGAGGACCTAAATTAGCATCCTCGAACATGCCAAACATTACAAGATTAATCCATGAGGATCCACAAAACACTACCACCATCATGTCGCCAAGAACATGAAAAACTCGACACACAAGTGAAAAATCTTCAATTATGAACACACCAATCAATGTGGATGTACCACACTAATAGAGAATGATCTAGAAACATCACTGAACATCTTAGGAATGTATGCAACAACTCAATTCATTAGAATTGCAATCTCATCTTCCTGAAACACCTACTTTAGTAGCTGAATAACTAGAGGAACACATAACTTCATAACTTTCTCAATTCTTGATGCACACCTCTGAAAATTTTGGACAACATACTAGATAGGCTCAGAAAAAACACTTGAATGTGTGCCTTCTGACCATCAACATACATAACTTTCCATCACTCTAAACTTCTTGGCTTCATAGACTACCTGCAATATAATTATTACAATTTTCTCAATATCCTTGACATATACAACCTTTAGAATCATCAATTCTAATAGTGTTGAAATCAATGAAAACCACATATCAACAACACAACCACAACATCTAATAGGAAACTATTGTCTCCTTAGGTCTATAAGTTTGTTTCTCTTTTGGTGGCACAAAGGTAAGCATGTGATTGTCTCTTAGTCTTTTATGTGATATTGTTGGAGGAACCACAACATAGATACCTTGTGTACTTAGAAGGGTATTTTCTTCGAGCATGGGTTCATCCATGACTTGTGGGGTGGGAGGAACAACCATATCCCTTTCATTATCAAGTAGGATATTTCTAATGGATAAATATATTGTGCAATTTTCCTTAAATTTTAGATATGACCTAAAAAATAAATCCTCATGAGGCTTAATAGGTTCCATAGATTGAGGCCAAAAATAGTCTAGTGAGAATTTTCCACAAGAAGTTGAAGGATTAAACCCACTATGATGTATAGTATATGTTTGATTTTCAAATGGGAACTTTATGCACTTGTGGATTACCGTTGGGATGAAATTCATGGAGCATAGGCATGGATATCCTAGCTTCACACAAAATTGGTTTGACATCGAGATGATGCAGAATGATACATCTAGCTATTTCCATCCAACTTTAAGTGGAAGATTTATCAAACCTATCATAGGGTGAGTGAAACCATCATGAGTTTTAACCATGATTTAAATTTTTCATAATAATATTTACAAAGTTCATGCACAAACAATAATTCCTATTGATCACATTCTCTATCTACACATAAGATCAATGAGTATCCCTTTTTCATTAATACGTCTATCAATATAGAGATCATCTGGCACATGTATAGATGCATCAATATGTGTGAAAGCAATGCCAGGTAACAAAGTGGTTCAACCCTTATAAGGTTGAACATCTATTAGAGTAACCATGTTATCTATACCATCCTCATCATCATTCTTATCATCAAAAGCTTGCACAAATATGGATGTATGATTTTCCATTGGATTTATGAAAATTTTAAAAAATTGATTGGGTGGGGCTATAGACTTATTTCCTTTATCATTAACATTTGTCAAATGGATGTGATTAGAATAGATGAGATCTTTCACTTGATGTTTAAGACACATACATAATTTCATATTGTGTCTAAGTGTATGATGATATTGACAAAATTCTTTTGATTTAAAGTTCGAAGACGAAGGTTTGGTCATGTCTACAAGTATAATCAAAGGTAATTATATTAGGTTCTTACTAAACAACTGTAGCATGATAGAATAGAGAATCAAGCGATTGGGTAAATTTTCTATCTCTTGGTCTAAATTGATAAGGATTTGGAATTATGGTTGCAACTTCTGGTTCAATGTTATTAGTTGTTTGAGGTGTGTTTATGTTGATAAAGTTCTTGTTTTCCCTCTTGAATTGTTAACTATTGTTTTGAGGCACAAGTTCAAATTGATTAGTAGGATTCGATGAAGGTGTAGCTTCATATTGACTGACCAATATCTGCTAATCATGAAGAGTCATACACAAGTGTTTAAAGGATGGATACTTCATTAACAATGTCTTATTCCTAATTATAGGTTGTAAATTTCCTATGAACACCCTTTTAACAGCAACATAAAGAAGAGTGTAGTTGATTTGTGAGTAAAGTAACTGATATCGCCCTATAAAGTCTATTACCTTTTCATTTTTTCCTTGTTTGCAATGCACTAAATAAATTAATATAATTTGAGGACCAATTTTTACTTGAAAATGTTGGAGAAATGAATCAACAAGTTCATTGAATGATTTTATGGAGTTATTCAGAAATGAGAATAAACATTCCAAGGCCATGTCTTTCAATGATCTAGGAAAGTTTATCTAGGAGCTTATCTTCAAAATGAAGTCACTAGACAATGTCGTATAAGCTTATACATGACTATTAGGGTCCCCTTTATATTTCTCAAATTAGGGTATTTTTTTGTTTTGAGGCATGGGTGTTTCTAAGATTTCAATTGACAATGGGCTCCTCTTAAGATATGATGGTGGTTTTCTATTTTGATTTTGATTTGATGTGGTAATTTATTAGTGAAGTGATGTTACATTTTTCCAAATTTGGTGTATTAATGATCATTACTTGACATTTTTTAATTGTTTGGTGAATATGGTGATATTGTGTAAATGTTTGGTGGACTACTATGTTGTAAATTTATGAGAGGTGACAAATATTAAGGAGTTACATGTGATGTTCTAAAAATATAATGATTTCCACTAGGAATCCATAAGCTTGGAGTTATGCCATTAATTTGATATATCGTTGAAGCTATGGTTGAAAATGTAAATGTAATAATAAAAGGTATAGTTGTGGGGAGGGAAAAAATTTCCTCCTAGGTTTTGAGCATATCTTAATGCTTGAGGGAAACTAGTTGCTATAGGGATGTAAGCATCTATTATGTTGGATAGACAACATAAAACCTCTATTCCTTGAGTATCATTGATCAACATCCTAAGGTTATCCACTATAGGCATCATTTGTCCTACTAAGGATTCAGTTCTTAAGTAGTCTTTCAATCTCTTTAAATATTTGTCCAATAATTTTAGTTTGTCTTTAAGAGCATGGGAAAAAATAGTCTCAATGTCCATATTGGTACTTGATTGTGAAGTTGTCATAGGTATTTTGGGATTAGGAATGGGGTCCAAAATGGGTTGGTTATTGAAAATACCTTGTGTAAAAGAGTTGAAGGACTTAGGATCCATAATGGTTGTAAGAACAACGTGTGATGCCAAAATTATTCAACTACATCTCGTTGGAGTATTGGTAATAGGAGACCAACTTGTAAAGCTCATATGAGTTTCAAAACACTAAGGTGTGCCCACTATGAGAACCAAATCTAAGAATAGTCATAGTAAAACATATAGGATAAAAAATCAAAGAATAAAAACACACAAACAACAATGTAATAGATGTTTGATAAAAAAATTGAGCCAAATTTAGCTAGATAGGGGTGCAAGGATGCCTTGGTCTAATTTTTTTTAATGAGTTTAATGTTTTAGTTTTTGTACTATGGTTTAAGTGTTTTATTCTACAGAGATTCAGGTCTAACAATGGATAATTTTCTAGAATTTGACTATTTTATGATTATGCAATGTAAAATGTAAATATGCAAGCAATTTAAAATGTTGAAGCAAGAAAATATAGTTTATAGATTTAAAGTGCAACAATTTATTGATTTTAACTTGTAATTTATAAAAACAAAGATCTTTAAGTCTTTTTGCAACAAAATAATGTACTTTTCCACCTTTTTGACTATATGAAAAGATACCTAAATGAATGCAATGGACATTTGCAAATTTGATTTCAGATCTAAAATTTTTAGAACAAATAAAGGAATGAAAGCAAGATCAAATAACAATCCAAGAAGTGAAGTGCAAGAAGAGATTTACCATAAATCAAATGAGAGATAGGTGCAAGATCAACCACCAATACCAAGATAAGACTCCAAGAATCCAACAAGAGCCAAGAGATTTTTGTAAGGGGAAAAGAAAAGAAAAACCCCTTTGTGAATTATGAATGAGGCATGAAAAGCCTAAAGAGAGAGAGAAGAATATGAGCAAGAAGCTCAATACAATATGATAGAACTACTATGCAAGAGGAGAGAATTGTGTGAGAGAATTGTAAAAATTAGTGTTTAGTGTGTGGAGAAATATCTCTTTTAAGTAGAGATGAGTGAAGGAGTTTGCATGTAACTCCCTATGTGTAAGAGTGTCACATTCATACTTAGTGTTTGCCAAGTGTGAGCATCCTCATAAGGAGGAATAACCTATTTTCCTTATTAAAGGAATTACAAAAATATGAGTTGTCCTCCCACTTGGACTAGAGGACAAAATTACATGTAGAGATTCCTTTAGGAATATCCAAAAATAAATAAAAAAGGATACATTGGTTTATCCTCAAATTTAATAAAACAACCAAGGAAAGATTACTAATTCTAACACCCCCCTTTAATCTTTACTTGGGGTGATTACATCAATGGGTATCAAACCCAAATTTTTGCAATGAAATTCAAATTTTTCTCTAGAAAGAGGCCTTGTCAAAATATCTGCAACTTGATCTTCACCCTTGCAATAGATGAGGGACACTTGATTTTCTTCAATTTTTTTTCTAATGAAGTGGTGGTGGAGAGAAATATGCTTTAACTTTGCATGGTAAACCGGATTCTTTGCCAAGGCTATTGCACTTTTATTGTCATAAAATAAAGGTGTAGGTTCTTGTTGAGGTAGACCCAAATCTTCAAGTATTCTTCTAAGCCATAGAGCTTCTTTAGAGGCATGAGTACAACTTTTGTATTCAGCTTCGGTAGAACATAGAGAAACAGATTGATCTTTTTTACTTTTCCAAGATACAACACCTGAACCAAGAGAAAAACAATACCCAAAAGTAGATTTCCCATCATTGGGGTCTCCACCTAAATCTGAATCAGTAAAACCTTTTAAAGAAAAATCAGAATTTGCATCATAAAATAATCCTAAGTTAGTAGTACCTTTAATGTATCATAATATTCTTTTAGAAATTTTGAAGTGTGTTTGTTGAGGTTTGGACATGAATCTTGAAACTAAACCAACACTAAAAGATATATCAGGTCTAGTGAGAGTTAGATAATTTAAAATACCTACAAGTTCTCTATAAGGAGTAGCATATATGAATGGAGATTCCATATCTATCATTAACTTAGTTCCTAATTCACATGGAATTGAAACATGATTAGCATCATTCATATGAAATCTATCTAGAAGATCTTTAGCATATTTACTTTGAGAAATAAAAATACCCTTAGGGGTTTTCCAAATTTGCATTCCTAAATAATGTAAAAGTCCTAAATCAGTCATTTGAATTTTTTGGTTAAGTTGGAACTTAATATAAGAAATTAAATGGTTAGAACTAGAAGTAAGAATCAAATCATCAACATAAAGAATGATAATAATAATATCATCTTTACTATGATTGATATACAAGTTGGGATCATTTTTACTTCTTTCAAGACCTTGAGAAATAAAGAAAGCATTAATTTTTGAATACCACTCTCCAGGAGATTGCTTTAAACCATAAATAGATTTATTTAGTTTGCATACTAGATGTTCATGACCTTCTTTAATAAAACCGGGAGGTTGGGACATATAAATTTCTTCATGCAAATCACCATTTAAAAAGGCATTTTTAACATCCATTTGGTGAATAGGCCAATTCATTTTTGAAGCCAAAGCAAGAACTACTTTGATGGTAGGAATTTTTGCAACACGGGAAAATGTCTCATTATAGTCTAAACCTTCAATTTGAGAGAAACCTCTTGCTACTAACCTAGCTTTAAACTTACTAATTTCATTATTGGCATTAAACTTAGTTTTATATAACCATTTGCATGAAACTAAATCCCAAGTATTATTAGAAATTAAAGTGTCATATTCTTCTTTCATAGCATTTTGCCAATGAGGTTGATTTTTAGATTGAGAAAAGGTTTGAGGATCATTAGAGGTCATAAGAGAAGTCATTAAAGCATAATTACAATAATTAACTCTCCTAGGTCTAAGACCAACCATTCTAGAAATATAATCATCACCTTCATTAAGTAAATCTTTAAGCCATTTAGGATTTCTCTTAGAATTAACAGAAATATCACTATGAGGAGTATCATTATCATCATGATCAACATTATTACTATGAGGAGTAGATATATTATTACCATCATCATCATCATCATTATTAGTATTACTAGTAGGAATAGAAATTGATGCATTAGGATTAGGGTTTAGAATAGGAGGTTGGCCCTCCACAATCTCAATAGTTCCTCCTTTCAATTCATCATCATTGACCTTGGATCAATCATGGACTTCATTTTCTGCAATGCAAACATCTCTTGCAATATGCACCTTGTTAGTAGTAGGATCATAAACTCTATAACCTTTAGTAAATTCATCATACCCAACAAAAATAAATGTATAATATTTAGAATCAAGTTTTTGCCTTTTTTGTTTGGGTGTGTGAACATAAGCAATAGATCCAAAGATTCTCAAATGTTGTAAATTTGGTTTTCTACCAGACCACGCTTCCTCAGGAGTTATATCTTGCAAAGCTTTAGTAGGAGTTTGATTAATAATATAAGTGGCACAAGCCATTGCTTCAGCCCATAACTTGTAAGGAATATTTTTTGCATGCAACATACATCTAGCCATTTCCACAATAGTTATATGATTCCTTTCCGCCACACCATTTTTTTGTGGTGCATAAGGAACAGTAAGATCATGTTTTATACCAAAAGATCTCAAATCAAAACAAAATGAATTGTTAACATATTCAGTACCATTATTTGTTCTAAGAATTTGAAGCTTAGAACCTGATTGTCTTTCCACAAACATATGAAATTCAGAAAATATATCAAGAACTTGAGCTTTACTATGCAAGAAATAGATCCAAATTCTTCTAGTAAAGTCACCAACAAAGGTAAGAGCATACTTTGAACCTTGAATGGAGGTGTTCTCCATTGGTCCCAAAAGGTCATTGTGAATCAAATGCAACTTATGAGATGCCCTCCATGAAGTACCATGAGGAAAGGGCTCCCTTTTCATTTTGCCACTCACGCACCCTGTGCATGTAATTTTAGATGGAAAAATATGTGGTAATCCTTCAACCATGTTAGATTTGAGCAATCTAGAAATATAATCAGAATTCAAATGGCCAAGTCTTTCATGCCATACATTCAAATCAATATTAAATTTCAAAGAGTACCTTGATGAGGCAAACTCATAAAACTTAAACAAATTATCATGATCCAACTTAGCATTAGCAACAACATGATCATTCTTAGGATCAATAATGTAACACATGTCCTTATGAAATTCAACTTTGTAATGTTGACATAATTGAGCAATTGAAAGAAGATTAGATTTAAACTCAGGAACATAAAGAACATTGTGTAATTTTCCATTTGGAACATTAACATCACCAAATCCATCAACTTTGCAACTATGATTATTAGCTAATTGAATAGGAATGTTAGTTTTATCAGGTTGCAAAGAATCAAACACTTCTCTATGAGATGTAACATGGTGAGAAGCCCCACTACCAATAATCCATTCTAATGCATGAGAAGCTTTAAAACAAGTAGTAAAAGAACTACAAGATTGATTATCTTGAGATTTGAAGTTATTTTGATTATTGTTATTCATAGGCTTCTTATCATTTTGCTTTTTAAAACAAACATTAGTTAGGTGACCATCTTTGCCACAATAAGTACAATGAGGTTTCTTATTTTGTTGATTATTATAATTATTATTATTGTGATGAGCATTATTGTTATACGAGGGCCTAGAATTAAATCTATTGTTATTATGATTATTATTATTGTTATGAGGATTATTATTGTTATGATGATTATAATTATTATTACGAGAATTATGATTATTATGAGAAGAATTATGATTATGAGATCTATTATTTTGATTTTGATGTTTAGACACAAAAGCATGTTCAGAAGATCTAAGAGTACCAAATTGAAACAACTTAGCTTCCTCTTGATGTAAAAGATTTTGAAATATGCCATAAGTTAATTGAGGAGCTAAAGTAGGAATAGCAAGTTGCAAATGAATGTTAGTAATAAATTGTTGAAATTCTTTAGGAAGGCACTTCTTGAGAATAATAGTAATTAATCTAATATCACTTTAAGTAACATTCACACCATTTAATTGAGTCTTAATAGCATCAAATTTAAGAAAAAATTCATCCATATTTTTAAAGTCAATATACCTGAGGTCTTCCAAGTTGTCTTGGAGCTGAATCTTACGTGATTTGGTGGAGCTATCATAGGTTTGTTGCAAAATGGTCCATGCTTGATGAGCATTTGTGCAATGTCCAATCAAGACATACAAATCAGGAATAACTAAAAGACCAATTAATCCAAGAGCTTCTTAATTTTTAACTTGCCATGCATCTTTGTCAGTTTGAGAAGCAGAGGCAGCTGGTTCAATAGTGGCATCTGTAGCAACTTGGAGTAAATGTTTAAAATGAAAAATGAAAGAGATGTGTGTTTTCCATTGATGATAGTTAGAGCTATTTAACTTGATTTCTGGAATTAGAGTAGACATGACTAAATAATATTAAGATTTGAACAAATTAATTTAAAAAAAGACAAATAAACTAAAAATAGCAAAGGAAGAGAAAGGATTCCTTGCAAAAAATGTTATATAATGAATAATGATTAAAAAATTAGGAATCTAACTAATATTAGAGTTGTAATGATCAAATAAAGTAATGATGAAAAATTGATATAAATCAGAAGAATGTTACGATGAAAAATCTGCAACAACAATTATGTTCGAAAGAAAAAGGAACATGTAGGCCGGAATAAACTATCATGGAAAATATAGTATCGATGTGGGGGCCATAAATCTCAAATGAACCATTGGATGGAGCTAAGTTTAGGATATGTTTGAGATAACCTAATTGTCTAGAATCTGACCAAAGAGATCTTTTTAATGTCTACGGATTCAAAAGATATGGGTGATGGAGTGAGGTACTATCAAAACAGAGATTAATACAAAGATATGTGTTGTGCATATTTTGCACACACGCCCCATCGTAGGCAGGGACCCTCTTTTTTCGCTCCCGATGGACTTCTTTGCTCTTGTCTCTTTTTGTGTGCCCCTCATTTTGCTGTCCTAGTTGGTCAACGTGCCCTTCAAAGTCTCATTTTTTGGTTGACCATATTTTTCCCCATAAATAAAAAATGGCTAAGTCTTGGGTTTTTTTCGGGCTTCGCCCCCACTCGCTCGCTCGATTCACTTTTTCCTTCATTCTTTGACTTTGGGGAAATATTTCCTATGGATTTTGGATGTTTTTGTGGTGCCTAAGTGAACTGACAAGGTTTTATTAAGTTTTAGGAAGTTTTGAAAATTCCTGCAACGGCTTCCCTGCAACAGCTTCCCTGAAACAGCATTCCTGCAGCAGCTTCCTTGCGACGGCTTCCCTGCAGCAGCTTCCCTGCAACAGCTTCCCTGAAACAGCATTCCTGCAGCAGCTTCACTATAGCAACTTCCCTACAATAGCTTCCCTGCAGCAGCTTCCCTGCAACAGCTTCCCTAAAATAGCATTCCTATAGCAGCTTCCCTATGACGGCTTCCCTGCAATAGCTTCCCTGCAGTAGCTTCCCTGCAACAGCTTCCCTAAAATGACATTCCAAACTCATGTTTCCGGATCATAGTAGAACTCCTCAAAATTGAAAATGGACTTCGACCTAGATGGTAAAATTGGGTCGTTTCTTCTCTTGACCTTTCAAATTTCAATTTTGCAGCCGGGAAGTGCAATCCGGAGTTCCGTGCTCTCGCGGCCGTTTTCAAAACAGCAAATGCAAAATGGCATTCCGGACTAATGTTTCCAGATCATAGTAGAACTCCTCAAAATTGAAAATGGACTTCGACCCAGATGGTAAAATTGGGTCCTTTCTTGCCTTGACCTTTCAAATTTCAAATTTGTAGCCGGGAAGTGCAATCCGGAGTTCCATCCTCTTGCGGCCGTTTTCAAAACAGCATTTCCAAAATGGCATTCCGAACTCACATTTCCGGAACGAACTAGCGCACCTCAAAATAAAAAACGGATTTTGACCCAGATGCTAAAATGGGGTCTTATCCTCCCTTGGCTTTTCAAATTCCAAATTTGCATCCGGGAAGTACCATCCGGAGTTCCATGCTCTCACTGTCGTTTCAAAACAACATTCCAGAACATTATTTCGGCCTCTCATTTCTGGTTTCAAGAAGCCTATCATGGGTCCATTGACAGAACCATTTGATCCAATGAAGAATGCTGCAATTCCATCAAGAAGAAGGCAACTTTTAGGCAGTTTCAGCTACAGTAAAAGGGAAATTAGCTAGAAGACAAAACTGCTATAGTGACTAGCCACTACAGGACAGAATAGGGAAAAGACAACTGGTTTATTTTAAATTGTTGAATATTGTGGGGTAGGTGAGGCCCTAATATAATTGAATCTGAGCCACATAATGTAAATCAATCATTTCCATTCATTTGGGCTTTGGAAAACTATAAATAGGGGTCTCCCCCTCATTTGTAGGGGTTGGAGAGCTGTTGTAAAAACATCCTGAAGCAATAGAAAGCAGCATTGCATGATCTATGGGTGTTACTTTTGAGTTTGCTCATTATGTGTGCATGGTTCTACCTTCCAAGTTAGTTTTAGTTGTATTTTCTTGAATGGAAGTGGTAATGGTGATTGCTGTTACAGTATTTGATGAATTTCCAGCCCATATTTTTGGTACTTGTTGATGGCAAGCTGCTGTGTAAAGTTAGCCTGGGCTTATTTATTTGATTGCTACAACCTAGTTCACTTTCATGTTCATGATGTGTGTATGCAAACTGAAAATCTGTAGTCCTTAGAAGATTGCACTGGTTTTGTGTAACTGTAGGATCCTCTTGGCCAAGCAAAACCTAGTTTAGGGAGTTTGTCTACTATAGCAGCCTCCATGATCACTGTTCATTCGTAGTTTCAGATCCAAGAACCTTTTCTCTTCCCTGCCTTTTTTCCTTTTTTTTAACAAGTAACCTTAGGCAAGGTTCATTGCACATTGTAAAGCTAAATTTGATGTTGAAATGGAGTTCCAGACTGCTGTTTGAACCTGCAGCAAACACTCAACAACTTTCCCATCTTAAGAACTCTATTTGCAGATCCAACTTCCTTACTTTGTAACTCATTCGTAAGTCCACCTTGTGATTCCAGCAAATCACATAAACAACTGAAATATTCCAAGCACTGTCAAGACCTGACATCCGAGAGACCTTGGGATAGTGTTCTGCAATTTGATTGTGGAAGATTGTCTTTTAAGAGAGGTAACGCACCTATGCATTACCTATGTTGTGAAGTGCATAAAAACACCATCAACATAACTGGCGCTAGAAGGAGGGCAGAACAAGGACATTACTTCATTCATTTCATGCCCTTCTCCTCCTATCGACCATCAACAGAACTAGCGCTAGAAGGAGGGCAGAACAAGGACATTACTTCATTCATTTCACGCCCTTCTCCTCCTATCGACCATCAACAGAACTGGCACTAGAAAGAGGGCAGAACAAGGACATTGCTTCATTCATTTCATGCCCTTCTCCTCCTATCGACCATCAACAAAACTGGCGCTAGAAGGAGGGCAACATGTTGAGGCTACAAAGATGAAAGTTGGAAATCGATAAGAGCACTATCAAAGAAGAAATCTGAGATAGAGAGATTTTTTTTTATGCTGAAGCATAAAGTCATAAAATTTTGAAAGCAAAAAAGAAGCTGAGTTGAAATGGAGCAGCATGTGCAAATCAACATCACTCAGCTACATGCAAATTTAAATAGGAGATTGAAGAGACCATTGCAACAATTTGCATTAGCGGATAAGTGTAGGATCTATTGCACTTGCAGGCACAATGAATTGGAGTGTCTAACCTTCTTGAGTAGAATTGAAAGGGTCTTGCAAGGAGAGAGTCCCTTTTGGGAAATATATCAACCTTTAGCTCTTGCAGATCCAGAGAAAGAATTGACAACCATGGTAGCTAAGGCATTTGAAGAGCTGATCCAAGAGTGTTTGAGCAGCAAAGACGGACCAAGATTTGAGGAAGCACTAATGTCAAGTTGGTGCAGATTTCACAATGCACCACATTCAGAATTTACCTGTTTGTCATGTGCAAGCATCATCACCCAAGTCAAAGGCAATTTGAACAAGTTGGAACAGCCAACTGTCAAGGAGAATGAGTCATCCCACATGGTAGAAAATCTATCAGCATCTGGAGGATAGCACCTTCAAGATAAACTAGGAAATCTGCTACAAATTAGTGTTGGGATAGAAACCACTGAAGCTAAAAATCAAGGAGAAGTTGATTTTCTGGGAACAACAAAAAGATTTGGTGAAGGTTCACTAAGAATGGAGTTGGAAAGCCTCTCCTTTGCCAATAAGGGGCAGTCCTCCACTCAAGAAGACGAGCCATTGGCAGTTGAGGATGAATCAATCAATCTTGCAGCAGTGTATGCTAGGGCAGCCAATGAAGATGCTGAATATCAGCAAGAGGAAGAGGTTGACAGCCTCGGGACAGCAGAAAGTGATGATGAGGACCCAGTAGCAGAAAGATATGACCAGCTCATCTCCAGATTAGCAAAGGATTGGTCAAAGCTAAAATACCAATTGGATTTGGAAGTGCTACTACTGCCGAATTGGTGCAGGCTCCATGATTCATCCCACTCTAAATTCACATGCGGGCTGTGCCAAGAAGCCATGAAGCAAGTCAGAGAACAAGCAAGGCAGCTGAGTACACCACATCCTCTACTTGCTGCCTAGATGGAACTTGAAGATCAAGAGCCCGAGCCAAGTAATGACTCAGCTAGGGGTAGTCATCAAGAGGATGTTGGAACAAAAATAGAGGGAGGACAACAATACAGTCTTGAGCTTCCAAGTGATGAAGTAGTTTAAACAGGAATGCGGTCCACCAATCATCAAGAATTTCTTCCTCTTGAAGAACATTTGTGCACCATTGACGACGGGCTTCATGGCGAGTCCTTGGAGGGAGATTGTTTGGTGGATTTTGGTCCCCTTGATGAGGTGCCATCAATTGATGACTTATTTACATTGGGAGACGTGTTGTGGAGGTATTCTCATGCCGAGGAAGAGCACATCCCAGAAGACAGTAACGATGGAGACATACTCTGTGAGCCTCTGAATGTTGATGCACTAGAGTTTCTGGATTGGGAGAGGGGTTCCTTCTCCATTTACAGCGATAGTGAACAAGGGGAAATGAGTGAGCATCATGATGAAATGCATGAACAAGAAAGAGAAGAAGACAAAGGCAGGGGTGCTGAGATAGCTGCCAACAAAGATGAAGCACCCGATCGACTACAAGATGCAACTTGGAGTCCTTCCGCCATGATCGTTGTTGATCCTCCTTCATATTCAGATGGCTGCAATTGGATAGATTTTCACATGTCATCATCCCATGACACTGAGCATCATGAGGATAAGTTTGAAACTTGGGAAAGGAGATGGGATAACGTGTTTCCTTTTGGGGATAGCAATCATGTGGATGCTCGATTTACAGAAGGTCAACGAGATGAAGTACTTCTTTTTGAAGAACTACCAAGGGGGACTACTGATCCCACGTAAGATGTGGAAGAAATGTTTGCTGCCTCATTCTCCCTGCCTTGTGTGGGCTTGATTCCTGAAGTGCTGCACCCTCCATCATGCTCGCCCGAGGTTGTTGATACAAAGACTGACGATGCAGTGCTTGCACTTGATTGTCAAATGCTGCCACCTCCATGTGATGAAATCCAGGTTCTATCCTTCCTTACTCCTATTGATTTTCATAGTTGCACTTATCATTTTGATTATGGGAATGAGAAAAAACAAACATGTTTATGGATTAACCATGGGTTGAGCGAGCCTCCCCAATTGTTGATTTTCCCTGATCGGGTGACCGAATATGAATGCTACCATATTGAATTTATTTTCTATGAACATAAGGATAAATCTGCATGGTTGAGAACTATAACTATTGCTCATTTGCTTGTACATGCATTACAAAATCCACTGAGCATGAGTGTCATTTGGCCTTTCTTGAACATAGTTCTTTGTAAATATCTTTGTACATAACTCGTTTTGAGTAGTGTAGGTTTCCTGTAAATTTTTCACTTTCCTGGTTTCATTAGATTAGTTTGTTTGGTGTAGGTTTCTTGCTTTAGGGTTGTTTCTTCATTGTCCTGGTTTGGTTGGTTTTGGTGTTTTCTTTTATTTTCTTTTGTTTGCTCTTGCTTTGCTGCTGCTTTGCTTGGGGTCCCTCTACTTATGGCTGGGTGCATCTGTGCGCACAACAACCATTCTTCTTTCCTAGGGTTGTTCTATGTATTTCTTTGTCAAACTCTAATCAAATTTTCAGAGTGGATGGTGAGGATCTTATGTTAGTGTCAAGCGATCTAGATGTTTGATTCAAAGTGGATAAGTCATTGGTCAGTCTGATTCTAAAGTATTCTAGAAACTTATATCTCTCACAAATTTTAAGGATCTGACGGTCACTGTAGGTCCTTTGTGAAGTCTAGTTAAGTGAAAAATCTAAAATTCTGCTCCAGCGCCATTGTGATTCTTAGCCCTTAGTGCGAGCTTCATTGCTTGCGGGTTGAAATAAACGAACTGAAAAGAGAAAAAGAAAAAGAAAGAAAGAAAAACAAAATATTTAAAATCAAAAGAAAAGAAATTCAGCTTTTCAGGGGTATACAAATAACTCTACCGGGGCTATGGATGCCCGGCTGGCAGTAGAGCAATGTTCGGGAGAATCACAGTGACAACCTCGTCGGGGCTATGGATGCCTAACTAGCAGCGAGGCAATGTCCTGGATGTTTTTGGAGTTAGAATAAACTATGTAGCTTAACTTGGTGGAGCTTGGGTTCTTACAGCAACTGAAGGATGGGAATTAACGCAATTGCACACACTTGGATTTTCAACATACTGAAGGTTGGGTTAACTAGTGGTTTTGATCCTTTGGTTAAGTGTTTGGCTTGTTTTCCCTAGCGTGAAGGTCGGAACTAGAGATTTTGGGTTCGTGATTCCAGTTTGTCATCAAAATACTCTAGAGCATTTCCCCCAGTGAGTCGCCATTTGTTGTGCATATTTTGCACACACACCCCACCGTAGGCAGGGACCCTCTTTTTTCGCTTCTGATGGACTTCTTTGCTCTTGTCTCTTTTTGCGTGCCCCTCATTTTGTTGTCCTAGTTGGTCAACGTGCCCTTCAAAGTCTCATTTTTTGGTTGACCATATTTTGCCCCATAAATAAAAAATGGCTAAGTCTTGGGTTTTTTTCGGGCTTCACCCCCACTCGCTCACTCGATTCGCTTTTTCCTTCATTCTTTGACTTTGGGAAAAGATTTCCTATGGATTTTGGATGTTTTTGTGGTGCCTAAGTGAACTAACAAGGTTTATTAAGTTTTAGGAAGTTTTGAAAGTTCCTGCAACGTCTTCCCTGCAATAGCTTCCCTGAAACAGCATTCCCGCAGCAGCTTCCCTACAACGACTTCCCTGCAACAGCTTCCCTGCAACAGCATTCCTACAGCAGCTTCCCTGCAGCAGCTTCCCTGCAATAGCTTCCCTGAAATAGCATTCCTGCAGTAGCTTCCCTGCGACGACTTCCCTGCAACAGCTTCCCTACAGCAGCTTCCCTGCAACAGCTTCCCTAAAACGGCATTCCAGACTCATATTTCTGGATCATAGTAGAACTCCTCAAAATTGAAAATGGACTTTGACCCAGATGGTAAAATTGGGTCTTTTCTTGTCTTGACCTTTCAAATTTTAATTTTGCAGTCGGGAAGTGCAATCCAGAGTTCCGTGCTCTCGCGGCCGTTTTCAAAATAGCAAATGCAAAACGACATTCCGGACTCATGTTTCCAAATCATAGTAGAACTCCTCAAAATTCAAAATGGACTTCGACCCATATGGTAAAATTAGGTCTTTTCTTGTCTTAACCTTTCAAATTTAAATTTTGTAGCCGGCAAGTGCAATCCGGAGTTCCGTGCTCTCGCGGCCGTTTTCAAAACAGCAAATGCAAAATGGCATTCCAGACTAATGTTTCCAGATCATAGTAGAACTCCTCAAAATTGAAAATGGACTTCGATCCAGATGGTAAAATTGGGTTGTTTCTTGCCTTGACCTTTCAAATTTCAATTTTATAGCCGGGAAGTGCAATCCGGAGTTCCATGCTCTCGTGGTCGTTTTCAAAACAGAAAATGCAAAATGGCATTCCGGACTCATGTTTCCAGATCATAGTAGAACTCCTCAAAATTGAAAATGGACTTTGACCCAGATGGTAAAGTTGGGTCGTCTCTTGCCTTGAGCTTTCAAATTTCAATTTTTTAGTAGGGAAGTGCAATCCGGAGTTCCGTGCTCTCGCAGCCGTTTTCAAAATAGAAAATGCAAAATGGCATTCTGGACTCATATTTCTAGATCATAGTAGAACTCCTCAAAATTGAAAATGGACTTCGACCCAGATGGTAAAATTGGGTTGTTTCTTCCGTTGATGTTTCAAATTTCAATTTTGTAGCTGGGAAGTGCAATCCGAAGTTCCATGCTCTCACGGCCGTTTTCAAAACAGAAAATGCAAAATGGCATTCCGGACTCATGTTTCCAGATCATACTAGAACTCATCAAAATTGAAAATGGACTTCGACCCAGATGGTAAAATTGGGTCATTTCTTGCCTTGACCTTTCAAATTTCAATTTTATAGCCAGGAAGTGCAATCCGGAGTTCCATGCTCTTGCAGCCGTTTTCAAAATAGAAAATGCAAAATGGCATTCCGGACTCATGTTTTCGGATCATAGTAGAACTCCTCAAAATTGAAAATGGACTTCGACCCAGATGATAAAATTGGGTATTTTATTGCCTTGACCTTTCAAATTTCAATTTTGCAGCAGGGAAGTGCAATCCAGAGTTCCGTGCTTTCATGGCCATTTTCAAAACAGCAAATGCAAAACGGCATTCCGAACTCATATTTCCGAATCATAGTAAAACTCCTCAAAATTGAAAATGGACTTCGACCCAGATGGTAAAATTGGGTCACTTGTTGTCTTGACCTTTCAAATTTCAATTTTGCATCTAGGAAGTGCAATTCAGAGTTCCATGCTCTCACGGCTGTTTTCAAAATAGAAAATGCAAAATGGCATTCCAGACTCATGTTTCTGGATCATAGTAGAACTCCTCAAAATTGAAAATGGACTTTGACCCAGATAGTAGAATTGGGTCATTTCTTGCTTTGATCTTTTAAATTTCAATTTTGCAACAGAGTATTGCAATCCGGAGTTCCATGCTCTCGCGGCCGTTTTGAAAACAGAAAATGCAAAACGGCATTCCAGACTCATGTTTTCCAGATTATAGTAGAACTCCTCAAAATTGAAAATGGACTTTGACCCAGATGGTAAAATTGGGTCCTTTGTTTCCTTGACCTTTCAAATTTCAAATTTGCAGCTGGGAAGTGCAATCCGGAGTTCCATCCTCTTGCGACCGTTTTCAAAACAGCATTTCCAAAACGGCATTCCGGACTCACATTTTCGGAACGAACTAGCACACCTCAAAATAAAAAACGGACTTCGGCCCAGATGCTAAAATGGGGTCTTATCCTCCCTTGGCTTTTCAAATTCCAAATTTGCATCAGGGAAGTACCATCCGGAGTTCCATGCTCTCGCGGTCGTTTCAAAACAACATTCTAGAACAACATTTTGGCCTCTCATTTCTGGTTTCAAGAAGCCTACCATGGGTCCATTGACAGAACCATTTGATCTAATGAGGAATACTGCAAGTCCATCAAGAAGAAGGCAACTTTTAGGCAGTTTCAGCTACAGTAAAAGGGAAATCAGCTAGAAGATAAAACTGCTACAGTGACTAGCCACTACAGGACAGAATAGGGAAAAGACAACTGGTTTATTTTAAATTGTTGAATATTGTGGGGTAGGTGAGGCCCTAATGTAATTGAATCTGAGCCACATAATGTAAATCAATCATTTCCATTCATTTGGGCTTTGGAAAACTATAAATAGGGGTCTCCCCCTCATTTGTAGGGGTTGGAGAGCTGTTGTAAAAACATCCTGAAGCAATAGAAAGCAGCATTGCATGATCTATGGGTGTTACTTTTGAGTTTGCTCATTATGTGTGCATGGTTCTATCTTCCAAGTTAGTTTTAGTTGTATTTTCTTGAATGGAAGTGGTAATGGTGATTGCTGTTACAATATTTGATGAATTTCCAGCCCATACTTTTGGTACTTGTTGATGGCAAGCTGTTGTGTAAAGTTATCCTGGGCTTATTTATTTGATTGCTGCAACCTAGTTCACTAGCATGTTCATGGTGTGTGTATGCAAACTGAAAATCTGTAGTCCTTAGAAGATTGCACTGGTTTTGTGTAACTGTAGGATCCTCTTGGACAAGCAAAACCCAGTTTAGGGAGTTTGTCTACTGTAGCAGCCTCCATGATCACTGTTCATTTGTAGTTTCAGATCCAAGAACCTTTTCTCTTCCCTCCCCTTTTTCCTTTTTTTTAACAAGTAACCTTAGGCAAGGTTCATTGCACATTGTAAAGCTAAATCTGATGTTGAAATGGAGTTCTAGACTGCTGATTGAACCTGCAACAAACACTCAGCAACTTTCCCATCTTAAGAACTCTATTTGCAGATCCAACTTCCTCACTTTGTAACTCATCCGTAAGTCCACCTTGTGATTCCAGCAAATCACATAAACAACTGAAATATTCCAAGCACTGTCAAGACCTGACATCCGAGAGACCTTGGGATAGTGTTCTGTAATTTGCTTGTGGAAGATTGTCTTTCAAGAGAGGTAACGCACCTATGCATTACCTGTGTTGTGAAGTGCATAAAAACACCATCAACAATATGGAGAGCAGCGAATGCCAAAACAATACAGAGATATCAATAGAGATTAGAAAAAATAGTGAGGATTCAATCTTTTAATGAAGGTAATCAACTTATAAATGATAATAAACTCAGAGCTGCATGCAAGAGGAAGCTAAAACTACTACGCTTTCTGGTTTATTATTTTAATAGAACCTGCAAGAATGTGAGAATATGCAAGAATGATTAAAAAATGCAAATGAAAACCTGTAGAGATAAATGTGAATAACCTAAAGA
Source organism: Sequoiadendron giganteum (assembly GCA_007115665.2). NCBI lineage: Eukaryota > Viridiplantae > Streptophyta > Pinopsida > Cupressales > Cupressaceae > Sequoiadendron > Sequoiadendron giganteum. Next base: position 811,384,164 of record CM021100.1, on the reverse strand, counting down.
GATTTAGAATAGAACAAATGAACTAAATGCAAACCCTTGTGGTCTCCCAACAGAGGGTACTGTTAGATCTAGATAAACAAAACTTGAAATGAAGAAATAAACTGGGTTTGGTGGAGAACTGTCCAAACCCAAAAAAATTCAAAAAATATACTCTTTGGCGGCAAGCCTTCCAAAGAGGGTTAGAGAAAAAAAGTATGAAGAAGAGTAAGGAAAAAAAAAGTTAGAGCTGCAACAAATGTTATATCTATAAGATAAAACTTGCGAAATCTTGCTCCTTTGAATGTCGCCTTCCTACAAAACACTTAAACAAGGATTAGTAGCTAGCTCTGATACCATGTTAGAAGAAATAAAGGAATGAAAGCAAGATCAAAATAACAATCCAAGAAGTGAAGTGCAAGAAGATTTTTACCATAAATCAAATGAGAGATAGGTGCAAGATCAACCACCAATACCAAGATAAGACTCCAAGAATCCAACAAGAGCCAAGAGATTTTTGTAAGGGGAAAAGCAAAGAAAAACCCCTTTGTGAATTATGAATGAGGCATGGAAAGCCTAAAGAGAGAGAGAGAAGAATATGAGCAAGAAGCTCAATACAATATGATAGAACTACTATGCAAGAGGAGAGAATTATGTGAGAGAATTGTAAAAATTAGTGTGTAGTGTGTGGAGAAATATCTCTTTTAAGTAGAGATGAGTGAAGGAGTTTGCATGTAACTCCCTATGTGTAAGAGTGCCAAATTCATACTTAGTGTGTGCCAAGTGTGAGCATCCTCATAATGAGGAATAACCTATTTTCCTTATTAAAGGAATTACAAAAATATGAGTTGTCCTCCCACTTGGACTAGAGGACAAAATTACAAGTAGAGATTCCTTTAGTAATATCCTAAAATAAATAAAAGAGGATACCTTGGTTTATCCTCAAATTAAATAAAACAACCAAGGAAAGATTACTAATTCTAACAAAAATGACCTAAAAAATATTTTTAAATGTGATTAAGATGTATATTTGATTTATGATGACTAAAATTAACGCTAATGCAACCTATAATACAATATAGTATGCAATTTTTTGAAAAAATTTAATGTTTTTTGATGCAATAATGAATTCCTAAATGAAAAATTCAAAGTAATTCAATGCTAATCTTAAATCTAATATTATATGCTTCATATTTTAGAAGGTCTATACTATTAATGTGTTAGGTTCAGAAAAATGATATATTGGAAAAGTAAAACCCTGGGACTTAACCTAGGATTTTGCAAGGCTTTTCCACATGTCTTATCATTAAAGTTCAAGATCAGCTAGTATATGAGATTGACTTGCAACTTGAAAGGTGAGTCAATCAATCCTAGGATCTGAATTAGGAGGTTTTAGAATGCATTTTGCATGGAGTGTGATGATATGACTAAATAAATATGAAAATGCACTATTTTGATGCAAATATAAAAAACTAGAAACTGATAGTTAGATTCAAGGACCAGAACTAGAAAGAGAAGACATATATGTGCCTACAATTTGAATTTGAGATGATTTTGGGTGGACTAGGGTACAAGGACACCCTAGTTTGGGTGTATAAAACTAAAATCTGATTTTGTAGTCCTCAGGTGCCCATTCTATAGCCTCTCAATTTTAGATCATGTTGTCAGATCTTTGTCTATTGATAAGATATTGTAGATTCTAATCTTGTTAATTTGTAGGGTTTGAAAGAATGAATGAGTGAATTATCTTCAAATCTTCCTTCAATCCTCCTTAGATATATACATACACATTTAAAATGAGAGGAAGGGTTGTTTCATATAAGGGGTGTTATTTTTTTCACCTCCACAATAGAAAAACTAATGAAAAAAGAGCTTATCCTTTTGAGGGATAGAGGCTAAAATGAAAAATGAATGATAAATCAACAATGGATTGCAACTCACCACTCAAATTTTATTTCCTTGAAGGAATAAATTTATGCACATCTCCTCAAGGTTTGATTGCAATTTGGCTTCGATTTCTTTGAAAACCTACACTTTTTAGTCCTTACAAACAAAATGCATGCATAAACATGAACAATTGACATGATGCTTCAATATTGAAATACTACATTAAATCTCTAAATTTTTCTCTTGATTACTCTTGAATGCTTTTAGGACACTTAATTTGCTTAATTGAATTTCAAATATTCTTCTTCTCCTCTTAAAATTATAAAAATTGCTAGTATTTATATGAAATTTGCTCTAATTCCCCAAAAATTAAATCTCGACACCCAAAAATCAAAATTTAAATTTCAAATATTAAATTACTACCACCAAAATTTTTAATTTTGGGGCCAAATTAAGAGGACTAGGGCGTAAGGATTCCCTCATCCAAATCCCTCAATCTCAAGGATCTAAAGTGATAGGAGTACAATAAGTGTGTCCTTGGATCTTTCTGTTGGTGTAATTAATTATTTAATTACACTTTATTAAGTTTACTTATGTAATAATTAGTTTACTTAATTAAAAAAGTAAGCTTTATTTCGTTGAGTTGTTTTTAGGTCAACATTAAGGTTTGCATACATTTCTTTTATGAAGCAATTCATCTCTTGCAATTTCTCAATTCTGAATAATATCAATTTGCACATCTTCATGCAAAGCTCTACTTTTTATTGTTTTTCTCTTATGGAAGGCCTTTTTCTAGTTTGCATGTCCGATCTTGGTTTTTAACATGGTATCAAAGCCTTTATTTGCAGCCCCTTCTTAATTTTTTGGATAAAATCATTGTAGAGCATGCTTGGGGTTCCTCGAGGGTTTGATGCCTTGAGTTCATCTATGCAGCATTTTGGATCAGATTGAGCATCTCCATTGGATTTAGAGTGCTAGAAAAAGTTAGGATTGGCTTTTATCTTACTTATTTTGGTCATTGTTGAAGAAATATGTGAGGGTTTCAAGCTTAGTGATTTTTTGCAAGCTCTAGGGGTATCCAAATTTTTAGAGCATTTTGGGCACAAACAAAGGTCACCATTGCATTCACAGTAGCCAGAAACCCTAAGAATGCCTTTTATTTCATCAATTTCAGAGAAAGTTGATTCTGAGGCAAAAAAAATTGCCAGGGAGACTGTATGACCTCCCCAGCACACTCCTCGAGGCACAAAAATTGAAACAATTTTTTTTTTAAGTTTTTTGGGATTCAAGCTAGCGCCTATAGTTCAAACTCAACCCGCCACTCGACAAACGCTAGGCAGTCACTAGGTGGCCACCGGTCCACCACCGCCCCAGCCTCCACTGCCAACCGACCATCGGCCCTTCTAGCCCCCGCAAGCCCCTTCTGCACAGGCTCTAGTCACATGGGAGACCGGGCGCTATGCGCCTAGCCCCCAACCACCCTAAGCCCCTATGCATAGGTCACATGGGTGACTAGGGGATCCACCTCAACCCACAACCTACTAGTACCTTGTCATGCACAGGATGAGGGGCCCAATTTGTTTTAGCCCTGTGGACAACCTGTAGGCCAAATTGGCCATTCTGGAGCACTTTTACAAAATCGGGCGTATTTTTTGCATACGATGTCCGTTTTTCACAAATGAGATACATTGGAAAGCTGATTCTGACGCAAATCAAGTGGTAAAGGTAATTATTTCATATTTTTCTCCAAATTTATTTTGAAGGTCCTTGAACGCAGATGAAGCTTTTTTCACTTTGAAGGGCATATCTTTTGACTTGGTTATCCTTTTTTTTCCATTCTTGTGGCATTGGAAAGCTAGTTCATTCCTTTACACAAATCTAAGGTCCATTTTTATCAAGGAGGTAGATGTGAAATTTTTCTTGTGCATGCAATTTGTTTTTCTTTTCATTCACTAGCCTTGCATTTTCTCTTTAGTTTATGCATGTTTAGCATTCTCTCCTTTTACAATCATAGGTTATTGTAATAAATGAACTAATATAAAGTTCCATCAGGGGGGTTTATTGCATAATAATATAGTTATAGTGTAGTTTCACCTTGATCTCATCCTGATTTTGATGACAACTCGCATGGGTTGTATCTGAATTCTTAGTTTATTTTGTCTGCATCTTGCTCATAGCTTGACACATATCAGATTGAGATCCTATGGTTAATGATCCTAAATCGTATCAGATTCACATCAGATCACATCTCAGTTTGAGGGCCATTAAATTTATGGTTAATGTTCCAGAATATTCATGGTACTTGCTTATATTGATTAGTTTTAGTCATAGTTTGGCATCGGCATCGAGATACACATAGCTTCCAGATTATTTCATCATATCATTCCCTCTTATGGGGGGCATCTTTTTTCATCTATTGTTGCTTCATAGATTCCAGGGTTGTTCCAGTTTGTGATTTTTCCAGTGTTTCGTGGCATCGGGATTGCTATTTCTTTTTCATGATTCCTTGAGTCAATCAATGATTCTCATTTGGTTTTAGTAGTAAAAATAAGTATCTTTCCTTTCTTTTTCATGACCACATCTCTTCTTTGGATCTTCTCCAGGGTTGCTATTCTAGCAAGGGTAGCTTCATGAGACTCCTTATAAAGTCTCACCTCCTTTGCATATTGTTCCTTCAGTTCTCTGACTTCTTTGGCCTTTGGATTTTTCTTTGGAGGCATCTTGCTTATGCTAATTCCCATTCACTTTCCCACTTTTCAATCACAACCTATGCTCTAATACCAATTGATGTAGATCAGGGAGTAGTTTTTCAAAACAACACAATTCAAACCAAAACCAACAAATCTTCGATTCCCTAAACCCCAACTTGACCTTATTCCACCATACCTTAAAATTTCTCTTATAGCATTGAAAATAGATAACTTATTTCATAACTTCCATAATAAATTCCAAACCCACAAAATAATGGGCATTTCATATACCCATTAAGACTCACTTTAACATATCTTAAAACAAAATAGACTTAATTTGAAAATAATCCTCCTAAATTTGACTGTCCTACAACAAGGCTCAATTAGACCTATTTTCCAAAGTGACTCTGTAAAGTCCTTCACCCCAATCACCAAACTCAACTCCAATGCTCTCAATAGGTCCAAAATGGACTAAATCCACAAATTTTATCAAGAGAAAGCACCACAAGTTCATCTAAGTACAAACCCTCACTTAAGCCTATTTAGGCATGCTCATATAGGGGTTTATAGGAACTTCAACTTCCAAGATTCATTTCACCTTTCTAATTCCTCAATCACATAAAAATATTTCTGCATATGCTTCACAAATCGACTCCCAACCTTTAACATTGCATTTTTAGCCAACTCCAACTTCTAGCCATCCAATTCAAACCAAAAACTATGAATTTGACAACTAGGGAATCAGCTTATTCACCCTAAACCCTCATCCCTAATATTGAAACCTCCACCAACATGAAACCCTACCTAATTTTCCCCATTCCACTAATTTACAAGAAAATATACCAATGGAATGGGTCTCTAGTGCATTTTAACCACTCTCAAACCCTTAAATAGGGTGCTATAGACTGAGCTCAGAAAATTACTTCTAAAATGCTTCTATCTAGATAAAATCCAATCAAAATAAACCAATATGATCCTAGTTCACTTCACCATCAAATTCAATGCATTTTTTTATCAAATCCTTCAGTACGGAACCGTACCAACACCTATAATAGAAGACTGTAATGGAAACACACAAAAAAATCAATAAGAACATGGGTTTCTTATTGTTTTATTTTCACATACAATTGTCCAACCTCTGACTCAAGGTTTAGAAGTGATTTTAAATGTTTTCCAACCCAAAAAAAATTGATACAACTAACTTTTAAACTACCTGACCCTTCAACTTCCTAACTCTTGTAATTTTGTACCTTTGTAAATGACAACTTTTACAAGATTTAGCAACTTTTACAAAATGACTCCAAATCGACCAAATGGACTTGTTACCTTAGAAGATGGTCTATTATGATCTTATTTGCATGAATAATGACTCAAAACACCTAAAACCTATCACAAGACCTCAATTACAAAATGGACTAAGATGCTACCCCTGCACTAGGCTTCTGAAAAGAACTTGGGTTTGATACCAATTGATGAAAATACTAGAATGTCAAGAGGGGGGTGAATCAACATATACTAAAAATTAAACTATTCCATTTGCAAATTAAATCTGATTTGTATAGAGAACAAAAGATAAAGCATGCACCACATCAATCACACAAGAACTCCAATATTTTTACATGCAAAATTCAAAGTGGGAAAAACCACAGTGAGAGTTAACTCACAATATATGAAGCTCATAGCTTACAAAATTATAATTTTTTTTTAAGGATCACTACCTAAGGAAGGTCATTTCTCCCTAATGGACTTGTAGGCTAAGGCACACAACCTTAGGGAAAGATACATGGAACTTCTAAATAAATTCACTATTTGATAGCAAGATACATGCAAATTACAATGAGAACATGAACATGAACTGCTATGAGAGAAGCATCTAACATATGTTGATGTTGCAGTCCCTTTTTGTGCAATTACTCCATCATAATAACTTTGCACACTTCATATGCAACTTACAATTTATTCTTCTTCACACACACTTCTACATATTTACAACTTTGATCTTATATATATCATCTGCTCAGTTCACAATTACACACTTAGTCGACCACAAACAAGAAATATCAAATTTAACATGTCAACCTACATATTTATTGGTAGTATAAAAAAAATGAGAAGACATTAATTACAATGTATCAAGGTGAGTCGCCATGACTCATATAGTATTAACAAAAAACTCTTAGAATCAACTCAATTACAATCTTTTGGTGCACATCACCAACATACCCAAGTTGGCCTTAACAATAATAAATCTTAACAAACTAACTTGAAATATTTGTGTGGTACTGGAAACAAGAAATATATACATGTGCTTCAAACCTAAAATACTTTGAGACATGTAAAATTTCCTCATAAACTCATATAACTAATTTGTACATTCTCCAATTGGTGCAAGTAACCAAATATATCTTCTATAGAATAATTAGACATTTGGAACTATCTATAGCACATTGTCATTTGAAAACTAAACTTGTGGACCACTTGATACTACAAAGTAGCATGCATTGAACACCCCTCAACATGTCCAAGATATTGCATGGACAAATCTTCACTTTTGGAGGAATGTGGAGCATTCCAACAAGCCTTCACTATTACTTTATTGTGCTAGAGCACAAATTAGAAAACCTTCACTTATCACTTTCACTACAGAAGGTGTAATGACTTGAAATATTGGATATAATATCTTCACATATCAACCAACTTATTGTTTTAACCACAAGATTGAGTCTTGCTTTGTGGAAGGATTCAGACCAAAAAACCATGACTCTATCTTAGAGTATACATTGTGAATGCCTTAGAAAAACTTATGCAGCTTATCTCTAAGTGTGATACACCAAACACATAAGATATCAATGTAGGAATACTAAAAAAAATATTGTAACAAGTGTACCCACCTCCACATTAGATTGATCACCATTCTTCCTTATACTACAATGCTGACATGCACCAACTGATATCATTGCATATAACCTATCTCTGAGGCATATATAATATTCATCACATACATTTGACATCAATGACAACCAATATTCTAAATATGCAACAATGTGCATCTGATTATATCTGGAGAACCCATCTTTAAGAGAAATAATATCATGTATTTCTTTCAAATCTATAATGCTGTCAATGTTTTATAGTGGAAAGTTGTCTTTTGGAAAAGTCTTGTTTAAATCTTTAAACTGTGTACATATGTGGATGCCCCTAGTGGGTTTTGAAATAGGTATAAGAGTAGGTATCAAATCTAGGTAATCTATAAGCCTGATGAAGACAACATTTAGGAGCTTTTAAAATTCCACTTTAACTCAGAGTGTAATTTGAGGAGACATTTTACAAAGTTTTTTATTGGTTTAGTCTCTAGATAGACTATTAAATGATGAACTACCATACCTATATCAATTCCTAACATTTATTAGTAAGTACAATAAAAATTAACTTTCCATATCTCAAGGAATAATGTGAAATAATTATTTTCTTACAATTTTAATAATGCAACAAAGAATGTGATCTTAGGATTTTTAGCTATTCCAACATTAATTTTTTCTTATTCTTCTTCTAAAATTGAGGATCTCTCTTGATATTTATCAATAATTTGGAGATAAAATACTTCATTTCCAGGCACCTTAGAGAGTTTTCACCCTTGGACATATCCTTTATTACTTTTTTCTAGATCTGGAAGTGCCACATTGTGGTTTTCACTCAAGGATCAGTTTTATTTTTTTATTATTATTCTCACCCATTTGTGAGAGATTTCATTTGCATTTGTACATGGGTACCTAACATGACCTCATATCTAGGACCCATCCTTGTTTCATTTATATAATAATCAACTACTCCCTAAGTTGTAGTTAAGAGGGGTGTTGGTGTAAATAGGTGTTTTACCTATCTAGTCATTAGTACATCATATTTACATGTTACTTGAGACTTTATACATTGGTGGTAATTGGATGGGATAACCTACATGGAATTTATCTATGGTTGGCCTAGGGTAACATTGAAGGGGATATCAAGGTCTGATAGATAAAAAGTAATTTATATTATTATAGGACCAACTTGAATAGGTAACTTGATTATCCCTTTTGAATCATGCTCAGCATCATCATATTTTTTATTGTATTGCTCTTTTATTTTTCTATGATTCCATCTAAGTATCCAAATTTTTGTTATCATTTTCAAGGCTCAAATTTTTAATCCTACCCTACCATCTATCAAGACTCTTTAGATTTTATGTAACTTATGAACATAGAAGTCTAGGTATAATGCTTGGTTATGGTATGAAGTGGTATGAAGTTACTTTTTTGTGAATGCAATATGATAATTTGGTGTGAGGTGTCCTATCAAGGCTAGGAATTGTTTAGTATCAATGTTGGTAGGTACAAATGATGCTTTAAGTTCCTATTTATGAACTTCCTTATGTGAGAGAGATATGCAAGGAAGTTTTAAGATGAAGATTTGGGCTAGAATTTTCTTTAGATGTTCCATTAGGTTATACTCAAATGATAAATAAGATGCTTGTGGGGCTCCTTAGAGAGTGGATTTTTCATGTTGTGTAGTAACTATAAATTTAGAATTCTTGTTTGGAAAGGTGATAGTGGAAATATGGTTATCAATTTCTTTAATATGTCCCACTATGGAGTAATATTAATACTTGACATTATTATGATCATTTCCTTTACTAGAGTCTTTTTCTTTCCATTGTCTAGGATTAGATCCTTTTAGATACCAAGTTTATTATTGGTAGAATTTCTAGGATGGGGCTCAATGTGTACATCCCCTTGACCAATAAGATCTTGGATGAGATTTTTCAATGTCATTTAGTTAGGTGTCTTGTGACCTTTTATTCTATAGTACTCACATGTCATTTTTATTGTACCATGATGGTTTTAATTTTGGTTCATCATATTTTCTTACCTTTGGAAGCTTAATGGTATTTATTTGGATTAGTTTCTTCAATAGAACTTTAGTTGGCTCCCCTATGGTAGTATATTTTTATCTATTATTGTTGTTTTGTATTGGTTCTCCCCTTGGGAGATTCATTTTTTTGTTTTTTTTTTGTGTTAGGTGGTGGTTGTATATTTTAACAAATTTTATATCCACTACACCATCATTAGTAGCATGCTTATTCTTGGCCAATAGGCGAGGTTTATCATTAGAGTGTGAGGCATGGTATTTTATTTCTTTTTAATTTTTCACAATTCCTTTTGTGATGAGATATTTTTTTGGTGATTCCTTTCTCTATAATCTCATGAAATATGTTAGCACATTGAATTTTTAGGCAAAAACCCAATTTTCGATTGAATTTTTGAATAAAAATTCTCATGAGTTATTTTTATGGTAGGGGGAATGAGAGTTTACTGTTCAAATTCCTCCATTTTCGTAAACAAATATGTGAATGATTCTCAATTTCATTGCTGGTTGTTGCATAAATAAGTCATAGATATCTCATGTTCAATGTTGTAGGAGAATTGATTGATGAATCTTTCAACTAGGTCATGAAAGGTCTTCATACCTGCATGTTATAAATGAGAGAACTATTATATTTATTGTCCTCCTAAAATTTGAGGAAAAAAGTGCATCAAATATGTGTCATTATAAGCTACCTCTAGGAAAGCTATGTAGAACTCGCATATATATTCTCGTCAATCACATCTTCAATTATACCTATCAAATTTTAGAATTTAAAAGTTGTGGGGGAAGGGAACAATAGGTATTGTTTGATCAAATAGATAAGAAAATATATCCTCAAGTGTAGTGTTTATTTTATGTCCTAATTCCATGTCAGTTAAATATTATTATGAAAGCTTTGGATTTGTGATGCCAAGTAATTTTTTATGTCAATTGGTGGTTTATTTGAGGGAATATATTTTTGATGTTGAGGAATGGTTAATGAATTTAATGAAGAACTTTTATTTTATGGAATGGTTTTTTGTTGTAGGGTATTGAATGGATTGTATGACAAGTTATGAGTTTCAGGTATATATGTATTTGTGGGGATGATAAATGGAACATATTGAGAATAGGATTTGGGATGTTTGTATTTATAACTGTATGTTAGGTTTGGAAGAGTGATTTGGAATGTTCAATGATGAAATTTGTGAATATTTTTGAAAATTAACTGTATAATATTGATGGGAATGAGTTAGGTTGTATGTTTTCATGGCCATATTATATGTTTATGAAGTATACAAAATATTTGTATAGATGTGAGATGTGATATATTGTCAATAAAATGGGTTATTTTTATGAATTTTGGATGTGATGGGTTATGAAGCAAAGGTAATATTGGTGTTATGGGGTATGGATGAAGAAATTTCATGATTTGGAATAGATATGGTCATGTGATTAGAAGTGAAAGGAGTTTCGTAGATTGGATTGGCGTACTATTTAGAAAATGGTATGAAATACATGTGAATATGAATTATGGATGGTTGAATTGAAATGATTTTCATGGAAGATCAAGACATATATATGTTGACAGATTGAGGTATGGCCATGATTTCATTAGATGGGTTATGTGATGACATGATTTTTGTAAGGGATTATTCCATAAGTGTGGAAATTTCAAACAATGAAGGTAGCTTAGCACCTTTTTGTGCTAGTATAAGGAAATATTTATTTATGTCCATAAAAAAGTCCTATCAATTAATTTTATTATATTTTGGTCCTGTTACATCTCTAATAGTTGTTCTTGTGTCAATTTCATAGAATAATGTGTGATGTCCTCTATTAGAATCTCTAATGAGGAAGGTTGTGGTGTCTGATACTCATTAGGGTTGAACAATTGAGGAGGAATTCCAAAATCAGGTTGTGTATCACCCATGGTTGTAGTAAGGTTTGAATCACTTTTATTGGACCACATCAGTTTCTTATGTTGATACCAAGCCTAGGATAGTAATAGTTGGTAATTTTTTTGCAAATTGTTTTGCATAAGTTGTTTTTCTTTGGTAAGAGATAAACATAAAATACATAATTGTTGATGAGTTCCAAGGTAATAAAATTGAATGGTTTAATTGGTATTGAAAATAAATAAACTCTAAGAACATGAACAACCTTATTTCTAGTTCAAGTAGGATTATCACACTAGATGTGAGCCCAACCCATAATACCATAGGATTGCTCATGCATGTTCCGCTCTCAAGAGAGAATAAATAAGGATCATGTTTATCAATTCTTCACCTTTCCTCTTCCTTTGGAGATTTTGACACCTTCAATCCAAATAAATCATATATTTCCTTAGGATGATAAATTTTGAGTAACTTTAGGAATGATATTGTACTATGCGCCAAACTAGATTTATAATCAATGTATTAGGATTATAGAAAACAAGGTTCATATTTGTACATAAGAATTGAGGGCCCATCGACATGCTCAAGTCTAGGAGGGTCTCTCATATCTTCTTTACCTATATGAGTCGGTGGATTAAGGGTCTCGAGGGTTTTCCAAACACAATGACAGCTCACTCTTGAGTTAAAAATTTCACTCTCCCTATTATACCTCATTAGAAAGTGTGATTGAGGTTGAACTTGAGGTGATGAAATCCCCAAGAAGGAATCCTAATAAGAATGGATATTGATACGAGTTTTTTTAATCTCCAAGCTCAAACTAAGCATAAGGGGAGAGAATACCTAAATAGTATAACCTTGGGTGAACAATAAAGTAAAATAAAGGTTATTTTGATCTCTTGCTCACACATAGAACAATAAGAGAGAATACATGCCTAAAGTCTACACAAACACAAAATTACATGTTTATTTTTAAAGCCCAAATAAAGTGTGAAACTAAGCTAAAAAAAGTATGTAACTTCTACCATGTACCAAACTATGTCAGTAATCTACACTAGTTGATTAGTTTCTCAAAGTCATACAAACATTAGCCAAAAATAAATCCAATTGATAGAATCAAAAGTGTAAAAATATATATCAAGTTTGGTAAAGTAATTATCATATGCACAATAAATACCTTCAAAAGAATATATTTACCTATCATAAGCATCATTTTATTTATAAAATGCACCAAACTATGTCTCAAATGTGCTTCTTTGTGTATTAGATGCCCCACTATGCTCTTGCTTCTACAATTAGAATCTACAAATAGAAAATTGAAAATTGAAAACCTTACAAAATATTTTAGTTTAAAAATAGGGGTTAATAGTAGATTCATCAGAGATCAGAATTGATAAGCAATCAATTCCAAAACCCACTAAAATTTTCAATAATCCTGCATACAAAAATCTAAAGCACTAACATGTCCTTTGATGTATTAAAATTTGTATCAATAGTGCAACATTACATCTTATATATGCCAAATTTTTATCGAAAGAACCACTTTATGTATAAAAGGAATCATTCTATAAATTAGAAGTGTAATTGTGTGTCAAAAAAGAAAATATGTACATGTAACTCTAAAAGCACAAAAATTGAAAGCAACTGATACATGAACATCCTTGGTTGTACAGCAATCCTCTATCAACGAAAAAAATTCATTTCTTATATTTTAGTTTGTAACTCTCTCAGTATTTTATTTTGCATTTTACCACATTATCATTTCTCAGCACATAGAGCAAGATATAGCATCTAAGTGAGGTCATCTACAACATATCTAGATTTCAAGATATTAGCATTTGTTTGCAGAAAGATCACACTCAAAATTTCACTATCAATTCTCAGATAGATAATTTAGGGCCTACCTTACCTAGATTAGTTGTGTAGACATTTTTGAGAACATGCAAAGCTTAATGGAATATCATTCAAGAATTTCGGGTCCAAGGGGAAGTTTCTTGGAGATCCATAGTTCATTTCATTTATCAAGGTGTTATCTTTTCATGTTTGAGGCCGACCTACACATTTGATCTTTCTTTGGGGTTTGTAAGATCTTGAGGCCAATGCACATCATAATTGGAGCTAGAGATTCATATTTAAGATAAATTGTAATCATAGGAAAGTAGTTTAGTTAGGATTTCATGATTAAAGTTTAGATATTTTGAGCTACCCAGTTGTGGGACTATGATAAGGCCTTTTGTGCTAGTTATAATGTTGTAATGTCTTCTAGTACGCATGTGAGCCCTTAGAAATTTTACATATAAGATGTATGGTACATGGTAGAGCTCCTAAATTTTGGCTAAATTTTGGTGAATTTGTGGCGTGTCTTGCCTTGTCATAGTTCTATGCTTCTGTGTTCAAGAGTAGAGCTTAGGGTTTTAGGTTAAAAAACTTATTTTCAAAATTTGTATTGTCATGAATGTTGAATGTTATAATCATTTGTTGACCTGTGCACCCGATTATCGATTGCCTAAGTTGTATCTTGAGCCATTGAAATATTTACTAGTACTGACCCCTTTAGTCTAGGTCTGTCGGTCACTATCTACAAGTTAATTGTTTTAATTTTTCCTTGGTCGAGCTAAATAATTCATGTTTAAATAATTACATTTTAAGTCTTCCTCCTCAAGGGTTAAGTCTCATTGACCTAATCATGGCCCCGTATTTAGAACTAATGTTTGTGCACATGCAGTTTTTCCTAACTACCTAATCTCATGGGTTGAATCTTCATCATTCCCCGTGCACCCCATGATGAATATTGGTGACCTCACAAAGAAGCTATGGGTCAATAGGCATTGGACGTGTGTCCCTTTGCATGGTGGGGCTCGGTCTCCACTATTGTGCCTGATAAGATGAAGCTTTAGATCAATGACCAAGATGTGATGTTGAGATCAAATCTCAGTCGTTCCTCATGCACCTCATGGAAATTAAATATTTCTTTAATAAAAGATGTGGGGTCAGCAAGCTTGTGACACATGTATATTTCCTTGGGCTTGGATTACGATAGTGGAGCCCATGCGTGGATGAGTTGGCATCTTAATGTTAGGATTTTTATTGGTTGAAGGATTATTCAGAAATCATCGATGAAATTCAAAACTTGTTGACCCAATTTGGGTCATTTGACATGCCATCTCAGAAGGGGATCAATGGATAACATTTAAAAACTAGAAATATGAACGCAATAGCCATTTTTTCTTTGCATGAGAAAACATTAAAGACTAAGGCCACATGCAAGATTACTCAATTTGATCCTAATATGTGTGAAGATTGATCTCCTAGAATCATCTTGAGATTGATAAACAAGATTCATGACGTCCTAGAGATCAATGATCGAGATTTGGAACCAAGAGAAGGGTTGTCAGCTCGCATGTGTGAACTCCCTCGGAACATTAATGTATACATTCTCTAGTTGATCTATTTAATGAGGATTTCTTCCTTGTTATTTTCACCATTTTCTATCTCTGAGAATTAAGAGTTTGGAGTGAGCATGTGAAGTGTTATCAATAATTGCATAGTTTGTACTAGCTTCTTACATCAAGGGTGGTGTCTTTGTCAAGAATGGGTAAGGTGAGCATTTCTATCAAACCAACTCATAGGTCTAGGAGACTCGACCTCCTTAAGTCTCAGAGTGTTGTGCCCATGGATGAGCAAGATGTGTTCAAGGTTCCTATAATACCAAAGAAGAAGGCAAGATTTGATAGGAAGTATGCATGTGGTGTTCTCAAGCGTAATTATCATCTGGGGAGTTGAATTATCTTGGAGGAGTTCGTCAAGGGTAAGCAGAAGAAGGTTGATAGGATTGAGATGGAAGCTGCAAGAAAGAAAAAGTATCATCAATCTTTCATGGCACATCATCAGTCTCCCATTGAAGTCTCAGATGATCCCTCTAATAGTGGAGATGAAAGCGACTCTAGCTACTGCCAGTATCTCATGGTTGTAAGTGACTTGGATGATTCTAAGGACAAGATAGTAATGGCTACTCCACTTTCAATAAGGACAATGAGCGGGCATTCTTATTCTGCCATTGACAAGGCAAAATAGCACACCACTCCCTTTTTGAGTTGATGCTCATTTTTTTGTCCTTTTTGTTGACTAGTTTCCTTTGGGCTGGTGTGTTGTGATGTGGGTTATTATTTTTCCTAATTTTGTGTTGATGGCGACTTTTTATAGGTCGATATATTAACGTGATTTTTTTTATGTTGTGATTGTGACACCTCTTGGAAGGCTAGTGGGTCTTCTTTGATGATTTTTTTTGATATTTTTCTCTCCCATGTGTTGCAAATTGTTACATATAACTGACTGGGGAATATTTTTGAAGTCTGGTGAAATTAAGAATGAAATAAAGTTAAATGTAACTATAATTCAGCCTAGTGCTTGTTGCTCCCTTGTTCTATAAAAGGGATTTCAAGGCTGATTACAGGGGTTCAATTATTGAGTCTTATAATGGTTTAGGTGAGGATCTAGGTTTAGGAAGAAGCATACTGTATAAATGCTGATATATAGAATAGTAGGATATCTAGGGTATAAGAAAAATATGTAGTAATTTTAAAATAGTTTTATGCAAGCCACAAAAATGAAGGAAAATATTAAGTTCTTATACATATACTCTCTTATGTAATTTCTCTTGCAAGTTATGAATGAAAGGGTTAATAATCTTCTAGTTCATCTTTAATTGTTTTGATTAATTGTGTGGATTTATTTTGGATTCAATTCAATGAGTTGATTAAATGCTAATATAAGGTCATAAATACATAGGGAAGAGAATAATATTTAGTAAGAAGTTATGTTTTGAACACAGTGAGTTGATCACTACAATGTGGTGTGACAATAGTATAATAATATTTGAATAAATGACTTATATATTACTTGTTATTACAAGATTTGACTATGTTTCCCAATAGCTAAAGCATTGGTCTATTCATTAGCATACTTTATATAAACCAGCTAGCAATGCACCTAACTAGAGATTTGGAATGAGAACAAAAAATCATTTAAAATACTTTCAATTATGGTGTGTAACTTTGTAATTCCTTTCAATTCCTAGCACTAGGTATTAATTTGTTCAAATATTAGCCAAATATTTGGTGAAGGATGCTTAGTTGTATTCAATAGGAATTTTATATGTTTATAAAATTATTTTTAAAAGGACTAACTATCCCTTAAATTTAATAAGAAGTACCCTCCTAGGTTTCACAAAGCTCGAAGAGCAGGAGTGAGGGCCTAAAAATCCTTACTTGTTAGTTGGCCACTAACTTTGAAAATTCTTGAGCATAAGGGTTGGCTACCCTCTAGAGGATTTCAAGGTTTAGCTTGAAAATTCACCATTAGGAATTACAACTCCATTAGGGAGAACTTTGAGAAATATCTGATAGAATATCATCTATCCTTAAGAGTCGTTGAAGTTTCAAAATAGTTTGTAACTAGAGATTTGACAATTGTGGAATTATGTTTTCCCACCCAAGTCATGAATAGAAATGGTGACTCTACTAGGGAAACCTTTGAATCTCTAGTTGTAGACTATTATATCATAGATTCAATAAGTCTATGAATCTGAATATTTGGTTCAAATATTATAAAGTTTTCAGACCTGAAAGTGGTTGTGTTGTAGAAAATTTCAAATAATTTGTGTGAATCTATTGTTGGATGAGACCCAAAAGGAAATCTATCATCAAAATAACTTCATACTATTTGAGGTTCAGTCCTCTGAGAAGAGAGGTGGTGACTCTATCTAAATAACTTGCTAAAATATGTGAAGAGAGTTTCATACCTGAAAATATTTTTAGTCAAGATGAAAGGTTACTAGCTGCCACAAGTTTCCAGGTATTCTCATAATCTAGATAAAGTATTATCATGTGTGAAAGGAAATTTTATTAGAAGTATTCGAGACTTTAAGATAAGAAATGGTTCCATATTCAATGAAATTTCATTAAGAAAGGGAATATTAGTGGTCCTTTTCATACTTATAATGCATAATGTGTTTATTATCTATAATGATTTAAGAAGTATGCTTATTTCTGAATTATGCCTCTAAGAAAGCTTTAAGGCATGAATATTTGATCTATATTTTAGAATTATGGTTAAATTATTGAATAAGGAAAGTGATAACCATATTTGAAATTGAAAGTGACTGGATATGAACATAAGAGGGTCTCCCTATGATATATCAAGTAAAAGTATGTAGGGTAAACAATATTTACCATACCCTCAAAGGGATTTTGTTATTGAAAGGTATATGCCATTGGATTTTAGTGGTATTAAAGGTTTCCCAAACCTAATTCCTAAAAAATGTTAGGAAACATTTTCCCAAATTCACAGGGCAAAGCTCAAAATCAACCTCTAAGCATTTACAAACATTTGTGAATGTGATGGGGGATTATGAGGTAAATCATGAGTATGTGGCCATGAAGCTTTTTTGTTCAATCTTTGAAGGATGATGCTAGAAATTGGTTCTCATATTTACTGGCCTATTTTATAGCTTCATGGAATTAGTTTATGATAGCCTTTGTAGAAAAATTTGGTGAAAGGGTAAATCCAAATGTGGTAAGAAAAAACTTTATGCAAATCCATAGAAATGAAGATGAGTTGGTTCCTTCTTTCATAGATTTTCAAAGGCAATAACAAATATTCCAAAAAGTATAAGACCAAATGATGTTGAGTTATTGGTTGTGTATCTTGGCACATTTTATAGTAAGATGAGTTATTTTATAAGAGACAAAGAACCCATAACATTACACCAAGCATATAAAATTGGTATGGATATTGAAAATAACTTGAAATATTCAATGATGAAAGGATATAAGGCAAGCATTGATTATCCTAGCACACTTCTTCCAAATGGACTTCAGGGATCAGATAATAGAAATTATTGTCAAGATAATAGTGCTTCTAATGTTTCGATTTCACCATCACCACAATATGCAAATCATAGTAAGCTTCAAGATGAATATCAATAGAGTTTGAGTAAAGTTGATCAAATGTATTTTATTAAAAATTTGTATGAAATGAAAAGGCACAAAGAAGAGTCACCCTATGATTTGTTCTCGAGATTCTTGGATGTTTTGTTGGAGGTTCCTAAGAATCTCAGACCTGAGGATTCAATATGTATTGATTTTTTATTTGAAATATATGATTCTAAATTGATTATATTTCCAAGGGAATTGAAGCCTCAAAATTTTGATCAAGTATTTGAGTGGATAAAGATTGTAGGAGTCAAGTGTGATCATGTACAAGAAGTGATGTCTCAGAATATTGGTAATGGTTTTCCTATTGAGGAAAGCCAAAAAATAATGAAAAAAAATGGAGAAGGTATAATAGAACATGAACATCCATATTGTTATATGGGTGAATGTAATGATTATAATCACTTCACAAGTAACACATATGTTGATCAATACAATGGTGATGAAAATGAAGATGTAGGGTTTAAAGACAAAATAGAGAGGCATGAACTGCATCCTTGGGATTTCTTGAATGAGGAAGAAGTAGAAGAGGTGAGAGAGGTCTTTCCCTACCAAGATTTTTTCACTAGCAGTGATGCATGTGTTGTCGAAACCTCATTGAAAATTAGGGGGCAAGATGTTAGAAATGAAGATTTGAGCAATCAGTTTGAACATAGTTTCAGTATTGATGGATCTCACTACTATAGTAACTATGATGACATTAGATATGGTCACTCCTCTATTGATTTTTTTCATGATGAAATGGAGGTGGAATATTTTGCTTCGAATAGGGTGTGTGAAGATGATAATGGAGATGCATATCTTCTTGAGGTGGAACAATCCTCCTCCTATTGATATTTTTCAAAGTGTGGATTAAACATGCTGACTATTGATGATGTGAATGAAGTTGAAAATATATCTCTATGCTCTTCTAGTGATTCTAATGATTTTGAATACAATGATGATATGGAAGATTTGGACCATCATATTGAGGGAGGAGAAGCTTTTATGACAATAATGAATGTATGGTATAATCCCTTATTTGATGAGCTTCCATCTTCACTAGAAATAACGAATGGTGGTCATTAATGGTGCAAAAATAATCCACTCTTTGTTGATGAATCTAATGATGCATCCAATGTAGTGTTGGTGTATGGAAATGAGAAAATAAGGCAACACATTGATGAGATCTTTGAAGGTATTTCTTTTGGTTATCTTACATGTGACACAGATATGGTTAGTAAGTTTGAAAATCAGTTTGAGAGGAAGTTTCTATTTTTTCCTCTAAGGATTGTAACTATCCTTGTCAAGATGATCAGGAGGTACTCTATTCACATGAAATTTGCAATGATATGAATATTGATAAGGTCAATTATGCACAAGTGAATGGAAAAATCATATGGGATGCAAACATGGAATGTAATAAGGATATGTCACCAATGGAGCATGTTAATTGTGTGAATAATGAACAATCTAGAAAGGTAAAAATGTATGTGTTCAGTGGGTTGATCCTGAGCATAGAGCTAGAAATGATGAAGGGGCAGATGGATGTTCTTATCTTCCTACTACTCTTGATTGTCTATGTAGCAAAAAAGGAAATGTCTGCTATAAATGAAAAGGATGATGATGCACTCATGGATGAAAGAAGGGTCTCATTATTAAATGTTCAGAATGTATATCATCACAAGTGTATGGAACTTGAATCAGCATCATTACCAACTGATAATGTTGAATAATTTTCTAGTCTACCTGATATTTCACATGGATTTACTTTTTCACATGACTATCCCTTTGATGATCCTATGAGTGTTGATTTGTTTGGGCCTATTCTTGAGGTATTTTTTTTTGAGTTGAATGATGGTTTGGGGAATGGATCAAAATATGTTACTCAACCCAAGGTGAGTGCATTTACCCAGTTATGGGAGGCTAATGATGCATATGACCTCTATTATCATGATACAGAGGAATGTTCTGATACAACAAACTTCAAGGATGTTACTGAGTATGCCTTTTTCCTTTTTGACACATCTGAGGGTTGCTTACAAGGTACACAACAAAGTGTTTATGAAGGTTTTTAGTTTGAATTGCAAACTAGATATAAGATCAAAGTCTATGATGCTATTAACAAGGTTGATTATGAATGTTTCACTTTTCCAATTCAATCAGGCATGGTTGATTGTGTTCATCACAATGCAGTTGATTCTTGGGAAATTCTTGATACAACTATTGATTCATTATAGATAGTAGAGGATAAAATATTTTACAAAGGTAAAAGTTTTCAATTAGTTTTGGGGGCTTATGGCAACAAATTTGAGGAGTAAAACCTATGAAGTTGCAAAAAAAGGTTTCTTAAATTCCACAAGATGTGCACTATATAGGCCTATAATTAGTGTATATAGGTTTGGTGTGTTTTCTTTCTATTCTGTCTACTTTCCTTGTCTGGACAAGCTCTTGGGTTTTTGTCTCTCTTTGTTGTTGGTATGCTTCACCTTGAAATATGTTTTCTTTCCATACCCACTAGGGGTATGCATCCTCGAGCATGATCCACTAGTAGAGCTCCTAAATTTTGGCTAAAATTTGGCAAATTTTTGGTGTATCTTTCCTTGTCATAGTTATGTACTTTTATGTTCAAGGGTAGAGCTTAGGGTTTTAGGTTAAAAACCCTCTTTACAAAATTTTTATTGTCATGAATGTTGAATGTTATAATCCTTTGTTGACCTATGCACTTGGTTACCAGTCACCTAAGTTGTATCTTGAGCCATTGAAATCGTTACTGGTAATGGCCCCTTTTGTCTAGGTCTATCAGTCACTATTTGAGTTAATCATTTTAATTTTTCCATGGTCAGGCTAAATAATTCATGTTTAAAGACTTAGGTTTTAAGTCTTCCTCCTTGACAGTTAAGTCTCATTGACATAGTCATGGCCTTGTCTTTAGAACTAACATTTGTGAACATGAAATTTTTTCTGAAAAACCTGATCTCATGGGTTGAATCTATGTCATTCCCTTGCACCCCATGAGGAATGTTGGTGATGTCATGAAGAAGTTGCGGGGTCAGCGGGAATTGGATGTGTTTCCCTTTTCATGGTGGGGCTCAGTCTCCACTATCATTCCTAATAGGATGAAGATTTAGATCAATGGCCAATATGTGACAATGATATTAAATCTTAGCCATTCCCCATACAGCTCGTGGAAATAAAATATTGCTTTAATCAAAGCTATGAGGTCAGTGGGCTTGTGATGTGTGTATATTTCCTTGGGATTAGATGATGACGGTGGCATCTTGGTGGAAGGGTTCTCATTGGTTGAAGGATTATTCAGTGATCACCGATGAAATTCAAAAAATTTTGACCCAATCTAGGTTGTTCGATGTGCCATCTCAGAAGGGGATCAAGGAGTGACATTCAAAAACTAGAAATATGAATACAATAGCCATTTTTGCTTCACATGAGTGAACATTAAAGACTAAGGCCCCATGCAGGGTTAATAAATTTGATCCTAATAATCATGAATGATTGATCTCCTACAATCATCAAGGTTGATAAACGAGCTTCACAACATCCTAGAGTTAAATGACTGAGATTTGGAACCAAGAGAATGGTTGTCAGCTCGCATGTGCAAACTCCCTTGGAAAATTAATATATACGTACTCTAGTTGATCTATTTAATGAGTATTTATTCCATGTTATTTTCACCATTTTATATTTGCAATAATTAAGAGTTTGAAGTGTTCTTGGTAATTACAAATTTTTTACTATCTTCTTACATCAAGGGTGGTGTCTCTGTCAAGAATGGGTAAGGTGAATTTGTCTGTCAACCCAGCTCATAGGTCTAGGAGACTCAATTTCCTTGAGTCTCAAAGTGATGTGCCCATGGATGAGCAAGATGTGCCTGAGGTACCTATAACACCAAAGAAGAAGGCAAGAGCTAATAGGAAGTCTGCACATGGTGTTCTTAAGTGTATTTATCATCTAGGGAGTCAAATTGTCTTGAAGGATTTGGTCAAGGGTAAGGATAAAAAGGTTGATAGACCTAAGAGGGAAGCTGCAAGAAAGAACAAGTATCACTAGACTTTCATGGGACATCATCAGTATCCCATTGAAGTCTCAGATGATCCCTCTGATAGTGGAGATGAAATTGACTCTGGCTATCGCCAGTATCTCATGGCTGTAAGTGACTTGGCTGATTTTGAGGATGAGGTGGTAATGGCTACTCCACTTTCAATAAGTACATTGAGTTTTCATTCTTATTCTTCCATTGACAAGGTAGAATATAACCTCTCTCCCTTTCTGAGATGATGCTTGATTTTTTGTCCTTTGTGTTGACTAGTTTCCTTTGGGCTGGTGTGTTGTGATGTGGGTTCTTTTTTTTCTTGCTTTTGTGTTGATGGTGGCTTTTTCTAGTTTGATATGAACATTTAAATTTTCATGTTGTGACTGACGCACCTTTTGGAAGGCTAGTAGGTCTTCTCTAGTGAGCGTTTTTTGATATTTCTCTCTCCCCTCTGTTACAAATGATTACATATAACTGCTCGAGGAATATTTTGAAGTCTGGTGAAATTAAGAATGAAATGAAGTTAAATGTAACTATAATTTAGCTCGGGCTTGTTGCTCCCTTTTTCTATAAAATGGATTTCAAGGCTGATTAAAAGGGTTCGATTCTTGAGTCTTATAATGGTTTAGGTGAGGAGCTAGGTTTAGGAAGAAAAATACTATATAAATGCAGATATATAGAACATTAGGATGTCTAGGGTAAATAGTTTTATGGAAGCCGCATAAATGAAGGAAAATATTAACTTCTTATACATATACTCTCTTATGTAATTTCTCTTCCAAGTTATGAATGAAAGGGTTAATAATATTCTAGTTCATCTTTAATTATTTTGATTGATTGTGTGGATTTTTTTTGGCTTCAATTAAATGAGTTGATTAAATGCTAATATAAGTTCACAAATCTGTAGGGAAGAGTATAAGGTTTGGTAGCAAGTTATGTGTTGAATAGAGTGATTTTAATGCTACAATGTGGTGTAACAATAGTCTAATAATCTCTAAATAAATGGCTTATGTATTAGTGGTTATTACATAATTTAACTCCATTCCCCAATAGATAAAGTACTGGTCTATTCATTAGTATACTTTAGATAAACCAACTAGAAATGCACCTAACTATAGATTTGGAATGAGAACAAAAAATCATTTAAAATACTTTCAATTATGGTGTGTAACTTTAAAATTCCTTTCAATTCCTAGCACTAGGTATTAATTTGTTCAAATATTAGCCAAATATTTGGTGAAGGATGCTTAGTTGTATTCAATAGGAATTCTATCTATGTATAAAATTATTTTTAAAATGACTATTTCTTAAATTTAATAAGGAGTACCTTCTTTGGGTTCACAGAGCTTGAAGAGTAGGAGTGAGGGCCTAAAAATCATTACTCGTTAGTTGGCCACTAACTTTGACAATTATTGAGCATAAGGGTTGGCTACCCTTTAGAGGATTTCAAGGTTTAGCTATAGAAAGCACCAACAATACATGTAAGACTACTAGTTTTCTAATCAATAAAGATCTATGTTTATAGGAGTGAATTTTCACCCCTAATGCAAATTCCCCTTGCACCCCCTCACACTTTAGAAAGCCAAACTCAGAGGCTTAATTCCACATAAGACCATTGTTCACATCACACTTGGCACCTATTCTATGTGTTATTGGAGGCATTTATGTCAGGGATGACCACACAGTGCACAGAGGTCCATGTGGTGCACTTACGTCCCTGGTAGATTCCTACAGCTAGATTCTGTAGAAACCTTACACTTCCCATTAGAGGTCAAAGTGTGACACCTTTCTTTGGTTGGTTGACCTAAATATGGTCATTTTTTTCCATTCCTTCTTCATATTCTCCATTAATTCTTCCATTTTCATCTTTGGTTGAAGCCTACACAATTTCTCCACACTTTGAGCATTCATCCATAAGCTTTGTAGCAGCACTTCACACTTCATAGCAGAAATCTACAACTCCATCACTTCGATAGTGAAAGCACAAGAAAAATCCATTGTAGTAGAGGCTTGAGTTCCTCCCATATTTCTCCTCCACTATCCTTGAGCACTTTGAATGAAGGTGGTAAGCTCCTCTCATCTTCTATATTGTTTGATTGAGTAAGAACTTAATATTTTGTAGTGTCTTTTGTAAACTTTGCTTGTGTTCTTTTTATCACATTATTTCTATCATTGCAAACTTGGTTGTCCGTGGAGGTGGAAACACCAAAATAGAGGTCTGATTAAGGAAGACCCCTATACAACCCCCCAACATTTTCCCTCTTTTCTATGTGTAGGTGAAGAGATCTTGGAGCAAGCTGGTGAAAGGATTATTGTGTGAGATCATTTTTGTCACCCTTGTGGTAATCTAATTTGTTTATCATATTCATCTTTATATTTTGTATTTCTTAATCTTATTCTACATGTTTGGAAATTCCTAAACTAGGTCACTAGTCTATGTTTTAGAGGTTAAGTCTTGTCTCTCTAGTTTTCTAGCCATACAGATGCCAGCACACCTATGAGATGCCAATGAATCACACTGTAGTCCTAGAATTGCACTTTTGTCCTCTAACAGAGGGCTATTTGAGATATAAAGTCAACCCTAAAAAATGACTCGCCTAGACTCCTTTCAACTTTCAGGTTTGTAGAGTGATCAAAAGAGCTTATAGTCCTCATCACTCTCATCCCACCTATCCTAAATTTCCTTTAAATTGAGGTAAGTTAGGGTAGCCATATTGCTCTTGGCCTTTCATGACCTAGGGACTTGTAGTGGTTGGTCCCCCTTTCTTACATTTTTGGTGAATCTGACGTCAACCAACGTCTCCTTGTCCATTGGTGTTTTGGGATTTTTCCCTTATATCCCTTGGATCATTGTGCTCCTATGTGTTGTGAAGATTTATGAGTGTCACAACCAATCAATGACCTTTGGGTATATTTTTAGGAGAATTCTGTGACACCTGCCGATGGAGAAGATGAAGGTCTCCTCTAGATTCACTACCGGTCTTTTCTCTGGTTTTGTGGTCAGCCTATCTGCATAAGAACATGTGTCACAAGGCGAATCTAGATTCCTTGATGAAAATGATCGTTTCCCTACTCCTCTGACATCACCAACCTCATCATTGGTAGAAGAGAATGAACTTGTCCACATCCCCTTTGAATATTTTGCTAGTCTAAGCAAAGGGTTGGGTGCATTAGAGAATCACCTGGAAAAAACCCAAAGCTGGCTAGGGCTGCTAAAGTTATTAGTGAAATAAAGTACATGGTGTGAAAAGATTGAATGGGCATAGAGCTCTTGGCTAGTCTCGCTATTCTGGCTGAAGTGTGTGCTTCTTCAAACCATGTTAGTATGGTATGAGGTAGCCTCTTTGAAGAACACAAGAGACAACTAGAGATATCATTGCCCCCCATGTTTGTATACATAACTGACATGATCCCTTCAATCAGGATCATTTATTCCTCTAAAAGTTCTAAAACCATCAAGGTAAAAAATAACCATTTGGCTTTTCACTTCATCCCTCCCGTTGCCTTCGGTGGTGGAGGATTTTGCAAGATAATTGGTTGAGACTTCGGTGGTGGAAACTTTGGTGGCAGAGGTGGTACTGGAAGAAGCGATTTCAATGGAGGTCATGGTGGTGGTTTTAGAAGTGGTGGTGGCTCCAGCAGAGGTCACACTAGTGGTGGCCCCAATTGCAATCACGGTGGCGGTTCTAGTGATAGCTCTGGTAGGAGTTCCATTGGTCCTACACCTTCTAATGATCTAATTTTGAATACCCTTCTTTAGAATATGGGGAAGATGCAAATCCAGTTGGCAAGCCTCTCCTAGGCTTGTACCCAACCTATTTTTCAACCCTTCTTCTGACATAGCCCGTTGTCGGTAGAAATTATAAACACTCCTTTCCCACAACAAATGGAGATTCCTAAATTTGAGAAGTATGGTGGTAAAGGGGACCCGGAAACACACGTGTCCAACTTTAATCCCTTATGTAAAAACTTCTTCCACCATGATGCATTCATGGAAAAATTGTTCCCTCGATCCCTTAAGGATACAATGCTCGAGTGGTACTATTATTTTCCCAACAATTCCATCTTGTCATTCAATCAACTTGTGAACCAGTTCCTATGATAGTTCCAAGCCCACATCGGGCCTAAGATGACCTTCTCTAACCTTGTTTGATGTAAACAAGGAGATAATGAGAAGATTATAGACTTTATAGTGTGATATCAAGCACTCTTTTAAAAAATAGCATACCCATTACTTAACTCCGATGTGCAGAAGGTGTTCATAAGGAACCTACAAAGGCCTTGGCAAGATAATTTTTCCCTTATGAAATACCCTTCTTTCATGCATTTGTGTGCAACTTTATAGGAGTACCAAGAGATGGTAGTTTAGTTCAGGGGATCTTCCTCATGCTCCCGTTTGGAGGGAAAGTCCATTATATCAATCTATGGAAAAGGAAAGGATGTTGAAAATGTAGTAGTCATTGTGGATAACAGTGGCCTCAGATGCAACCGAATGTTTATGAAGTTATCAGAATTTTATTCTTCCATCTTACAAAAGTTGTTGAAGGATAAGATTGTTAACTTGCCAACTCCAAAACCACTTAGGGAGCCATATTCTAACTGGTATGAAGAAAACACCTATTTTCAATAACATCGAGTTAACATACATGATACTAAATGTTGTATGTGCCTGCATCATGAGATACAGGATCACATCAAGGATGGTACTATCCATCTTGATGGAAGTAAACAAAACACAAACAAATCAGTGGCAAAAGCTAATATTGAATTGTAGATATATACGAACATATTTCCGTTGTATTCTACTAACATGATTATCAATACCTCTAATTATATTTCTTACCTCGAGGTGTATGTTAACATGGTTAATGTTACTCCCTCTCCTCGTCTTGCGACCATTTTTCTAGATATAACATTCACTTCACAAGACGTACCAACAAATGACAAACCTTCTCACTCTATATTCCCGCTCTCTTCAATGGAAACATTGTGATAGGAGTCTTACTCGATACCACAAGTAGAGTGAATTTCATCATGGAGGAGACCTTATTCTTGAACTCCTTGGAAAGGGAGGAATATGAAAAAAAAATTCCATCATTCATACACATGATGGCCTTTCTCTTAAACCCTATGGACTGATAACGCTATCCATCCTAGTTGGGCCTAGGAATGTAGACACAGTTTTTGATGTCATTCCTGAGTTGGACCTATTCAAAGTGAAGCTAGGTATACCCTGGCTACCTTACATGAATGGAATTGCCTCTGTAATTCATAAGTAACTTAAGTTTTCCCATGAAGGTGTTGTGCACATGGTGCATGATACTGGATACCAGCCTATGGTGTGTCATGTGGGATATTCATTGGATCACTTTTGGCCTACTCTAGTCGGTCCGCTTCTACCTAGAATGGACCTACTTTATAAGAGCTATGTGAAATATATGATTGGAGGTAAGGGACAGCCGATGTTGACCCTTCCTATGGTAGAGTAGCCAACTACTTCCTCTCGAAAGGGAAAGGAGAAGCTCGCTCCTTCTCGAGTTGTCTTGTCTACTCCCCTCTCTTGGCAGGATTATTGGATTAATAAGCTTGGTTTCTACTCATTGAGTCTGATGGTGCCTTCTTGGTGTAGACCCAAGATTAGGATATCGGATCTCCCTAATGGGTTCCCTGGGCCTTGGTATTATTTATATGGCAGAAATAAAGGCTAGAGAAGAGAATTCACCCCGCAATCCCTTACCGTTCCTGCAAATGGAAAGAGGCCCTCTACCGAGGTGCTAGAATCAATTCCTACTACCATCTATGTGTTGGAATATGGCTTGTAAGTGTTTTCATTGATGGAAAATTAATTCATTCATCCGGTCTATAGTACAGTTTTGGTTTACACCGGTAGAATAGAGTGAAGAATAGGACATTCATTTAAAGGCATAAATGTTGATTTGATTACCTCACCAGATTATTATTTTGAGTTGTGGATCTTTGAGGAAGGTTTTTTGAAATTTTTATTACCTTATTTTAGAAGTATATTGATGCACATTCATTGGTACACGATCTAGGAGATCCGGTATATTAATTCCTTGGTTATCTTTGTTAAAAGGCTGACTCATCAAATATGGTAATTGTGAATGTATAAGGAGTATTTAATTAAATGTTTGTGCGCTTGATTATGTTTTTTGGGTCCTCTCTATGTATTAACTGACTTTGGAGGATACGCATAAATAATTAGTGGTGGATCTAGCTGACAGTTGAAAAGAACTTAATGTTTTATGAAGTTGACATATGAATCTTCAAATCCTTGGTAGCGGATATATATATGAGATCGGTTTTTTCATTTTGTGTGTGTGATAGTGAAGAAAAGATAGAGAATGTGTGGAATGAAAAGTATATCAATGTATGGTGCAAAATTTAGCAGAGTAATAACGTGAATTTATCTATGTGTGATGTGAAGAGAAGAAAAGCGTAGAGCAGAGCAAAGCGAAGTGCAGAGTCTCTAGAATCTAATCTATGATCTTCATCGGAACTGTAACCTGGCATGAATAGATGCTAATATCTCAGTTCATCCTTCAGATGGTTTTAACCTAAAATTTTGTAAGGCAGTGAGCCTTCCCTTTTGAGTAGTGAGCTCTAGGCAGTGTGCCTGAATGCAAGTGCATTCTCTTTTGTAAGACTTTATTTGAGTACTAAAATTGTGGATTAACCTCCACCATGGTTTTTCCCCTAATAGGGTTTCCACACAAAAATCCTTGTGTTATGGTGTTTTGGATGATTTCCTTTGAATTCTTGCATCTTTCTTTTAAATGTAATGTTAGAATGGTTTAAGTTTTAGATTAACAAAGTTAAGATTTTTTGAACACTGATTCACCCCCCCTCTCAGTGTTCCCTTGGGTCCAAAAATTGGTATCAGAGCATCTGGTTCCTTAGAAGAATTTTAGCAGCTTGAGGTGAATCTTGGAATGTGATGGACTTTGGTAGTCTTCAGCAACAGCTTTTGGTGGCACTTGATGTCCTTGATCAGTCTAAAGTAGAAGGCTAGGAATTGAAAGAAAATATTAGGGATGCTAAGAAATTAATTGAGACATCGAAAGATCAGATTGCTAAATCCAAGGAGAAGATAAAATATCTTTGTGATCAGATCAAGCAACAAGAAAGAGAAAACATGGATGATGCTCACCTGAATCATACCTTCAAGGAAATAACTGAAGAATGTGAAAAGCTAGCTAGAGACAATGCTACCCTAAAGAATGAGATGGAATCTATGGTGATGAAGCTGACTAAAGAGATTGAAGAAAGGAAGAAGAATGAGGAGAATCTTGCTCAGTCCTTAAAGGATAAATATGATGAATGTAGAAGAATTTCAGACAAGGAAACCAAATGAACAAAGGTGGAAGGTATCTGGTAAGACAACCTAATGCTCAAAAATTTAATGGATACTGGTTTTCTTGCAAGAATGAGTCTGATGCTGGAAATGGTTTTGCACTAAAACCTACTTTTGGTAATGCTTTTGGAAATTAATCTCAGGCCATTGGCCTAGGGGGATATTTTCAAGAAAATATTCCCTCTCCTGTCCGTAGATGGTACCGGAACGTGAAGAATGGTCAAGAAGGTGTATTAATAATATGCAGAGGTTTTGGAGAACTTTCACAAGAAAATTCAAAGAATTCATAGGTCCGCAAAATAATTTTTCTCTCGTTGTCTGAGAAAATAGAGCACCTAGAAAACTTAGGGGAAAAAATTTATTACAAGTGTGTGAGCTATAAAATTCAAGTTGGAACCATCATTTTCCACTTTGCATAAAATAATAGAAGAAGGAGAGCACTTAGTAGGAGAATTTTGAAGCAATGAAATCAATTCATCGGCAATTCTCAAAATCTATTAGGTATTTCAGTTGTTTTCAAAATTTTCATATAATTTGGTGTGCAGTTGTTAAACCTAAGGGCAAAAAGAAAATGGAACAAATAAAAGGGTCAATCATTTTGGATGAATACAATAGTGGAAATATTAGGTCCATGAAATATTAGGTCCATGAGGAATCTATTATTACCTAATGAATTAAAGCAATTGAGAGAAGCCAAACGTAGGAATTTGGATATTTGGAATGAGTTTTTGTACTTTGAGAATGTGGAATTCGTTAAATTCATTTTGAGTAGATTTCATGATGATACTTTAACTTTGGAAAAAACCTACATCATTTCGAAGGAATTAATTAAGAATTTGACAAGATTATGAAAAGTCAGAGATATACAGAGGAAGAAATCCATCCGAAACAAAGAAGTTGAAACCCTTACTAGAATAATTGGAGATCGGAGGGCACTGATAATTGTGAAAATCAAGAATCCTATTAAAAATTACATTGCATATGAAATTTGATATAGAGTCTTTTTCAAAAACCAAGAAGGGGCAACCTCGGCTGGTGCAATCTACATTTCTCACAAGATGATAATTGAAGGTCAAGACTTTGACCTGTGCAGATTGATAAAGGATCACCTAATGGAGAATGTGCAACTAAGAAAAGAGATAGGCTACCCTTTCAGGTTTGGTACTCTGATTATATGTTTAGTAATGTATTTCTTGATTTTTTTTCCAAAGTTCAACAATGTGGTGTGGAAAAAAAACAAACTGATATGCGAACAAATATACTCATATTCCAGGAGCTTTGCTAATTGGGATCAAGAATTTGAAAATTTCTTTTAGAATGTGCTTTGAAAGTGTGGCTCAGTCAATATTTACCTTCTGGTAAGAAAAATTGAAGTTGGTTCCTCTTGCGGTGGCATGGAGAAAAGGTAGAAAAGAGAAAAGGAAATTGTTGAATACAACCCTCCAAAATGAAAAATTCCTAGAATTGAAGGAAAAGGAAAAGAAAAGGAAATTGTGGATATTCTAGATGAAGAATCTGATGAAAAAACTGAGGATCCACAGAGAAATGAATCAGAACTAGAAAAAATTAGTGAGGAAGAAGATGACCTGAGAAAGGAGAAGCTACAACAGCTTATTCGAGAAGAAGGTGGAATGCAGAAAATC
>CM021100.1:811321693-811349756 GCA_007115665.2 Sequoiadendron giganteum | reverse complement strand
AGATCCTTCCTACGAGCGCTTCTCAAATAGTGGTGACGAATCCTCGCTATATCACCAGCTAGCTCATATAAAGTGAGATCCCCATGAAGCTTTGGCTGATTTCAATGCTTGGTTTCATTAGACTTAGCAGAGAGTTCTTGTTGGTAGTCAACCACCTCCAGATCTGGCATTCATATTCTATTTAAAGTCTATAAATGCTGATATTTCTATGATGCTACAAGCTCTCAATGTAAATACCTTACCTGATGCATACAACCTTGTCGTCACTATGGAGAACAATCTCATTGCTGCTGAAAAATTGGCACTGAGACCTATCATGCCATTATTCCTAGAATTCAATGCAACAAAACCAAAGGTAGTCTCAACCAACGTTCCTGCAACTCCCCAGTCTATGTATGTGTACCCAAGAATGAGGTCAAGCATGGCTCTAGTACCTAACCCCCTGGTGGTTGAAGTGAATGACATGAAGAAGCAGATGCGAACCATGAAAAATGAATTGAACAGTATGAAGCGAAAACAATATAGCTACCAGATGCCTGCTTACCAAAACTACCAAGGTGGGAAGACTCCTTTCCAGTAGAGCTAGTGGTAGGATAGTGTAATTGAGGAATTTTTGCAAAGGATCAAATGGTTAGATTATTCAAAAACCCACAAATACAATAGAATGCATTGGAAATAAAGAAAGGAAATGAATTTAAACAAGCTCACCAAACCCTTCTTCCTCCATGGCTGAATTCCATTGCACCTCCTAGCTTGCTGTGATAATGAGTGTGCTCTGAGATTGTGATGAGAAAACTCTACTATATGGCCTAGCCCTAAGCAAAGTTTTGAAGGATTTCGTAAGTATTATTGCAAAATAAATTTAATTCTAAATGTAAGTAAGTAATTGAAAATTCTAGAATGCAAGAGAGATTAAACAAAAAATCCAAAATATTAAGAGATTCAAGATTGTTGAAATGAGAACAAAATTGACATTTTATAGAAAATGCAATTTTCGATGGATGAATGAGATGAGAGATTGAGAAATGCCCTAAAATCAATGGTCAAGATTCAAAATGGCAACTCTCAATTAGGGTTAGGATAAAATTACCAAATGAGTGCACAAGATTTAATTTAAGAAATTAAATCAAGGATGGAGAATGAACATGATAGTGAGATGAAAATTAGTAAAAATCGAAAGATAAGAAGATGACATTTAGAAAATCAGTAATTTTAGCAATTACTTGATTTGTAGAAGAATATTTCCATTTTGAATAAAAATTAATTCAAAATGTGGATTTTGTGAGATAGTAAATAATTGATTTAAGATTATTTACTAAAAGAAGAATCAGTTAACCATGTGAAGTCATTTTTAAATAAATTGTTTTATTTAAAAAGAGAGAAATGTCAAATAAGGTAATTAAATAATTAGGAATAATTATTTAATTTAGAAGAGGTAGTTAATTAATTAAATAAATTAATAAATATATTTAATTAAAATAGGATTTGGGCATTAGTGACATATTAAATAAGTAAATTTAAATATATTAATTTAATAATCGAGAAGACATAAATGATAAAGATTAATTAAATAAATTGAGAAATTTATTTAATTATGAGAAGACTTTGATAATTAGTGACGCATTAAATAGATACATAAGATCTATTTATTTAATAATCATGAAGAATAGAAAATCATGAATTAATTAAATAATTATGAATTATTTAATAAATAGTTGAGGGTGGGTTAGAAACATAATTAAAATGTCATAATTATGCTATGACGAAAAGTGGTAAAATAATGCTTGTAGGCCTAGGTCATTTTTATGTGTCTAAATTTGCCCTTGTTTGTCATAATGCAGTTTATCATGTTATGAAAAAGAAAAAAAAGTCCAAAATATGCCCCAGTGAAGGTATGGAGTGCCTATGCCCCCTCGGGAAAATTTTCGAATTTTGGCCCAGGATCAGAAAAATTTGGAAAGTGTTCCTATTAATGAATTTAATGACCAAACAAACAATGGCATGATCAACCTCGAAATTGAAGGATGCTTAGCTAGTCAAAATGTCAGACAAGGTTTTCAAAAGAGCCTTCAGTACAAACCTATTAGGTCAAACCCCAATTTTCAACCTATAAATAGGTTGAAAAAGCCAAACCAAGTGTCATTTTCACATTTGCTAATTAAAATTTGAAGAGATCAGAGCTCAAAAAGATGATGGTGATTCCCTTGATAGAGCACGATGGCTACTGCATGGAGACATTCCAATGACCAGAGGGCACAAAGGCACCAGTAAGTACCCTATCCAACATTTAATTTTTTTCATTCTCACGCATTTAATAGGGTTAAGGGAGGGGAAACAAATGTATTGCGACATAATTGCCATCACGTAAGCCAAAAATTCCTTCGCATTCGATGCATTTGTTTGCATCACGATGCAAGTGCAATGGGAAAGTAGGTTAATTTCTAAAAATGTACAATTGCATAGGCAAATGATGCAACTACTGAACTACAATGCATATGCTTGTTTTCACGCCGCAAGTGCAATGTTGCAATGTAAACGCTAGGCCCAATGACACAATTAAAATGGAATGATGCAATCAGTTTTTGGAACAATGCAATCATTGTGAGGGCGCGCAATTGCTAGATGGAATGACACATTCATTGTGAGGGTGTGCAATTTCTATATGGAATGACACATTCATGATATTACGACACAACTGCGAGATTCTGAGTCACATGTGATATGTCATGACGCAATTGTAGTCAACGCGACACAATTGTAGTTGACCATGGTTGACTAGGATTGACTTTGTACAAACTTTTGTTTTAGATGCATGTTTGGTTTCTCAAGTAGTAATAAATGCCATTGTGCTGGCCCATGTGTGCTAATTCTTGTTTTTGCATGTGCAAAGAATATTAGTGCCCATATACACATGGGAGTTCAGACCAACCACCTATTCCTTTCAAGATCGATTGAGCAATAGGAAGAGACAGCGGTTGATGTGACTGGGATTGTATTATGTCACCTATATGCCCATTATTCAGGAAAACAGGGGCTTATTGATAGTAGTTTGTGAGAAGTGGCACTCAAAGACTTTTTCCTTTTAGCTTCCTACTGGAGTGGCCATAGTTACCCTGGAGGATGTTTATCTCATTATGCACATCCCAATCAATGAGGAGAGGGTGGTATACAATCCACACCAAGGGTGACAGGCCCTAGCAGATATGTAGGAGGATGTCGGTGGTGGTGGTCTAGGCATTCATGGGTATGAGATCATATGGGATGTTGTGGCCAATCATTTTCCATGGTGGGATGCCATGCTGATGACCCTGATTGTTGGAGTGTTGTTGTCAGATTTTCATGGCCATAGATTTCCAATTGGATGGGGAGAGGTACTAGTTCGCATGTGGGGTCAGAGGACCATTTTTGCCTAGGGGCCTTCCTTGTTGGCCATGCTATATCATTAGCTTCATGAGGTAGTTTATCATGAGGGACAAAGTATCAACTACAGGACCACATTACTGATGATCTGGGCATGGGAGCACATTCTGATTTTTTTACCACCAGTGTAGATTCAATAGTTGGGTGATGGGATGCCCTATGTGTACCTTTATGTGGGCTTAGTTAGCTAGACTCATGTGGGAGATACCGGGTATGGGCATCATTAGATTGACACCTTGATTAGTTTTATCTAGAGGCCCTATAGAGATTGTGCCTAGTGGCTTGATGAGGATGGCCATTTGTCATTGTGCAGATAGTTTCGATACTTGATTGGTTGCATAGTGCAAAGCTAGTGGATTATTGAGATGTACCTGCCCTAGTGGGTACTTCGACAGTCTGGGGAGCAGCAGGATGTGCCAATAGGTATAACAAAGTATGCACGGTCTTCTAGGGAGACCATATGGGGGCTACTGATAGCAGTGGTAGTAGCTAAGCAGTAGATAGATGGCTTGGTTGCACAACAATGGATGTGGAGGGAAGGTCAAGCTGATGAATGGACATCTATTGAGTTTGATGCCTGGTGGTAGATTCACAGGCCTATTCCATTGATAGATCTAGATGGTCTGCCTCTCATAGATCAGAGATCAGTTATCCCACGGGTGCGGAGGAGAGGCCAAGGTGGCACAAACAGTGGTAGAGATGACAGGGGGGACGAAGGGAGAGATGGAGGTCGAGGAGATGGAGGCAGAGGTGGGGAAGATGGTGGGGGTGGCAGAGGTGGAGATGATGGTGAAGACAGGAGGGGTGCAAGGAGGAGGAGGGATGACAGACGGTGGAGGTAGCCCAAGAGAGTTAGGTGGAGAGTGTGTGGCTTACCATTGTCACCCATCCAAGAGGAGGGTGAGGAGAGAGTGAAACCAGTTGGGAAGGAGGTAGAGGTGGGAGTGGAGGAGGTGGACATGAGAGTAAAGGGAGAGATACTAGTGGAGGAGGTGGCAGCGAGGGTAGAGGGAGAGATTCCAATAGAGGAGGATCCATTTTTTGAGCACCATCCTCTTAATGTTGATGGGGAGGAGGTCTGAGGAGAGGAGGAGAGGGAGGAGGAGAGGGAGGAGGAGAGGGATGAGGAGGAGGATGAGGAGGAGGATGAGGTTGACCAGAGATTTTGAGAGCGGATGATCGTTGGAGATGAGGAGGGGGATAGGTCACTGATTTTTTCTGTAGATGCCACTATTGACCAAAGGATTAGAGATCTTTAGAGTAGACTTTATGCAGCCTTATCTCAGAAAAAGGCCTTGGCAGCGAAGTTGGAGGTTACCAGGGTGGAGAGAGATCAGGTCATTATCCATTGGTAGGAGGTAGATAGATGGGTCATTGATTTATGCATCAGACTGAGAAGGGATATGGCTAGGGAGCTGGCTAGGATGGCTGAGAGTAGGGGTCGGTACATGTTGCTTTATAAGTAGGTTGTTCCACCAGAGAGATGGGACCCAGGATTGTCCCAATCATAGAGCAGGATAGGCAGTGGCACTCAGACCCATAGCAGTAATAGGTCACATAGTGGCAGTCATAATAGTGTTGGGGGGTCCACTTCATCAAGGAAGGCATTAGGTCATAGGTCACATAGTTCCCACAGGCATTCATCAGGCCATAGCCATATGTTAGAGTGGGCATCGATTAGTGTCATCAGGACACCAGGAAGAGCATAGTCAACCTCCTATTACTAATCCCTCACAATCCCAGAGTCAGACTCTAGACACTAATCCCATCCAGGTCACCTTTCACGTGGTTAGTCAGTCATAGCCAACTCACGATTCACCTCCATGGGATGGAGGAGACAGAGTATAAGACTTGTATTTTGATATTTGACACTCTAATATATTGATATTCAAGCCTGCAAGCTCCATTTTTGGGATATCTTATGACTATTATGTGACATTACATTTTTCAGATTATATATATGCGATGCAGTTTTGATGCCACCTATATGATTCTATGTGTTATGGTGTTCCATGCTTTATCAGATGCTATGTGATGCTTTTATGATGCTATGAGATGTATGGATATCATGTTTTATATTTATGAATCCAATTATGGATGTGTTTATGTATGTATGCATTGTGTAATGTATGATGATGTGATTCTTATATGTTAATGCAAATAATATTGTTGATGCCTATATGTTGATGCAAATGATGGTTTTATGATGTGAGATGGATGGATGTAAATGATAGCATTATGCAATGTGAATTATGGTATTTGGTTTATGCAGATGTGAAATGTGAATATGAAATGCTCGTATGATCATGTATGCAACTTTGTTTTTTGTATGTCGTAGGATATCATCAGAGGACAACAGAAGAGAAGACGAAGATGGATGTTAGTGTGGAGAAAGCTATGCATGTTAGTGCAGAAACAAAAAATCCTTCAAAAATTTGCTATAGTGCTATCCTAGTTGTTGCTCTTAATCATCATTGGGCGAAAATGTCATGATGGTCAACAAACACTATGATATGATGTAGATCAATAGTGTGCAAGGTTGAACCATCACATAGATCAATAGTCATAGAAAATATGATCATGACTCATACGAGGAACCTAATTGCCCCTAGTCATTTGTCATGACCAACTGGCAGAAAAGAACCAAACTAATCATGAGACGTCACTGCTTCTCTAAATCTTGATGTCAGGACATCCATGAGAAACTAGCCACATGATAGTCAAAAATAGATAGGAGAATCATCGTACTACATCATTGCTTCTCTAAATCCTGAAGTCAGGACATCCTTGAGAAATTAGTAGCAGGGTAATCATAAAAGGACAAGGATGATCATCATGATATGTCATGGCTCCTATGATGTAAGGAACTAATATCATGATAACCATCAAAAAGAAAAATAAAGTTTCCCAAGTGTTTTCCAAATGTTTTAATGTCAAGTGTTGCCAATTGTTGAGTGATATCAAATTCAGGAAGGACACATCCTGAATGACTTTGATATCTAGGAGATCGATTCTCAGAGTTAGGAGAATCCATCAAAATGCCAGATGATGAGGACAATGCTTAGGAAGGATACATCCAAAAGCATAAAGAAATGATGAGAGTTTCTCTTTAGAAGGACACATCTGAAGAAGAACCCAAAATTTTTCCAAGTTAAAATGTCTTGATAGAATTTGATTACATGTCATTGTTGACATGCTAAATTGACCGAAAGTGTTGATGAAACAGATTGTTGATAGACTGCCTACTCAGGATTGATAGAAGATTTTCTTGATTTGAAGATAGTTGGACGTGTGTGAAAATGTTGTGCCATGAACCCTAATGGACTGACCTAGTGCGGCCTCGGGGGCTCATCAATTGATGGAATTGCCTACGTCGTGCACTCAGAGACATCGTAGTTCGACATGACCAATGACCTTGTCCAAAGGACATAAGTTTGAATCATGATTTTATCTTGACAAACCTAGGAAGACTGACCTAATTTCTTTGGGATTCAAAGATGAATCTTGCCTACATAGCAAATACGCAGAGACAATGTAGTTCAAATGTGGATAAAAGATTGATTGATGTGACCGATTGGATTGATAAGACAAACATTGAATTTGAGTCTGTTTTTTGGATTTTCTTAGGATATTTTCAATTCTTAGATCTTTTTTAAAGACTTTTTCAGATTTTTATGACATTTTTTCAATACTTTTTCAGATTTTTAGGATTTTTTCAAGACTTTTTCATTTTTTTAGGATTTTTTCAAGACTTTTTATGAATACAGGATCATGTGCGATAGCCACTATAGTTACATGAGAAAGGTCTTTCCCCCAGATAGATTGGGGATTATCCGGGTCAAATGATATGGAAATAGGCAGACATGGGGCGAAAGACAAGGATATGCAAGGGGTGATGTCAACCAAATGCTAACCATGGCCGGAATTGACAAGACTTAGGATGAATGTCATGAATGTGTCAGGCCTTTGTGGTTATGGGAAGTGGATAAGGGTCGATTAAGTAACACTAGATGGTGAAGCAATGATCGAATACACATGGTGCCTATTTGATAGGTTCTCACCATGGTACTTATCCAAAGCGCCTATTTGCCAAGTTTTCACTATTGGACATATTTTTTATTTTTACTATTTTTGCCATCTTTTGATTTATTTTTTTGGTGTCACCAAGATGCCTGTTTGCCAGGTTTTCATCAGGGGACAATTTTTTCTTTATTTTTCAATTTTTTTTGTATTTTTAGGTTTTTAGCCAAGCTCTTTGATGCTAGGTGTAGAAATTTTGCAGATGTAGGCTATTGATGGGTTATCTCAACTGTTCTCCATCAAGTGTGGTGCACTGATATGCTCTAGAACCAAAAGCTATAGTAATAATATAAGGACCAAGCCAATTAGGCTCAAAATTTCTAGGCTTTTCACAGTTAACTTGATTTCTTGGATTCAGCATGAGGACCAAGTCACCGATTTCAAATTTTCTCACCATCACTCTTTTGTTATAGCTCTGGAAGCGATGATTTTGATATGCCTGCAAGTGATTCAAGGAATTTTTTTGTCTTTCTTGTAAAATTTCTAGCTCATGTAGGTGAGACTGTCTGTACTCTTCATCATCAAGCATTCCCTTCAAGAAGACTCGGAGAGAAGGAATTTTGACCTCGATGGGAAATATGGCCTCAGATCCGTAGACAAGGGAAAATGAAGTGGCTCTAGTAGGTGTACGAATGCTGGTACAGTAGGCCCACAAGGCAGGATTGATTTGTAGGTGCCAATCTCGACCAATGTCATTGACAGTCTTCTTAAGAATGAGAAGAATTATTTTATTTGATGCCTCAGCTTGACCGTTACCTTGTGGATAATATGGGGTGGAGAAATTAGGTTGGATGTGGAATCTCTCATAGAGTTCACGAACGTCCTGATTTTAAATGGACTCCCATTATCTATGATGATGGACTGTGGAACACCATACCGAGAGATGATGTAATTTTGGATAAACTTTGATATTTTCTTACCGGTGATGTAATTAAGAGGGACATATTCAATCTACTTAGTAAAGTAATCAGTGGCAGTGATTATGAATTTATGGTCGTTAGAGGAGGATGGATGGATCTTTCCCACAAGGTTGAGTCCCCATTGTGCAAAAGGCCATAGAGAAGTGATCGGTCTCAGCACCTATGTAGGTACGTGAATTAGGTCACTATGCACCTAGAATTTCTGACATGTTCTAATAGACTGAAGAGCATCTTTTTCTAATGTCAGCCAGTAGTATCCCAGTCTGGTGAATTTCCTTGCTAATGTTGGACCACTCGAATGAGATCTGCATATACCCTCATGTACTTCTCATAAAGTTATTTGGGCTTCATCAATGTTGAGACAATTAAGAAGGGTGTTATCAAAGCCACAATGGTATAGGGTGTCACTGAAGATGGTGTGTCAGGTGGCTTTTCATATAAAGGACTTTCTCTTTTTATTGGAAAGGTTGGGTGGTAAGGTTTGGGACTTTAGATAGTCATAAATGTCTTGGTACCAAGGTGAACTAGGACCAACAATCTCGCAAACCATTTCTAAGTCTGGGATGTCATATGCCAGCATCAATATTTTTTCGACTAAGAACTCAAATTGTGACACATTTTTGGGGATGTCCAATAGAGATCCAATAGTGGCCATTGTATCGGCTGCCTTATTCTGTGTCCTAGGAATTTGTTCAAAGGTGATCAATTTGAAATATGTCAGGAAGCTATCCACCATTCATTTGTAGGGAAGCAACATTTCATTTTTTGTTTCATAATCATCATTCACTTGGTTGATAACTAACTGAGAATCCCTGAATACAAGCAATGTCTGAATTTTCCATTTAATTTTGATCTTGAGTCCTATGAACAATGCTTTGTATTCTGCAATGTTGTTAGTATAAGGGAAGGCGATTTGGAATTCCTTAGGAATGGAATCCCCTTGTGGTGTGATGAACAAGATACCAACCCCTGAGTCATGAACAGTATGAGACCCATCAAAATATAGTTTCCATGGTGACGTAGGCTCTGCATGAAAGATAGAATCATCGGGAAAATCAATTACTAGTGGATGAGTGCCTTGGATGGGTGCATTTGCAAGCTGATCTACTATTAGTTGTCCTTTTATTTCCTTGTGCTTGACATATTGTATGTCATATTCACTTAAAATCATGACCCACTTTGTTAAATGACCTGTCAATGCTACCTGACTTAGGAGATACTTTAGTGGATCAATCTTGGCTACCAAGTGTGTCTGGTGGCTTAGCATGTATTGTATTGATTTTTGTGCTGCAAAGACAACTACAAGGCATGCGCTTTCAATGGTTGTATAGTTCAACTCATATCCTATCAGTGTGCGACTGATATAGCATATGGCTCTTTCTTTCTCCTCATGGTCATTTTGTGACAATAATGCTCCCAATGCATTTGTAGTTGCCAAGACATACATGATCAATGGCTTTCCTTTAATTGGCAACATCAAGACAGGTGGTGTCAATAGATATTCTTTGATTTGTTCAAAGGTTGTGTGGCATTTGTGTGTCCATACAAAGGGGATAGTTTTGTGTAATAGGTACTCAAATGGTTGACACTTGTCTGCCAACTATGCGATGAAGCATTGGATGGACTGTAGTCTGTCCTGAAGTGTTCTCAGCTCAATAATTCCTTTCAGTGGAGGCATGTCCATAATTGCTTTCACTGTAGCAAGATCAAATTCTATGCCTCATCGTGAAACTATGTAGCACAATAGTTTTCCTGAAGTGACCCCAAAGACACATTTTTTTGGGTTCAAACGAACCTTGTAATCCTCTAGCCATCTAAATTTTTTGTTCAGGACTTTAAGATGATCCTTTCATGTCAAATATTTGGCCAAGAGGTCATCCACATAATATTCCATTAGGATATGCATCATGTCATGACAGATTATTATCATAGCTCTTTGATATGTGGTGCCTGCATTCTTTAAGCCAAAAGGCATGACATTCCAATAGTATGTTCCCCATGGGCAGGTGAATGCCATTTTCTGTTGATCCTCAGTTGCAATTCAGATTTGGTTATAGCACAAGAAACCATCCATGAGAGACAACATCTCATACCCTACTGTGAGATCAACAATCATGTCTATATTTGGTAATGGGAAATCATCTTTTGGACAAGCCTTATTCAAATCTTTGAAATTTATGTAGATACGGATTTGTCCATTTGGCTTTGTTGTGGGGACAATGTTGGATATCTAGTCAGTATAATCTATTGATCTTATGAATCCAACATCTAGTAACTTCTTTAGTTCAACTTTTACAAGTAGTGCAATCTATGGATGCATTTTCTGCAATTTTTGTTTGACTGGTTTGATATTTTGAATTAACGAAAGATGATGCAATACCAATTCTAGATCTAGGTCTTGCATGTCAGCATATGACCATGCAAAATTAACCTTTCTTTCTATGAAGAATTATTGAAACTTGGGTTTTTCCTCATCTGTTAATGATGTAGCTAAGGGAACCATTTTGGGATTCTTTGGTGTGGCTATGTTAACTTTGATGGTGTCTTCAATTAGCATTGCCGATTTTTTCCGTGTTATGGGAAGAAATTCCAATCCTCCATCCTTAGGTGCCTAAGAAAGGTTTTCACCTTCGGATACGTCCTTTATTTTTACTATTTTGCTGTCAGAAGGTGCCTTGCAGTTTTCACCTAAAGACATTTCTTTTTTTATCTTATTCTTTGCATTTTTGTGACTGGAGGATTGCACAGTCTCCCCAAAGTAAGCTGCACAATCTAGGTCAATGGAAAATCTTGTTTTGTGATCACCCCATGGTATGCCTTCTCGGAGCCCCATGAATTCTGCTATTGCCTCATCATTCTGAAAGATATCCATCACTGGTGGTTCTTGTTGGTCCTAGTCAATTAGTCATAGGTAAACAAGGAA
The DNA here is from genome assembly GCA_007115665.2 of Sequoiadendron giganteum. NCBI lineage: Eukaryota > Viridiplantae > Streptophyta > Pinopsida > Cupressales > Cupressaceae > Sequoiadendron > Sequoiadendron giganteum. The sequence goes on along the minus strand of CM021100.1, from coordinate 811,338,413 downwards.
AATCCCATTGTGAGTGCTAGTAAAAGATGAGGAAGATGCAGAAAGTGTGTAAATTGAAGCCTCAAGTGTGAAGGAAAAGTTGTCAGTTTCAACTTCCGTGTCAGATGCAATGGATGGACCAGATTCAGATGAGTTGAATTCATAGTCATAATAGGGTACAAAAGTATCAGCATCATGACTACTGGATGGCCTTTTAGAGGTATGGATAGTAGGTTTAGGCATGTCAGGCTCATGGGTGGGCTCAGGAATGGGGTGGGATAATTCAGATGTTGCCAATGACACCTTATGTTCTTCTGGATCCCAAGGAATGCTTACCCGTTCCTTATTTTTAGAATGACTGTCAATAGGATCTATGTTGCATTTTTGTTAGAATCATTCTTCAAAGGGGGGTTGGCCAGGTTCTAGGTAGAGTTCATCAATATCATAGTTGCTCAGGGTTTTCTCAGATCCCCATTCCCATTCATTAGAGTTAGTTTCGGTAAGGGATTCTTCGCTTGTCTTGACACTTTCTAGAGTTGTTATGTCCTCACTTCATAGTTCATAGGTACATTGATCATCAGTTTCGAGTTGTTCAAACCCTAGCCCTATGTACCTTGGTCTTGAAGAAGTGATAACAGGTTCCCTCCTTCCATTTTTGGCCTTTCCAAGACCACTTGTTTCGTTAAAACCTAGTTCCTTGAATATATCATAGACTTTTCCATAGAGATGCATTGGTAGTGGAGGTTACTCTTCTAGGTCTTTCTAAATCCAATTAGCTATGTTGATGATGAATTCATTACTCATGTCCCCCCATAGTGTGAAAACCCTTTTTGGTGGAACCCTAAAAGTTGTTTTGGGCTTGACTGCGAAACATGGTATACCATAGACTTTAGGCAGCTTAGGTATTGTGGTGATATAGTAAGCCATATTCAGTTTGAATTCTCCATAATCGAGGTCCTGGATCTAGAGGTCTTTAATTGGTATGGAGGCTGAGGAAGATGGTGTGATAGAATATGATGGAATGGATGACTTGGTGAGTGCAAATGGGTCAATATATTTGAAAGAGGTGGAAGCTGAGGCTTCTTGATTGATGGATACCTGGCGTTCAATAGTGGATCTTAGATTGGTATAGTATTGAAATGGATCAGGATCTCCTAGGATAGTGATTTCAGTACCATCAAAACAAAACTTCACGCATTGGTGGTATGTGGAAGGAATGGCCTTTAAAGCATGAATCCAGGGGTGACCAAGTAAGATATTGTAATGTATGTCACGATCTAGGACTTGGCATGTTGTATCTATAATAACTGGTCCCACCCGGATTGGAATTGTGATGACGCCTTTAGAATCACATTCTTCATCATCATATGCCTTGATGATAATTCTCTTGGTAGCATCCACACATGCATCAAAGAAGTTGAGAGCTTTAACCAATTTTAAAGAACAAATGTTCAATCCTACTCTACCATCTACTAAGACTTGTCTAACCTTATGTTTGTGGATAAAAACCTCGATATGAAGGGAATCATTATGAGATGGTTTGGGTGAGGAATAGTCGCTATCCGAAAAGGTAATGTGGTGAGGTGAATTCAAATATCCGGCCATAGTTTCAAAATGGTTGACATCAATGTTAGTTGGGACAGAAGACTCTTGCAGGACTTTATCCAAGATGGCCTTATGGGTAGGTGAGATGTAGAGAAATTCAAGAATGGATATTTGAGCAGGTGTTTTATTCAATTTCTCAATAAGGTTGAACTCTGGTTTAGGGTTTGACTATTTGGTAGATGGACTAAGTATGGTAATTTTAGGGTGACATGTAGAGGGACCTAAGATGGTCACCTTTCCTTTACATGTTGTAACATTGCAGTCCAGGGCCTTTTTAATGGTAATAGTATTGACACACTGCTCTTCATCAGTAGCTCATAAGTTTTTGATGATGATACCACCGAAATAATTGAAGGCAGGATGGATGTGATTGGATTGATTATTGGTATTCTTTGTGTCAGATGAGGAGGGTTTACTAGAACCATGATCTTGTAGTGGGTTCTTGTGGATTGTATGATCTGCATTAGACGAAAATGATTGACCTCCTAACTCAATTGTATGGTTCTGAATAAAGTCTTGCACCAAATTTCGCAATTAGCGGCAAGAGGAAGTTTTGTGCCCTTTGACACTGTGGTAATCACAAAATGCATTCTCATCCCACCAAGATGGCTTGAACTAACCAAGGTCATACGGTTTAGGTTCTTCCAACGTTATGAATTTTTTTTGGATAAGTTTCTTCAAGACAATTTCAATAGGTTCACCCAAAGGGGTGTATGTGCATTTTTTAAATTGTCATGGTTGACGCAACTGCCTTTGATTAGATTGAGCGAGGTTATTTTGAATAGCATTGGCAGTTGGTGTTAGTGTAGTCACAGGCGCATTTTGAGTTTGAACTCCTTTGATAGTGAGCACATGACCTGTTGCATTAATGGTTTTTGCATCGACCACACCGTCATTTGTGATGTGTTTATTCTTAACCTAGTATTTGTTTTTGTTATTGGAGTTACTTGGGTTATTGTTTGTGGTGGTGTTGATTGTTTTTCCACCATATTTTAATTCGCCTTTGGCAATCAAGGCTTTTTCAAGTTGAACACCTTTTTCAACAAGGTCAACAAAGGTGGTGCAATAATGGACTTGTAAGCCATACCTTAGTAGTCCTAGGAGAGTTTGTACAAACATGGTGACTTTCTCCTTTCTAGGTATTTCTACCAGACATTTTCTCGCTAAGGTTCTCCATCTTTTAGAGAATGGGATAAAAGTCTCTTCTACCTCCTCTTGGGTAAGTTGGCATAAGGAGGCAATGTCAATATCCGTGTCAATGTTATAGGTGTAGTTTTCAACAAATTTGTTTGCCAGCTCATCCCAAGTTTTGATTCCTTTAGGCAATAACGAGAACCATTCTAGTGCATGGCCTACAAGACTTCTAGAGAAGAGTCTCATGAGATAGGTTTGTTCATATACAATATCCATGCAACTGGTGGTGAATTCTCTTATGTGCTCAATGGGGTTTTTTTTCCTTTGTATTTAGGAAAATGTGGTACCACATATCCATGAGGAAAGGGTGGCATATACAAGGTTGTGTGAAATGGATATGGACATAAGTCATGTGACATATAAGACTTTGTGTTTGACTGTTGCAAGGTCTCCACTTATGTTTGAAGAGTAGCAAGTTGGAGTGTGAGTACTTCCACAATTGGGTTGTTGGTAGCATCACACATGTTGGTGATAGGTATGGATTGGTTTCCCACCTATTGTGATGAGATGTGTTCGTTTGGGATTGGTTGTTGGTGAGAAAAATGAATGTTCTTATTTCACGGTTGTTGGAAATGAGTGTGTTGATGTGGGATGTGGGATCCTGCCATGTTGGATTGAATTTGGGGGCCTTGTTGGTTTTGAGCATGTTGATGCCCAAATTGAGTGGAAAATTAGGTGCCTTGATTGCCTTGCCCAAATAGGTAATTATGGCCTTGAGGAATGTGGGCGTTTTTCCTCAAAGGAATGTTGGTATTAACCTATGAAGAATTTGGGACATTAGATTGGGTGCCTTGAATGACAACTCTTCATTTATTCCTCCAAAAAGGGTTTTATGAGTTGGTTGCCATAGCATTTGAGGAACCTAATAACATGTTTGCTGATGTACCCATGGAACTAGATGAAGCTCCAAAGAGGTTTGAGGTGGTTGCACCCATTGTTGATCCAAACATTTGTGAAGGAATAGTTGATGTTTGTTGGGGGATGGATTTTGATGTGATGTTGGTTTGGGTAAATGATCCCTCAATAGATGTTGTGTTGATTGTGGTGGATGCATTTGTTGTGGTGGTAGCATGACCAAGGGAGGTAGAATTAATGGTGTTAATGGCATTTTGTGATGTGTCTCCCATGGAAAGATTGTGTGTTTGGGGATATGGAGATGTTGCTCTAAGAGTGTTGAGATCAAATCCTTTTGGTAACCTAGCCCCTAGGTCAAGGAGCATAGCTAGGTATCTGGCTAAGTCATTTAAGACCAATTCTTCCATAAAAGAGGCCACTTCTGGGTTTTGGGCAGCAGCTTGTATGACTTCTTCATAGAATTCCCCATTTTGGTCTCTACGGACAAATTGTTCAAAAGGATTGTGTGGAATGGACATTTCACTGAAAGGATTGATAATAGAATTTCCCATGTCATTAGAAAGAGTGTTCATGTCACTAGGGAATAAATTCATGTCATTGGTGAAACCAAAAAAAGTTGGTGTCTTGACCAAAATAATCCATGAGTCTGATCTTTCTTTATAATCTAGTTTCAACCATTAAAAGTTTTTCTCAACTTTGGGATCATGAGGGAGAATGACCTAAATATGACACTATGTTTTTGGGTTTTTGGGAATTAACGAATGTTATGAAATGAAAATGAGACCAAAAGGAGACTAAAGGTTTGTGAATGCAAACTATATGACACTAAAGTGAGGAGACTAATGGTATGCAAACTAAAAGGATCCTAAGATGCACTCACTATTGGTAAATCTAAGGAGATGAATACTTGACCATACAAAGTTTTGGCAAAGCTTCAGGTTTGGAATATCAATGGACTGTAAAAGGACTAAAAGAGGACAAAGTGAAATTTCCACACTAGACTATTGAGTGGGAAATAGTTCACCAAAGATATTGACTAAAAGGGGGATTGAGTCCAATGATAACCTACTTTTGAATGCAAATTTTTGACAATGGATGGTAAGGAATCTACTCCTAAAATCTGCAAAAATGAGTGTCTAAGGAAATGGTAGAGTTTAACAATGCAACTAATGAAATGTAAATGGAAACCTATGGTGAGTTTATAATGTTAACTATAATGCAATGATGAAGGAAGTTGAGAAATTCAATGTTTGGTTTGACATAAAAAATAGAGAAAGACTTGATGGAATCTGGAAAAAGACAAGTTTGGACCTCAGTTTTGACAATGAAAAGTTATTTTTGAAGCTTGGAAAATGCATGACAGCGAATGCATTAGGACAAGGAAAATGCATCAGAGTAAGGTGATGGCAGTGTTTGAACTGAAAAATGCGGCTCAAAATGGCGAATGCGGCTCAGTATCAATCAAATGTGGTTCAAAAAGGCGATTGTGGCGTATTAATAGGAAAATGTGGTGTGATATAGTGATTGTGGTGTTTGAAGTTTTGAATGCGACTCTGAAGTAAGCAAGTGCGATTTGATAGGGCGATTGTGGCTCAACAAAGCGATTGCAGCTTAGAATAAATTTCAGCAGTTTGACCAATTTGTTTCAGATTTTGGCAAGTTTGATGTTCATTTTTTGAGTTCATTTGAAAACAGTTGGCAAACGCATGGTGTTGTAAAAAATGAAAATCAACCACATAGAAGTCATTTTACAAAAATCCTATGGCTACAAGGTTAGTATTCTTATGGATCCTAGGTGGATTTTACTTAAACCGCATATCCTTAGCGAATGACTTCAGAACCTTGGCCCCATGGGCTCCACCTTATAGTGCACTCACTTCTTAGGGCAACCAAGCTTCCAACCTCCATGAAACTCCCATGGCAGATTGATCATTTCTACTAAGAACTATGCAGATGTGGGTGCCTTGGCAATGACCTTTCCTGCACCAAAGAATAGAAGGTTTTTGGTTTCTAAAACAAAGGTTTTATTTCGGGCACCCATTCAGAAGGCCACACGAGAGGCATTATCATCCCAGTCTATCGAGGTTACATTCTACAGGTTTTGATGCACCACAATGGTACTAGGGAGTCAATTGTTGGTCCGTAGGAAGTTTTGTAATGCTAAGTTTTCCTTAACATTAAAATTTATATACTGGTTGGGCATCACTTGGCTTTAGCGCATTCCCAATTTGATTCACTTTGGGGTGAGTACATTTTTCCACCAAATCAGGCCCAATTTTTAAGGCTAACAAAAGTGATCCAAAATATTCATAGTTCAATCAATCTTTGTTTGAAAACAAAGAGAGAGCACATGAATATCTTAACTCACACTCACATGATGTTCTTTTTAAAGCCCAAATCAAAATGTTTGTACAAAATAGAAAATACAGTGGTTCATTTTAACTATTTGTAGTGTTTGTCAAGCATGGGGATTCATTTTAACCATTTGTAGTGTGAGATAACTAATAGTTAATTCTAAACCCATGAAAAAAAATGTGAATGTTCTTTCCTTTAAACCAAATGCAAATGTGTGTTTGTTCTTTTTAACAAATGAGTGAAATGCATGATTTGATTATTGTAAACAAAATGAAAAATAAACAGTCCTCTAGCTTGACACATGCTACAAGAAACAAATTAGTATCAAAGAAACTCTAATCTAAAATAAGGAAAAAGAAATAAAAAATCCAAAAAAAAAATTAACGGTTTTACCAGTCGCCTGCATCGTAGTAGAGAGAATGCATCATTTGGAGTTGAAAATGTGGCACGTTATGTTGAATGTGGTTGTCTATCTATCGTATGCGTCTTGACAAAGTAGATGTGTCACTTTAAGTGTTAGGTGCAGTGCAGTAGAGTAGTTGCATCGTTTAAGGTGTCAAATGCATCGCGACAGTGCGTTTGCATCGCTCGTGTGAGAAGATGCAGTACAACAGTGCATTTGCATTGAAAAAGTTGTCGATTGCATCATTCCATACACTTGTACCTGCAAATAAAACATAAACCATACAAAAACTTGCAAAAAAATGTGTTTTTAAAAAAGAGAGTGTCGGGTTCACCAATGTAGTTGAGGAATTTTTGTAAAGGATCAAATGGTTAGATTATTCAAAAACCCACAAATACAATAGAATGCATTGGAAATAAAGAAAGGAAATGAATTTAAACAAGCTCACCAAACCCTTCTTCCTCAATGGCTGACTTCCATTGCACCTCCTAGCTTGCTATGATGATGAGTGTGCCCTCTGATTGTGATGAGAAAACTCTACTATATGGCCTAGCCCTAAGCAAAGTTTTGAAGGATTTCCTAAGTATTATTGCAAAAGAAATTTAATTCTAAATGCAAGTAAGTAATTGACAATTCTAGAATTGAAGAGAGATTAAACAAAAACTCCAAAATATAAAGAGATTCAAGATTGTTGAAATGACAACAAAATTGACACTCGATAGAAACTGCAATTTTGGATGGACGGATGAGATGAGAGATTGAGAAATACCCTAAAATCAATGGTCAAGATTCAAAATGACAACTCTCAATTAGGGTTAGGGTAAAATTCCCAAATGAGTGCACAAGATTTAATTTAAGAAATTAATTCAAGGATGGAGAATGAACGTGACAGTGAGATGAAAATTAGTAAAAATCAAAAGATAAGAAGATGAGATATCAAAAATCAGTAATTTTAGCAATTAGTTGATTTGTAGAAGAATATTTCCATTTTGAATTAAAATTAATTAAAATATGGATTTTGTGAGATAGTAAATAATTGATTTAAGATTATTTACTAAAAGAAGAATTAGTTAACCATGTGAAGTCATTTTTAAATAAATTGTTTTACTTAAAAAGAGAGACATGTCAAATAAGGAAATTAAATGATTATGAATAATTATTTAATTTAGAAGAGGTAGTTAATTAATTAAATTAATTAATAAATCTATTTAATTAAAAGAGGATATGGGCATTAGTGACATATTAAATAAGTAAATTTAAATATATTTATTTAATAATCGAGAGGACATAAATGATAAAGATTAATTAAATAAATTGAGAACTTTATTTAATTATGAGAAGACTTTGATAATTAGTGATGCATTAAATAAATAAATAAGATCTATTTATTTAATAATCATGAAGAATAGAAAATCATGAATTAATTAAATAATTATGAATTATTTAATTAATAGTTGAAGGTGGGTTAGAAACATAATTAAAATTTCATAATTATGCTATGACAAAAAGTGGTAAAATAGTGCTTGCAGGCCTAGGTCATTTTTATGTGTCTACAGATAGATTGCACAACAATTCCCAAGCTCAAAAAAAAAAATCAGATCATCCCTGTGACTATGCTGATGCAGACTATCCATCCTAGTTCAAACAAGGAGCTAGTAGTAGGACAAAACAATCTTGCCGAGGAGACTAATTCATGGTGCTCCCCTTGCAATGATGCACATATGCCTCGAAATTGTCCATGATGGAATTTACAATAGAGAATGGCAGAGAAACGAAGTCAAGGAATCATGCATGATCATAGAGGTCATAGACAAGCCTCTCAGGAAATGGACAATGCAATTCTCACTGCTCAAATGCAAGGAATGTCTATAGAGCAGAAGCTAGAAATAGCTTTGAACCAGGCACTCTTTTCTTGGATGGAAGGAGAGGAGTCAGCATTCCTGAATGATATTCTAGTAACCCAAGTGCCACAAGTACAGTCAGATTAAAATACTCATTCCAAGTAGAGGCTCACTAGAGAATTCACATCTTTGCAGACTGAAGGGTCACCTAATTCACTGCCCAGTCCGTCAGCAAATCTTGTCATCAGTTCGACAATAGTCTAAGGTGGTTGTTCCCAGTCCCACAAATCCACCTCCTCCAAATAAAATAGCTCCCATGGCCACCCAACTATTGCCAAACAACCAGATGCACCAACTACAAGGAAAAAGGAGCAAGCTACCATAACTCATTAGTCATGAATGCTATTCAACGTGGTGGAACAACTAAAGAAATCCTCTACTAATTTTTATTTGTTGGATATCTTGGCCATCCCGGAGAAAAATTTTCTATTACAGAAGGCATTATCAAGAGACGAAGACATGAAGATGTTGGAGCAGCCCTCAGAAGATAAGACATCAAAGCTAGACTTGGATAGAGTTCTAGTAAATCAACCAGAGGAAAAGAAAGTCGAAAAAGAGAGTAAGCCTAAACCCAACCTTTATTTATAACACTTATCATTGGTAAAAAACTACTACATAATTGTATGATTGACTTTGGTGCTAGCACCACCGTCATGCCTAAGCAAGTAGCTGAAGCTCTAGAACTTGAATATGAGCCTCTGAAAAAGAGAGTCATGCAACTCAAAGAAAATAAGGTTGAAACTGTTAGAGCAATCAAAGGAATGCATATGACATTGTTTTCTTGTCCCAACATTACTGTGAATCAAGATACTGTGCTCATCGACGTCCCTCCCCTGTTCAAGATATGTTTGTCCCAAGAATTCACTGCAAATGTTGGAGGTTATCTAGCATTGGACTGGTCGCACTTGATCCTAAGAACCAAAAATGGAGCTAAGATGAAGTTATTGTTGGAATATTTTCATTTTGAACATGTGGTTGATGAAGCCATGATCAATTTTGAGGTAGCACATACCTCAATCACTTATTGAGAGATGCTCAATGTTGAACTCCTTGAGGAAGAAGAAGCAAGTAGCTCCTAGACAGAGAAAGAAGAAGCTCTTTTAAATGAATTCATAGACACAGATCCTTTTGGAAACTATCATGCAATTGGACTAGCAACATATGTCATACATGAAGAGGACCAGATAATGCCCAGAGTGACTAAAGAGTCTGGAGGTGAAACGTCCTCATAATTATGGACCTTGCACTTCGACGGAGAAAGATGCAAAGTAGGAGTTGGTGCAAGAATATGTTTAATATCTCCATCTTAAGAAAGACTTTAAGGTCCTACTGTTTCCAGTTCACATGCTCAAACAATGAAGCAGAATATGAAGGCCTTGTTCACGGCTTGAGCTTAGCGGAATGAATGGGTGTAAAGAAAATACAGGTGTTCGAAGATTTAGAATTGTTGGTCAACCAAATCTGAGAGCTATCTTCCACCAAGAATGTTCGTATGTGATCATACTGACACATGGTCTGGGACCTAATTGAAGACTTCGAAGCATTCAACATCCAAGCCGTACCTAGAGAGCTGAACTCTGAAGTAGACTGAAAGAAAACTATCAGATCTCAGTTTGATCTAGCTTCTAAGTTAACTAACAACAAACATTCAGTGTGAGTGATTGTGCGGCCTGTAGTCCCAAATAATGATCAAGACTGGAAATTTTTTGATAGTGATGCTCATATTGCATCATTTCTCCAGTTGTCTGGAGAATTTTCTGACCAATTACAACCAAAGATTGCTGAGGCCTATGAGGATCAAGTAATCCAGCTAAAATCAAACAAGCTTCCCAGGGGACTAGTTACTCTCGAGAGTCTTTTTGATTCTAATGATGCAAAGAAAGATAAGAGAAAACTTGTAGTTGATAAAGTTGACTATACCGATTTGCACATCGAAGAAGATAAAAAGTTTAAGGTCGAAAAAGGAGTCTCGTAGAAGAATAAAGAAAGGTTGAAACATTTTTGTGAGGAGTATCTAAGTGTGGTAGCATGGTCATATGATGATCTTAAGGGATATGATCCCAAGATTATCCAACACACCATTGAGCTACTAGAAGGAGAAAAACCCATGTGTCAAAGGCAGAGGCCAGTAAATCCAATGATCGAGTTGCTAATGTCACAAGAATTAAATAAGTTGATTGCATCTCAAATAGTGTTCCCGATCAAACACAACTCCTAGGTGTCTAACTTGGTGCTATTTTGGATGAAGAACACTGATATATGATTGTGCATTGACTTCTGAGACCTAAATAGAGTGTCCCTAAAGGACCACTACCCCTTGCCTTCCATGGAGGTAATTCTACAAACAATTGCTAGTTCTGAGATGTTTTCAATGCTGGATGGTTTCTTTGGCTATAATTAGATTCATGTGAAAGAGGAGGACTAGCACAAAAAAAAATTTACTACCAAGTGGGGGACATTCTTATGCTAAAATTCCCTTCAGACTTTCAAATGTTGAAGCCACTTTCCAATGAGCTATGGACATTTCCCTTGAGAATTTGATACATAAGATCATTCTTATTTATCTTGATGACCTGATGGTGCTCTTAAAATATGTTGAGGATCATTTTGATCATCTCGAGCTTGTCTTCTAGAAATGCCAAGAGTTTGGGATTTCTTTGAACCTGAAGAAATATGTGTTTGGGGTCGCATAGGGGAAGCTATTGGGTTATGTCATTTTGAAGGAAGGTATTGCCATTGATCCGGAAAAGGTTAGAGAGATCAAGGAACTCCCTCTACCTATAAAAAAAAAAAGAGTTCAATCTTTTTTGGGCAAGGTTAATTTCATCAGCCGGTTCATAGAAAACTTTGCAGGGATCGTTCGGCCCATTAACTTGATGTTGAAAAAATACTAGATTTTCAAATGGATAGTGGAAGCTAGAAAAGATTTCGAACAGATAAAAGAGGTCATCTCTTCTGCTCCTGTGTTGATCAATCTGTATTTTTCAAAAGACTTCATTATGTACATCTTTGGTGGTGGCAACAATATCACTACTATCCTAATGTAGAAGGAAAATGAAGATAAAAGAGAATCACCTATTGCCTTCTATTCGCACACTCTGAAATATTATGAGGTGAAGTACAACTTTGTGGAGAATAAATCTTTTTCTATTGTAAAGGGGCTGAAGAAGTTCTGACACCTCATATCATGCAACAAGTTGATTGTTTGTGTGTTGCACCCTAGTGTGTGAGAATACATTATGGAAGGTGAAATCACTAAGAAGTGGGCTAACTGGATAACCAATATTCTTTAGTATGACATCAAGATCAATACATTCAAGACTGTGAAGGGGAAGGGGCTACAAAAATATTTGGTGGAGAACAATGAAGCAGTTATTGAGTCTGAAGTCTCGAAACCCGTGCTGCTAAATGAAGAGAGTTTCAGAGATGATTGGCTACACGCCAGAATTAATTTTATGCAAATATGAAGGTATCCACCTGACCTCCCCTCATTTAAGGAGTTTTTATTGACTGCAAAATAATGGTTATGTACTCTTAGAGGGAGTTATTTTCAAGAGAAATTTCAATGGTGTCTTGTTAAGATGTGTAACTGAAGAGAAATCAAAAAGGATATTGGAGTAGTACCACAGTGGCCCAGTCAAAGGACATTTTTCAGCAAAAACTACTACAATCAATATTATATGTGTTGGTTATTTTTGGTTGACACTATTTAAGGAATCATATTCATTGGCAAAGTCTTGTAGCGAGTGTCAATTTTTTGTTGGGAAAATGAAAAATGTTGCTATGCCACTGAAACTAATTGTTGTGGAAGAGTCATTTGCTCAATGGGGTCTCAACTTCATTGGCATGATCAATCCATTTTCATTAGCCAGAAATAGGTGGATCCTAATGGCAACTGACTATTTCACCAGATGGACTGAGGTTGTACCATTGAAGAATGCAACAAAGGGAGAAATTGTGAACTTCCTAGAGGAATTGGTAGCCAGATTTGGCCCACCAAATACAACTATATCAGATAATTCTAAAGCTTTTCTTGGCTCCAAAATTATCCAATTTTCACTAAAGTATGGAGTCTTCCTAAAGAAATATTCTAACTACTACCCACAAGGGAATGGCCTTGCTGAATCTACAAACAAGAACCTCATCGGGATGATCAAGAGAATAGGTTCAGAACATCAAAGGGAGTGGCATAAACACCTCTAGATAGCACTATGGGGAGACTGTATCACGCCCGAGAAAATATTGAAAACATCTCCTTACGAGATATTATACAGAAATGAGGCGCTATTTCCAATTTCTATGGAAATCCTTGCAATCCAACTACTCAAGTCTCTTGAAATTGAGAAAACTGGAGCAATGGAGGTGTAGTTTTTAGAATTACTTGAAGTTCAAGAGAAATGAGAGCACACTCTCAAGGCAATGACCAACTGTGAGCAAGTGGTAAAGAGATGGTTCGATAAGAAAAATTCTAATGAGGGGCTAGAATGTGGAGACTTGGTGCTCAAGTTTAATGAACATGGAGCAAAGCCTGGTCAACATGGCAAGTTCGATAGTCTCCGAGAAGGACCATTCAAAATAATTTAGTGCAAGAAGTACAATTCATTTGAGTTAGAAATAATGGAGGGCGAGGCCTTGGGTATTCTAGTTAATGGAATACACTTGAAAAAAATTAATTAGTTCAAATTTTGCAGTAATGGTGTAAATATGTATATATTTTCCCTGCTTTGTTAGTTTTGGGTTATTCTTAGTGCTTTCTTAGATCAACAACCACATTGATGCAAGGATTTAAAATAAAATGAGGAAAGGAGTCAGAATATAGGAAAATACATATATTGTATTAATCACGGAGATATTTACATTTATATACATGTTGACTTAACGGGGCCCTTGGCCATGTTCCAAAATACATATATATAATATCATTGACAAGTGTTGCAAAGAATGTTTCAAGTAAAAAAGAAAAAAAGGAAGGATGAAGTCATTGGTTGGTGTGCCTGATTACAATCCAGTAATCATTAATTACAAAGGCTCGCGAAAAGATATGGCGACGCTAATTTTGTACTTTTTTCAAGAAAAATTAAGAGTCGTTGTATGAGAGGTCATATCTCTTAAATGTGTAGAGTCTTTTGGAAATTTGGTGGTCTCTTCACATGCACAAAAAGGGTTAGTGGTGCATGCAATAACTAATGCAAAAAGATAGCATGTACCTTTGCTAAGCCTATTTTCTCAAAAAATAAAAAAGACAGATAGGAGCATGCAGAGAGCATTCATTTTGCAAGATTGACAAAGTGTGTAACCGCCTGAGTTATTTGTGTTGGAGTTGAGAAGATACAACACCACAAAAGCCCAAATGATCTTTGCAAGCAAATAACCTGTTACAAGGAGAAGCAAGGAGAAACAAGAATGGAGATGCTCAAGAATGTGGAGCAAAATATTCACCTGAAAATGTAAAATGAATAATGATACAAAAGATAGTTTTCAACTACATATAGATGAAAAACCCTAAAAAGGAAAACCCTAGGCATGCACAATAATAATTAATAAAGTAACTAATTATTATGCACCTAATGTTAGCTTAAGTGAAAAAGAGTTAAAAGGAAACTTTACATAATTAAACAAATATTGTTTAATTAATAAAGTAAATGTCCAATTACTCTAACACCCCCCCTTAAGATAGACATAGGGAGAAGCTAAAACCTAGAAGAAGCTACTGAAAGCAAAAGCAATGGGTCCCGGCAACAAGGCCAGATCAGGTACCCAAGTACAAAGAAATCTCTATGAAACAGAGAAAAGGAGAAAACCCAGTGGGAAAAACTCCTCTCCAAAAAGAGATAGAACAACATGCTGAAAGAAACATGAAGGAAGGAAGGCCTCATAAAGACCCCCCAAGGACAACTTCCTTCACCCCAAGCATAGAGCGCAACTGAAGATAGCGCGGAGATGCAAAAGGTTTCGTGAAGATGTATGCAACCTGCTCGGTAGTGGGAACATACTCCAAGATGAGAGAACCATCCTGAATCAACTGTCTGATGAAATGCATATGAAGCTCAATGTGCTTCGTCCGCTGATGCTCCACCGGGTTGCACGAAATGTGTATAGCACTCTGATTGTCACACCAAAGAATAGTGGGACTATCAGGAGGAAAACCAAACTCAGTTATCAACTGACGAAGCCATAAAATCTCCTGACTAGCGAGCACTGCAGCTCGGTACTCAGCCTCTGTAGATGATAATGCATGAGCAGTCTACTTCTTGCATGACCATGTGATAGGACCAGAGCCAAGACAAAAAACAAAGCCAGAAGTAGACTTCCAATCATTGACATCACCAGCCCAATCTGAGTCAGTGTAGCCAATAATGTGAGGATCCCCTAATGTGTAGTGAATGCCATATGAAGTGGTGCCCTGAATGTACCTCAAAATATGCTTGGCAGCTTGCCAATGACTCTCATGAGGATCATGTGAGAATCGAGAGACAAGACCAACCGCAAAGGAAAGATCAGGATGTGTGTGAGTCAGGTACAACAAACTGCCAACCAACTGCCTGTAAAGTGTAGCATCTACTGAAGGGGTGGGGCAAGTAGTAGTCAAATTAACCCCTGACTGAAAAAGGTGTGGGGGCAGGCTTGCAATCAAGCATGCCAAAGTGCTGAAGCATATCAAAACAATACTTTTGCTGGTAAATGGAGATCCCCTCTGAAGACTGAATCACCTGAAGACCAAGGAAATAGTGCAAAAGGCCAAGATCTGTCATCTCAAACTGCTCCATCAAGGCTAGCTGAGAATTCTGAATCATAGAGGATGAGCTACCTGTGATGAGAAGATCATCAACATATAGCACAAGAATCAAGATCTCACCCTCAAGATGCCGAATATAGACTGTGTGATCAGAATGACAATGAGTGAAACCAGTGGAGAGCAAAAAAGAGTCCATCTTCTCATACCAAGCCCGAGGGGCTTGTTTGAGACCATATAGTGAACGCTGAAGTCTGCAAACCAAAGAAGAATCATGAACAAATCCCTGAGGCTGCTCCATATAGATCTCCTCCTGTAGGTCACCATGTAAGAAGGCACACTTCACATCCATCTGAAAAATGAGCCATCCTCTAGAAGCTGCAAGTGATAATACAAAGCGAATGGAATTCATCTTGGCGACAGGGGCAAATGTCTCAGAGTAATCAATACCCTCAACCTATGAGAAACCCTTCGCAACAAGACGTGCTTTGTACTTATCAATAGAACCATCGGCAGCATACTTGGTGCGATACAACCATCGGCACCGAACCATCTTTCTACCCTTAGGAAGAGGACAGAGATCCCATGTATTATTCCTCATCAAAGAAGAATACTCTTCCTCCATGGCACTATCCCACTCAAGGTGACCTGTCGCCTCTGAAAATCTCTGAGGATCCTCTGAAAGAGCATGAGTCAAAAGACTAGAACCCGTAGTATGAGAACAAGTGCGACGAGTGTCTGAAGGATCACCGGCCATAGATCCTACTGCCTCAATAGTAAATTGAGCCCATTTGGGCCTCTGAGGTTGAGCAAGTGGAGGTGGAGATGGGGGATCATCAATATCCTCATCAGAATCCTCAAAATAATCCTGAAGAGCTGTAGAGGGTGGAGTAGGTAGTGAAGTGGACACTGGAGATAGGGTATCAACTGGAGGAAGGCGCTCATCAAACTGAACATCCCGTCGAAACAAGACCTCTCTGGAATCAAGATCAAATAACCTATACGCCTTAACATCCTCATAGTAGCCGACAAATATGAGGGGTCGACTCTTCCGCTCCATAGCTCTCCTCTGAGCATCAAGAATAAAAGCCCATGCCTCACTACCAAATACTCGAAATGATGAAATATCAGGCTTGTCATGAGACCAAGCCTCCTCAGGAGTCATATGTCGAATCGCCTTGTGAGGCATCCGATTCTGAATATAGTTGGCACAATTGACTACCTCTGCCCAAAAAGACGAATCCATGGACCTGGACTGAATCATACAATTAGCCATCTCCCGTAAAGTTCTGTTCTTGCGCTCAGCGATACCATTCTGCTGAGGGGTGTAGGGAATAGAAAACTGATGTTGTAAACCATGCTCAGTGCAAAATTCTCTGAAAGCCTGATTCACATACTCCCCCCCATTATCTGTACGTATCCACCGGATAGAGAGACCAGACTGCTTCTCTACAAATGTCTTGAAGACATGAAAGGAATCAAAGACATCAGACTTGTACTTAAGAAAGTACAACCATGTGCATCTGGAGAAGTCATCAATGAATGTGAGTACATACTTGGCCCTTGAAAAAGAAGGAGTGGGAAATGACATGAGGTCACTATGAATCAACTCCAAGGGTGCCAAAGCACGAGTGGTACTTCCCTTTGGAAAGGGATCACTATGATGCTTGCCAAGCACACAACCATGACAAACAC
>CM021100.1:811212359-811321593 GCA_007115665.2 Sequoiadendron giganteum | reverse complement strand
ATTTTTTATTTTTATTTTTTTCGATTTTTTTGCGATTTTTTTGGCGTTTTTTTCTCCGTACGGCCCTAGGGCAAAAAAATTTTGCCTTCCAAATTGAATGTAACCAAAATCGATGATTTGACAGTCGTTTTAGGGGTTTTTGGGCGCTGCGAATCCAATGGAATAGTCCATTTGAGCCCAAATTGAACCCAAAAAATGGAGTATGCTGAATCCACCCAAAGAACTTAAAACCCTAGATTTGCTTCCAATGCAAATTTCTCAAAACAAGAACAAGCAGCTGCAAATCTGAAGCTCTGATACCATGTTGGAGTTGAGAAGATACAACACCACAAAAGCCCAAATGATCTTTGCAAGCAAATAACCTGTTACAAGGAGAAGCAAGGAGAAACAAGAATGGAGATGCTCAAGAATGTGGAGCAAAATATTCACCTGAAAATGTAAAATGAATAATGATAGAAAAGATAGTTTTCAACTACATATAGATGAAAAACCCTAAAAAGGAAAACCCTAGGCATGCACAATAATAATTAATAAAGTAACTAATTATTATGCACCTAATGTTAGCTTAAGTGAAAAAGAGTTAAAAGGAAACTTTACATAATTAAACAAATATTGTTTAATTAATAAAGTAAATGTCCAATTACTCTAAAAATTTGCAAAGAAAGAGAAGTATTTTCAAAAAACTAAGTTGCAGAATTTGCAAAGTTCTTCGAAGACAAGTAAAATGGCTGAAATTGTAGAGAGCTCAACTCAGCTCGTCGGCACCGAAAGCATATAAGAAGAAAGAAGGCTGGTACCTTGTGTGAATATTCATTCCCAAGAGTCTTATGCAACCCCGGGTATTCCAGCAAAGCCTTCATGGCCCTACACCAAGTTGGCGGACTAGAAAGTGTTAGGAATGGTTTCTCCTAGAAACCAGGCCTTGGTTTCAAAACATTGGGATAACGTCCATGATACAGAGTTGTCTCAAAACCCCAAAATATTGAGGGAGACTATATGCGATCAAATGAGAAAGATCATTGATCCTTCTCATAGCCGATTATGGAGCTGTCAGCTTCCTCAATAGATGGTCCCTTTGGTACACCATTGCCTAGAAATTGTTGTTTCCTATGCTAAATGTTTTGATGCCTGAATAGGAATCATAAGTGGCCAAAATTTTAGGGTGGTAATCTGTCCCCAGGCTCTCCAATATATGTTGTGCATTCCTTTTAATTCTCTTGGGGGTGTGGAAGATTTTGATATTTCCAGAATGCAAAATTACTAGAGAATGCTTTAGTTGGCATAGCAATTTTATACCGCCGAGATGGGTAAGCCATCAGATAACTATGTCCCTCCTAGCCTCCTGCTTAGTCTAGATTCTTTTAAAGTAGGTTCAACCTCTATCTTCTCTATGTTGGCATTTGTATGTGGATTGGATACGGATAAGGAAGCCTGAGACTTCCAGATGAATCTCACTTTTATGCTGAAAAAGAATACCTAGGCTCCGTTGATGGAATTTTTAAAGGTCATTGTAGAAGGGATGTGCCGAAAACTAAGGGAGTTTGAACTTGGTTCCAAGTTCAGGTATCCTTCTTTTTTGACCTACATGATTTTTCACTAGAACCCAGATTTTTTCCTGCAATATCTGCCCTTGGTAGTATTTGATGAGAATGGTGCTAGAAAGCTAGTTTCGACCTGGACTCTTGTCCTCTCAAATTTTTTTGATTATTACGCATTTTCAGACACATTCCTAGCTCCAAATTTACAAGCTTTGGATCATAGTGGAGATAGTATGTTTGGTCACTTGACACAACCATATATCATGGATGAAAGGGCTTGTACCACCCTATGATTGGTTCTTTGGTACAAATTTCACAATGCTCCATATGTAGGGTTTTGTCCTTTCTAGCTCTCGCATTTTGTTTCAGATAAGGTACTACCCTTGGAGGTTTTCAAGCAGCTGTGCAATGTTGAGAATGATTATTGAGGAGGAAAGCATCTGACTTCTCATTTGACACTGCCAGTCATGTTCAACTCTATGTCATTGGTGAAGAAGAAGAGCTCAAAGGTAAATAGCTCTAAAGTTTTGTACTCTAAGTTGGGCCACGTTGGGTTAATGGTTATATGTGACACATCGTGCTACAATCTAGAGGGTAATTTCAGAGATTTGGGCATTAATATTCCCCACCATCCTCAGCCATTTTGGCACCCTTGAAGAAATGTAGATGAGGGAAATGAGGGATTGTACATCAGCCTTGAGTACATCCCCTCTAGCTTGGGTCGACCACCTTGGCTGAACTTTTATCACATAATGGCAAAGCCCAACCCTAGCCACAAAATAAATCAATTTCTCTGCAGCCAGTTAAATAGGCTTTGTTGGAAGCCTAATAGAATTAAGGATTTCTGGATTTATAGGCAGGAAATAAAGAAGACTAATGGTCTTTTCCAGGATGTGGAATCAAACAACCAATTTGATGATATCTGGTGTCATGAGCATTCAGACAGTGAGGACTCTCCTAACCCTTCAGGTTGTGAGAGGTTCTATGAGGTGGAAAGTGCAGCTCCATAGCACAAAGAAGAGGTAGCGCAAAAGGCTCCCATTGTTGAAGAAGATCCTACATGAGGAGAGATAGTCAATATACAGTAGTCGCAGCATGAAAAATCCTCGAATACACAGCTATCAAAGCCTACTAGCTCCTCTAGGTCAGGTATGAAGAGGTTGAGGTCTTCTAGATGCCAGCAAAAAGTTATTTTGGACTTAGATAGTTCCTCGAAGGAGAAGATGCCATGAACAAAGGAATCAAGAAGAGGAGAAGAGTCACAACGTGAAAAGGTGGTGGTATTTGCTATAGGTCTTCAGGAAACTCATTTATTTTTCCCCCTTCTTCTCTCTCTTCTATGTCTTTGGTCTCCTTCACATCTTACCCTTCCATGTCATATGCGCCAGCTGTTCCTATCATTGGTTACCAAGGGTAGGTCAATATTATTTCCCCTAGGGGTCCCCTTCCATCTCCTTCTATTTCTACCACCCTTGAAGCACAAGTAATGGTAACATGTCCTAACCCTCTGAGTCAGAAATTTATATCTTTGAGACCTAGCATGTCAGTAGGTCCTTCCCCACACCTTTTTCCCACAATTTTTTCACCATCTCTAGGTAGATAGTTTATCCCACCTTTTTCCTCAGAAACTATTACTAGGCCTAGAAAATCTGTCGATACATTGAGCACGCTATCTTTCCCACTAGCAGTTCCCCGAGAGTCTCCTTTTGTTGGTGAATTGGGTATTTCATCCCATGCATATTTCTTGCAAGTGGATGCCTAGGCTAGTTGAATTCTGAAGAGGAGGGAAAAAGATGTAGGCCAATTTGTAGAGCCCCTTTTGCAGACCGTGTTCAACAAAGGCCAAAATTTGTTGATGTTTGCAAATGTCACACCCAACCTTATCAAGTTGGTCAGGGAAATGCAACCAAGTGATTATTCTATCAATGCCATAGGGCTTGAATTGTAGCAGGAACATCTGTAGGATAAAGTTGAGTTAATGGAGAAAAATCAAAGGGTGGTGACCACTGAATTCCTCAAGCTCAGTCACCAGATGAAGAAAAAAGATGAAAAAATGAAGGAACTAAAAGGAAAGGTAGAAATTTGGTCAAACAAGCATAGGGCCTAGGAAGTCGAAATCAATCGCTTGCAGAGTGAAAAGAATGCCTTTGAGAACAAAGTTGTTGAGCTTCAAGCCTTGGGTACGGAAGTTGTTCTGGCTCTGCGAAGAGAAATTGAGCAATTCCAAGTGATGTAAGCAACCCTCCATGATGAATTGAGGTAGGAAAATCATGGCTTAAAATAGCTCTAGTAGAGTACTAATGAGGAGGTAAATGAAATGAATGACGCATTGGAGTAGAAAAAAAAAAAGCAAAGGCAGGCTAACTTAGCCTTGGGAGATAAGGAGAAAGAGGTTTCTATTATGAAGAATTAATTATCGGCCCTGGAGGGAAGCATTGTAGAGTTGAAGGAAGATCTGAGCGATAAGACTATGGAATTTGACCTTTTGAGATCCCAGCCTCTTGCACCCCAAATGAACTCAATGGAGATAGCCAAGGACCTACATGCATCTAACTAGGATAAGGTTAAAACACTATGCCTTACATTACAACCCACTCTCAAATTTATGGCACAAACAACTAGTCTATGCGGGGTGGTTAGTGAAAAGATGCAATGAGTAAAGGAAATGAATTTTGATAAATTTCTGGAGGCTAGGTGGTTATTGGGAAAATTGTATATAGATTTCGATGAAGCATTGAGTAGTGTGGGGATCAAGGACCAAACAATGGTGACCATGGGTTTAAATATTCTTATCTCTATGCATTAGGCTATCCAACATGTCAGAGAGTGTAGAGCTAAGCTAACCTAGATTACTTGTGATATGCGGGAAAAAATTTCCCATTGAACTCAGTGAGGGATTCCATCACCCTTATTGATAGATCAAATAGTGGCGGGCATTGAGCACATCATTGAAAATATTGAGGATAAGAAGCAGGATTTATCGATTTTCCAATCCTTTGATCAATCTTTGGCTACAGCCAATTTTGTAAACATAGTGCATCAGCTGGCACAACTCTTCTTCCAGCTTGAATTTGAGGCAAAGGTATCTGGTGGATTGCTTTTTAAGGCAATAATTGATCTAAACATGGCACATGAAAATTTGTGCACTCTATCTGCACCATCAAATGAAGTCTAGAAATTCCTTCAGGCTACCCTCTCTCAGCTGTGACCAATTATGAAGGAGTTGGACTGGTTTGTGAGCCAAGAAATTCTAGGGTTCTTCATTTCATAGGCAAAATGCTCCTATGAGTCACCAAACTATGAATATTTATTCACGCACCACTTTTTCCTTCATAGTTTCTCTTCATTTCATGGCTTCTCCTTTTTCAATATCACTCATAGCTTCTTGGCAGTCACCACATGGCTTCCTATCAGAGCTCTCCTTTGGGTCGTCTCGCCTTCCTTTTTCTGAGCTCTGTTTGTTTGATGTGTGGTGCTTGTTTGTGCATCTATTATCTTGGGTTTGATGCTTGTGCATTGGTCTTCATTTTGATGTTGTGTGTTCTCTTCTTCTACTGTAGCATGACACATGTCTCTTCAGGACATGCCTACTAGGGCACTGTTGGATGATCTTTTTGTTGGTGTTGGCTCAAGACAAATCTTGATCATTGATGGCTTCACTGAGGCATCTATCTTGTTGGGGTCCTCAGGTGGTGGACTGGCTTATTTAAGCAGTCTTTTCCTCATTTTATAGGTTGTGGTTAGATGGATAAAAATTTCCTAAGCACTGTAAATTATCCTCTGTAGTGTTTGTTATTGAACATGAACTCGCAGACTATGCCAGTCAATTCGGTCTCTCTGTTTTCATGCACTTAATAGGACATTAAATTGTTCTTGTATTTTCTTAAATATATGAATGTCTGTTTCAAGCTTTTGTAATCTTTATGCATCTTAATAAAATGTAAATCATGTTGCTACTCTAATTTGATGGCTTATGATGTATGAGTTATATAATGCAAATGGTTTGATGTTCTTATATTTGTAGTTTTGGGAAGTATCTATTTGATAGACACTAGTTACTATTCGAGCCTTTGCTTTAGCATTGTGCTTAATTAATTCCTTTCTGATTTGGCACATTTCTTTAGTTTAGGTTTGTTTATTTTATGTTCATCTTCTTACCCTTTTCATCCCCCCATAAAAAATGAAGACCTGACTTCGATAAAACCTCGGAGGTCACTTAGCTATGTGCATAGGTCCCCCAATAGCTAAATTTCCCATAAGGCTGCTACCTACAAACTTTTGTGTCAACACATCCTTCAGATGGTTTTAATATGAACTTTTGTAAGGCAATGAGCCTTCCCTTTTGAGCAGTGAGCTCTAGGCAGTGTGCCTAAATGCAAGTGCATTCTCTTTTGTAAGACTTTATTTGAGTACTCAAATTATGGATTAACCTCCACCATGATTTTTCCCCTAATAGGGTTTCCATGCAAAAATCCTTGTGTTATGGTGTTGTGGATGATTTCCTTTAAATGCTTTCATCTTTCTTTTAAATGTAATGTCAGAATGGCTTAAGTTTCAAATTAAAAAAGTTAAGATTTGTTGAACACTGATTCACCCCACCCTTCTCAGTGTTCCCTTGGGTCCAACATTCTATACCTACTCCTCCTACTCCCATTCAGAATTTTGTCCCTCCACTAGAAACAACTATGGAGGACACTCCTATGACTGAGCAGGAGCCCCCAGTTCCTTCACAAACCCCGACTTCTAGGTTGAAGAGTCACAAAAATGTCCTTGCACGTGAACACAAGTGTCGGCGAAAGGCTCTTCTAGCCGAGCAAGCCACCTTACAGAAGAAAGAAGAGGAGGTGAATGCTCCTACATCAAGACCTCCTAAAGTGTCCTCCTCTCTCCTCCCTTCTACTTCTATCCAAATTAGCTTCACATCTCTTTTGACTTCTGCTATGAGGAAACATGCGCTTGGAATGCATGGAGCCACCTCTGTTGAAATCCATTCTGGATGTCTCACTTTTCCCAAAGCTCATAGATATGATTAACACTTTGGTTATATCTACTATGGTTATTTTATCCTCTCCCTCGACCCTTCTTGCTTCATCTGTGGGGAGCTCGCCTCCTCCGATGAGGAAGAAGGTAGAAAGTGGTCCCTCCTGCAATGGAGGACATAAGAGGATCCCACCTTCTTCGAAAGGTGGTCCTACACTGACTTGTTCTGTCCTAGTGACAGAACTAGTCCCAACCTCCCATGAGTTTGTCACTACTCTCGAGTCTCTTGATGAGATTAGCAGTGAACCTCAAGTGCAAAATATTTCGTTCATTGAAGCGAAAAATGGCACTCTCATTAAGTGCATGTTTAACTCAGTGGATGAATTTATTACCTTGTAAGTGATCTTCACAAGGTCGTTGATCTTAGACCCACAAGAGTTGAGCAACGGATACCTCACCGGTCCTTCTTCTTTAGCCCTTGTTGTGGGAGGATCAGAAGCTCCTCCCCTTAACATTAGACCATTGTAGGCTCATCATCCTTCCCCCTGTGAGGATCTATAGTGGGAATTTGATGACCTCTTCATTGACCAATGTCAGGGGGAGACCCTCTTCTTGATCTTTAGATTAGATGTGTGTGTGTCTGTGTGTGTTGTGATGTGTTTCCCCCATGATCATTCTAAGTGTGCCTAGATGACCCTTGTCACCCCTGTTGGTTCTTGGAAATAGGTGAGGTGTTTGTGTTTTAAACCTTCCTCTATGTGTATTATCAATCTTCCATGTTTGTGATTGACTTTCAAAAAATTGGGGACGATGCAAAATATTGTGAGCATTTAGGCTTTCTTCCATGTTGACTTGATTTTTTTTTTAGCTTTGTCTTCCATGCATTCTTCTCGATCTAGTTGGGGATTGATGATATTTCACCTCTCACCATGGTTACCTATTATATATGTAAATAAAAGAAAATTTGACCACATGAAACCATATCCCCCTATGCCCTTTGTGTGTATTCTCTTTCATTTTTGTTTCTTTTTATTTATCCCTCTTCTTTGCTTGAATTGTCGCTTTCATGTGCAAAAATGCCACTTCTACATTACTCAATATTAAGAAAATGCATTCATTTCCAAATGAATCTTTTCTCAAAGACCCCTTCACATAGTTCTTCGTTAGAATTGCATTCTTGACTTGAAACCCTAACGGAACATGTTTCCTTCATCATGGGTTTGTAAAGAAAGGACTTCGAAACCTTCCTCTGATCTTCCCCTCACATAGCGACATATCCTTCCTTTTGAATTACTTGATGAAGTGAAATTATTTCAAAAGGATTCCTTGATGAATTATCAATTCAAGAAAGAAGGTGTTGAATTTTGAACAACGCGTCCCTTGAGTGGAACCTTTCTTTTCACACCAGGTTCCCAAGGGACCCCTTCAAAAGTTTCTAATAAGCTCTATGATGTATAGCTCAAGGAAAACTTGAATAGACCAGTCTTCACATCATTATGTCTACCCTAGGGGTAGCTCGACTAGAGCTACTTCACATCCTTGTGTCTAGCTTGGGGATAGCCCGACTAGACCCTACTTTTCAAGCAGCGCGTCCCTTGAGTGGACCCCTCTTCCTTTTGAAGGGTTCTCGAGGGACCCCTTTGAAAGTCTTTCAACTTGGTAATAGTCTTCATGACTGTTCATTCGCTAGCCTGCATGACTGCTTCCTAACATGTTCTATTTGTAGGTAAACATATCGTCATCCTTGACTCTTTAGAGCCCCCTCTACTTGGTCTCCCTCAAGTGAGAGTTCTTAGGGGATACCTCCTTTGTAGGTCTACGGGTATGTAAGGAACTTTCCTGGTCTCCTTCATGTGAGAGTTCCTTGAGGATACCTCCCTTGTAGGTCCATAGGCTTGTGTGGTGCTTTCATTCTTCACCTTTATATTTTTGTGCGACTATGAAGCCCTTTCCTACACTTTTGGGTTCACTAGACCTTGATCTGCTCCCTCATCGATACATGTATACATTTCTAAACTTATTACTTCTTTGATCTAGTTTACCGAAGCACACATTAGTGTTCGTGCTTGCTAAAATGGGGGAATAATGTATAGGAGTGAATTTGCACCCTAATGAAAATTCCCATTTCACCCTTTAATACTTTAGAAAACAAAACTCAAAGGCTTCATTCTACATAAGCCCACTATTCACATCACACTTGGTGCCTAGTTTGTGTGTCAATGGAGGTGTTTATGTTAGGGATGCCCGCATGACACATAGACATCTGTGCGGTGTTCTTACATCGCTAGCAAATTCTTGCAGCTGGAGTCAAGTGGAACCCTTGAAATTTTCCTTGTTCTACTGAAATTTTGACTAAACCCTGATGGTCATTACCCTAGGGTTGTGGTTTTGCAAGTTATTCATGTTCACACCTTTGTTTCATCTCTAGGCTTCTATTTTTTAAGTTGTCTAGATGTATCTATTTCTTGGTATTTTTCTTAATCCATCATGGCCTTGAGTCTTGTGGTTTCATCGATCCTTTCATTATCTTTCCCGTCGTGACTAGGTGGTCCTTTTAAAACAACCTTCGACGCATGTGTTGCAAATATTCCTTAAGTTGGTCTCTAAGTGTTTGCATCACCTATCACTCATTCATTTTCAAATTCCCTTTCTCTCTTTTCTATCGGCTGCCTACAGTCCTTCGCATGTTCATTTGTATTTGCAAGGAAGTAACACCTAATGAGCGATGCGGTCAAC
This sequence comes from Sequoiadendron giganteum, assembly GCA_007115665.2. Classification (NCBI taxonomy): domain Eukaryota; kingdom Viridiplantae; phylum Streptophyta; class Pinopsida; order Cupressales; family Cupressaceae; genus Sequoiadendron; species Sequoiadendron giganteum. Next base: position 811,312,339 of record CM021100.1, on the reverse strand, counting down.
ATTTTGACCCATTGCTACCCTTTTAACTATCACTGGGTGGCTTGTGCAGGTTGAAGCAAAGCCCATGACGACCGATGTTTAGGTCATGTTCCATCACTAAGATGCAATGTTTCACTAGCTAGCATTGGTCTACATGAGGACAACGTGTGATGGGTGACGAGTTAAGCATGTGGCACCCAAGGAGTAATTGTGGTTTTCATCATTGGCTTCTCCACTATCCCATGTTGCCCTTTGCGATTTAGGATGGAACCCATGACCACCGATGGGTTAAATTTCTCCATTGCATGGGCTCAGTCTATCATGGGTTAGGATGGTTTGGGCGGCTGTCGATGTACGATGAGTGATATAGACAAGTATCAATAGTTGAGATCCTTTTATGACCACAATCTACAGTTGATGTTTCATCACTGGCTTCTTTACCATCGCCTGCTGAGACTCTTGTGGGAAGGATGAATTAATGATGGGTGATATGTTTTAGTTTGTGGCTCAGATTTACCCACAGTTGCAAGGATCGACGGTGCATGTTCCAAGGATGATGAGTTTAGGATATGGCCAAGTATGTGGTAGTTTTAAAGAAAATCTTCTTTGTTTCTAAGTATGGCTAATAAAGCAAGTGGTGATCCTTAATGATCCTCGTTGATCGAGTTTTAATCCATGACGATCGACGGTTGAGATGCGACATGCAGGTGATTGATTTTTTTTCAGTCACGTGAGTGAGCCAGGATGGCCATTAATTGCAGCATGCCTTGAACTCCTATATTTAATGAGGATTTTTCTGTAGATTTTTCATTAGTCTATTTCTAATCAGTGCCTTTGGCTGATTTTCATGAGTGTTGGGGTAGCAAATTTTGTTGTCTGGTAAATTCTCACTAGGGTGGTGTGCTGGTGCTTTGATGTATATGTTGTTCTTGCTACGTTTCAGTGACTTCTTCTGTGTCTGGTGTTGGTGTGGCTCGCATTGCCTATATCTAGGAATATCATGGGGGTTGTATTTGGTTTTCTTACGCATATCTTGCACTAGGTTTGTGTTGCATATAGGATGAGTCGGTCAAGCTCTTCTTCTATGCCAGTGTGTAGGTCATGATGTCTAAGCTTACAAGAGCCATTAATTTATGAACCTGAGGTGAAACCTATAGTTGAGGAGGCACCAACTATCCTAAAGGCTAAGAGGAGTGGTCGCAAGAGGACTGGGAGAACTGCTGTCAGAAGTGCCTATAATCTTTGACCGAGGACTTGTTCATAAGAATTAGTCAAGTTTGAAGAGAAGGGGCCTGAGGTGTTTGTGAAATAATTAACGAGAACTAAGATAGAACTTAAGGTTTATTCTGAGAAACCTAGCTCCCTGGTAGTGATCAATGATAGCCCCTCGAAGGAGGCTAAAGGGGCTAGTATTGGTATTACCCATTGCCCTATTTCTCTAGTGTCGTATACTAAATTGGACAAGGAGGTGGTAGTTGCAACTCCACTCTCTATAAAGAGGTTGGATGAGATTTTTCATTCAATCATTGACAAGGCTGGGTGACACCCATGCATCTTGATTGGTAGTGCTTGGGTCATGGGTGTGATGATATTTTTCCTGACGTGGGTGGTTCAAAGGTTTTTAGCTATTGATATTGATGGTGACTTCTCCCATTTTTTGGTGATGTCCACATTGTGATGGTGATGCCTTTTGGAAGGCTTGTGTGGCATCTCCAAATAATGGTTTGGTGCCTATTTTTTAAAATTTTCTTTCCCATGATGTGCAAGTAAAAATATAATGGTTTGGGAACGAAACCCAACAAGGTGAAATGAACTCAAAATTATCAAAAATGTAACTATAATGAGCCTTTTTCTTGTTGCTCCCTTAACCTATAAAAGGGATTTCAAGGCTCATTATAGAGGGGTGATCTTTTGGTTCTAGAAAATGGCTTAGGTAGAATGTTGAATATAAAAGCAATACAGGATGTATGTAGGATAGGATAGGGTATTGTCTTGGGTCTGAGTTTCATATATGATATTCTTAAATAGTTTTGAATGAATCTCTGATATTGTGACAAAATTGTAAAACCGAAACATCTGCTCTCCTATAAGGAGTTATTACAATAGTATACATGGGAAACCAAGCATTTTTTCATTTGTCTTTCAATGGTTATTTGAATGTATGATTTTGTTCTTTTTTTAGCCTAAGTGGTTAATTAAAATACTTGAAGGGAATCATAGGTTTGTAAGAAATTTCCCATGATTATGATAATAAGTTGTGTTTTAGGAGTTGTGGATTTTCATAGTGTAAGGCATTATGAGAGTAAGCCATTAATTTCATGATTTGTGCATTACTGATTATCATGCATTGGTCTTTATTCCCAATTGATGAGGCACTGGTTTATCCTATGCAGGTTGATGTAATTTAATAAGGAATCCAAAATACCTTGTCATGGACTCACAATGATGACAATGCTAAATATAACTTTGTAGATTTTGAGATGCAAGTCTAAAATAATACATTATTCCTAACAAATAGATGGTTATTTGTGTAAAGGTTGGCCAAAATTTTTCTGAATAATGTTTATTTGCTTGAGAAGGTAACATATTTGTGTAGGATGATCACTCTTCTAGTAGAATTCCTATGAACTCAACTGGGAAATACCCTCCTTGGTCCCACAGAGCCTAAAGTGTAGGGTTCAAGGGCTCAAAACTCTTTACCCATCAAGTTGTCCATTCATCTATATGATTCTTGATGATGAAGGTTGGCTACCTTCTAGAGCTTCCTTAAGGTGTACTGGAAAGAACACCAATAGGATTGGCAACTCTACTTGGGACAAATTTCATTCTTTAGACGTAGATCTTTGAATCATAGAGTCAAATGGTGTAAGTAGTGTGGAAATTTTGTTCACACCTTGAAGAATTATTGATCCTGGTCAAGGTTGGGCTGCAACATAACTCAAAGGATCTGAAAGTGACTCCGCTGAAGAGTTAGACCCAAAACGTGTTGATTTGATAAGAAACTTTGTTTAATTTGAATTTTATTTCCTCTCAATTGGAGGTGGTGATTCTAACTAAAGAACCTGACAAAGGATGTGCTAAAGCTCCAGATCCGTGTGTTCAGAGACAAAGCTAGGTGAATGTTGTAGGAGGGCCAGGTATTTTCACATTATTCTATAAACAAATTATGAGAATTCTTTTATTTCAAAGTATAAATGATTCCCAATTAAGTTAAAAGGAACTAGTTAAGGGAAGAAGTAGTTGAGCTTTCCATATTTCCAAGTGAACACTATGGAATTATATGTTATTATAGGGGGAACATGTAAATCCTAATCTTAAGAAAATGGTACATAGAATTTATGATGAAAGAAGCTTGAGGTTTTATTTAGTAAAAGGAATTGGAATATCCTTTGTGGAATATTTGACAAACCTTGCAAAGGTACAATAAGATGTCTTGTCAAACCATGTTTCTTGATAGAGATTTAAATAATGGGCCCCCCTTGTCACATCAGGGAGGTTTTAGTAGTGAAAGGTACAATGCCTTGGATTTCAGTGGCATTTGTGGCTACCCAGATGTTGTACCATACAAGATCAAGGATAAGATACCAATATTTAAAGGTGAACAGACTAAATCAACAAATCAACATCTATAGGACTTTACTGATGTGATGGGAGACTATGAGGTAATCTTTGAGGATGTAGTTATGAAATTGTTTGTTCAATCTTTCAAGGGAGATGCTAGAAATTGGCTCTCTTATTTTCCTATGTCCTCGGTACACTCATGGAGAGAATTCAAACTAGTATTAATGGCACATTTTGGAGAAAGTATTGATCCAGTCTTAGTCAGGCAGAAATTTATGGACATGGAAAAAGATGAGAATGAGTTGGTCCCTTCTTTTAATCTCAAGTTTTCAAAGGAAATAATGGAAATCCCAACACATATAAGACCAAATGATCTTTATTTTTTGGTTGTATACTTGGGAGAATTTGATAAAAATATGAGTTGTTGAGAGATAAGGAACCCACAACATTACAACAAGCATATCACATTACCATGGACATTGAGAATAATTTGAAATACTCAATGATGAGGGGATGTTTTAATATTTGTGATGAGAATCGAATATTTACCCATGATGCTTCTATAGTAAACAAATCAACCAATAGAGAATTAATATGGGGGAATGAGACCCTTGTTGTTCCAAGACCATCAATAATACCACATTAAGAGTATGATGTGACTGAAAGGGATTGTGTACCCATGTCTAACAAAATCAACAGAGCAATTGTAGTTAAGAGCTTGTGTGACCTACAAAGGCATAGAGGGGAATACTTTGACCATATTTTCTCTAGGTTCACTGATGCTTTGCCTAGTATGCTTGAAATTCTAAGGCCTAGTACCCTAATGCACATTGATTTGTTTTGTGAATTGTATCAATCTAGATTGAGTGCTTTATCAGAAGAATTGAAGCCTCATGCCTTGAGCCAAGTCATTGATTGGACATGGATTATTGAGGGAGTTCATGATGAAGATATTGGATAAATACCACCTCATAGTGACATTAATGAGGCCCATTATCAAGAGGATTAGAAATCTCTATTGTTGGGACAAGATGATGTGTCAGTGAATGAACAATGGGTTAATGGCGTTTGTTTTGTGAATGACATGGCTACTGAGACACAACACAAGAATGATGAGGTGGTGCCTGATTTCCACCCTTGGGATATTACAAAAGATGAATAGAAGTAGGGGAAGGTGTCACATTCTGGTATGACTAAAGATAATAATATACAAACCAATGGTTCATCTGGTGATGAATTGAATTTAGAGCAATGCTCTACTGGATACATATCATCTTATGAAGTGGAGATGGAGTCTATGGACTCGAATAGGGGATATGTTGGTGATTATGATAGGTTTCAAGTGACTGAGGATGGAAAATTTTCCTCATGTTATGAGTTTTAAGAATGTGGATCCATAATTTAGAGTATAAGCGATGAAGATGACTCTGATGATGACTTTCAAGGCATCGAAGGCTATGATATACATACCCAAGAAACAAGGGTGAATGTAAGTACAATGAGAATATGGAACAACCCCCTGTATGATGAAACTTCACCAACAAATGATATGACATGAGATAATCCTTATTGGTGTATGAATAACCCATTATTTGTTATAAACATTGATGATTTCTTGACAGATGTGCCTTGTAAAGATATTGGAGATATTATGAACGAGATGACAAAAATTAACACCCAAAGTGGTATTAATGATTCTCATTATGTCTTCACAACTATTGATCTGGATCAATTAGCCTCCCAATCGTCAGAGGGATATAGTGATGAAAGTACTGCTATTGGTATTGGTAATGAGTGGGCTGAGGTTGGGAATTTTAATTCCTATGATGATGATGCTATTAACAATACCATTGCTAATGAGGAATTTCAAGGTGACTCAATAAATTCCAATTGTGATAAGGTAAGGCTTGGTGTGCACACACCTGATCTGGCATATGAAGTTGGTTAGTATGACTGTGTACTTGAATTTTTTGTAGACTCTCCTCAACTTATGGGCATTATTACAAATTTATTCTCACTAAATAATGATAATACTCACCTTGACTGTAAAAGAGATATCATTGAAAATGGATCATTTCTTTTTGAAATCATAGAGGTTGAGTCCAATATACAACAAGGCACATATGAAGGATTCTAGTGTGATGTCCAAACTCACAACTAGGTAGATTATAAATGTTTTTCCTTTCCATCTCAATCAGGTAAGATTTGGGTCCCTAAGGTTGACAAAGATGGAAGTAGTATACAAGGCAAGATTGGGGATGTCGATTGGAATGATGTGGATTATCCTCAAATGCTTGACCCATGGGTGTGCCCATTGCAAGAAAAATAGAACAAGGTTTTTGATAGAGGTAAGAATTGAGTGTCCTTTTTGTTTGGTGGCCTAGGGCCACCAAACCATATAAGAATAAGAAGAGTTGAAAGCATGCTCAAGAGCTGTTGGTGAGGATCTAGTTGATCAGGTCAAATGGTTTGCTTCTACCTGAGATTATGAGATCTTGCTATTCCTACAAGAGGCATACATCCCTAGTTGGATCCACTGGTGGAAACCTTGAAATTGTCCTGGTTCCATTGAAATTTTATGACTAAACCCTGATGGTCATTTCCCTAGGGTTGTGGTTTTGCAAGTTATTCATGTTCGCACCTTTGTCTTGTCTCTAGGCTTCTATTTTTTGAGTTGACCAATTGTATCCATTTCTTGCTCTTTTTCTTAATCCCTCATGGCCTTGAGTCCCATGGTTTCACCAACCCTTTCATTATCTTTCCCATAATGACTAGGTGGTACTTTTAAAATAACCTTTTGTGCATGTTCTACAAATATTCCTTAAGTCAAGCTCTAAGTGTTTGCATCACCTATCGCTCATTCATTTTCAAATTCCCTTGTGTAATCACGATGAGAGATACCCTTTCTCTTTTTTCTATCAACCGCCTATAGTCCTTCACATGTTTGTTTGTATCCATAGGGAAGTAACACCTGATGAGTAATGTGGTCAAAATTTTGACCCATCTCTACCCTTTTAACTATCGATGGTTGGCTTGTGCAAGTTGAAGTAGAAACCCACGACCGCTGATGTTTAGGTCATGTTCCATCGCTGAGCTGCAATGTTTTGCTGGTTGGTGTTGGTCTACATGGGGACAACACATGATGGGTGATGAGTTAAACATATGGTGCTTAAGGAGTATTTGTGGTTTTCATCACTATCTTCTCCACTATCACATGTCACCATTTGTGATTTAGGATGGAACCTGAGACCACCGATGGGTTAAGTTTCTCCATCACGCGGGCTTAGTCTATCGCAAGTTAGGATGGTTCAGGTGGTTGTCGATGTATGATGAGCGATACATATAGGTATCAACGATTGAGATCCTTTTATGACCACAATCTATGGCTAATGTTTCATCATTGGCTTCTTTTCCATTGCTTGATGAGACTCCTCTCATAAGGATGAATTGGCGATGGGTGATATGTTTCGGTTTGTGCCTCAGATTTACCCACAATTGCAAGGATCAACAATGTGCATGCCAAGGATGACGAGTTTAGGATATGGTTGAGTACGTGGTGATTTTTAAAGCACTTCTTCATTGTTTCTAAGTACGGATAATAAAGCAAGTGGTGATCCTTAATGATCCTCATTGATCGATTTTTAATCCATGGTGATCGACAGTTGAGATGCAACATGCAAGTGATTGATTTTTTTTCAGTCCCACGAGCAAGCCAGGCTGGCCATCAATTGCAGCATGCCTTGAACTCCCCTATTTAATGAGGATTATCCTACATATTTTTAACCAGTTTGTTTCTAATAAGTGCCTTTGGCTGATTCTCACGAGTGCTGGAGTAGTGAATTTTTCTGCCTGGTAAATTCTCGCCAGGGTGGTGTCCTGGCGCTTTGATGTATATGTTGTTCTTGCTAAATTTTAGTGACTTATTCTATGTTTGGTGTTGGTGTGGCTCAGATTGTCTGTATCTAGGAATATCCTAAGGGTTGTAGCTTGTTTTCTCATGCATATCTTGCACTAAAGATGACTCAATCGAGCTCTTTTTCTATGCCAATGCATAGGCCATGACATTTGATCTTGTAGGAGCCATTGATTTATGAACTTGAGGTGAAACCTATGGTTGAGGAGGCACCAACTATCCTGAAGGCTATCAGGAGTGCTCACACGAGGATTGGGAGAATTGCTGTCAGAAGTTCCTGTAATCTTTGATTGAGGACTTGTTCAGAAGAATTAGCCAAGTTTGAAGAGAAGGGGCCTGAGGTGTTTCTGAAAGAATTAATGAGAACTAAGACAGACCTTAGGGTTTATTCTAAGAAACCTAGCTCCTTGGTAGTGATCAGTGATAGTTCCTTGGAGGAGGCTGAAGGGGTTGGCCTTGGTATTGGCCATTGCCCTATTTCTATGGTGTCGTATACTGACTTAGATGAGGAGGTGGTGGTTGCAACACCACTCTCTATAAAGAGGCTGGATGAAGGATTTCTTTCAGCTGCTGACAAGGCTGGGTGACACCCATGCATCTTGATTGGTAGTGCTTGGGTCTTGAGTGCGATGATGTGTTTCTTAACGTGGGTGGTTCAAACAGTTTTGGTTGCTGATATTGATGGTGACTCCTCCCATTTTTTGATGATGTATGAGTTGTGATGGTGATGCCTTTTGGAAGGCTTGTGTGGCATCGCCAACTGATGGTTTGGCACCCCTTTTTTTCATTTTTCTTTCCCGTGATGTGCAAGTGAAAATATAACAGTTCGGGAACAAAACCCCATGAGGTGAAATGCCCTAAAAAAATTCAGAAATGTAACTATAATGAGCCCTTTTCTTGTTGCTCCCTTAACCTATAAAAGGGATTTCAAGGCTCATTACAGAGGGGTGATCTTTTGAGTCTATAAAATGGATTAGGTAGAATGCTAAATATGAAAGCAATACAGGATGTATGTCAGATAGGCTAGGGTATTATCTTGGGTCTAAGTTCTGTATATGATATTCTTAAATATTTTTGCATGAATCTCTGATATTCTGACAAATCTATAAAACTGAAACATCTGCTCTCCTGTAAGCAGTTATTACAATACTATAAATGGGAAACCAAGCATTTTTTCATTTGTCTTTCAATGGTTATTTGAATGTATGATTATGTTTTTTTTTAGCGTAAGGGGTTAATTAAAATACTTGAAGGGAATCACAGGTTTGTAAGAAATTTCCTAGGATTCAGATAAGAAATTGTGTTTTAGGAGGTATGGATTTTCATAGTGTAAGGCATTATTAGAGTAAGCCATTAATTTCATGATTTGTGCATTACTGATTATCATGCATTTGACTCTATTCCCAATCAATGAGGCACTGATTTATCCTATGTAGGTTCTTGTAATTGAATAAGGCATCCAAAATACTTTGTCATGGACTCACAATGATGACAATGATAAATAAAATTTTGTACATTCTGAGATGCAAGTCTAAAATAATACCCTATTCCTAACAAATAGATGGTTATTTGTGTAAAGTCCGGCCAAAATTTTGTTGAATAATGTTTATTTGGACTAGAAGGGAACATATCTATGTAGGATGTTCACTCTTGTAGTAGAATTTTTGTAAACTCAATTGGGAAATACCCTCCCTGGTCCCACAAAGCCTAAAGTGCAGGGGTCAAGGGATCAAAGCTCTTTACCTGTCGAGTTGGTCATTCATCTGTAGGATTCTTGATGATGAAGGTTGGCTACCTTCTAGAGCTTCCTTAAGGTGTACTAGAAAAAACACTAGCAAATTCTACAGAAACATTACACTTCCCATTGGAGGTCAAAGTGTAACACCTTTCTTGGGTTGGTCAACCCGAATATGACCTTTTTCTTCCATTCATTCTTCATACTCTTCATTCATTCTTCCATTTTCATCTTTGGTTGAAGCCTACACAATTTCTCCATACTTTGAGTATTCATCCACAAGCTTTGTAGCAACACTTCACACTTCATAGCAGAAATCTACCACTCCATCACTTCGATAGTGCGAGTGTAGGAAAAATCCATTGTAGCAAAGGCTTGAGTTCCTCTCATCTTTCTCCTCCACTTGGCTTGAGCGCTTTGGACGGAGGTGGGTAAGCTTCGCTTATCTTCTCTATTGTTTGGTTGAGTAAGCACGTACTATTTGTAGTGCCTTTTGTATACTTTTCTTTTGTTCTCCTCTTTATCACATTATTTATATCATTGCAAATTTGGTTGTCCGTGGAGGTTGAAAAACCAAAACGGGGGTCTAAATGAGGCAGACCCCTATACAACCCACTGACATTTTCCCTCTTTTATGTGTGTAGGTGAAGAGATCTTGGATCAAGCTGGCGAAAGGATTGTTGTGTGAGATCATTTTTTTCACCCTTGTAGTAATCTACTTTCTTTATCATATTTGTCTTTATATTTCATATTTCTTAATCTTATTCTGCATGTTTAGAAATTCCTAAACTAAGCCGCTAGTCTATGTTTTAGAGGTTAAGCCTTGTCTCTCTGGTTTTCTGGTTGTACAGACACTAGTGCACCTATGAGATGCCAGTGCGTTGTGCTATCATCCCAGAACCGCACTTCTATCCTCTGACAATGACCTATTTGAGATACAAAGTTGACCCTAAAAAATGACTCGCCTTGACTCCTTTCAACTATCAGGTTTGCAAAGTGATCGAAGGACCTTATAGTCCTCATCATTCTTATCCCATCTATCTTGACCTTCCTTTAAACTGAGCTAAGTTAGGGTGGCCATACTTCTCTTGGCCTTTCGTGACCTAGGGCCTTGCAGTGGTTGGTCCCCCTCTCTAACACTATGTTTGTTGAGTATTTCTTGTGTTATTATTTGTTGTGTTGACTCTAAGTTGCATGGTTCGATAGTCCTTTTTGGACTCTCCATTTGTGACTACACCAAGAGGTATCAGAGCAAGTTTGCAAGTCTTGAGAAGGAATTTCTTATGGTGAATAGATCACTGACCTAAGGTAGACTGCATATGTTTTCAACTAAACACTGACTATTAGGAAGCTCAAACCCTTGTAGCCAAATCACCGAATTAAACTAGTTGCACCAAATCAAATGGGAGAGATGTGTTGGATGTTGTGGTTTTGTTGCTGATATGTGGTCTTCATTGATGTGAACACTATTAGCATTAATGGAATGAAGGTTGTATATGTCAAGGATATTGAGAAAATTGTAATAAATATATTGCAGGCATTGTATGAAGTTGAGAAGGTTAGAAGGATGGAAAGTTTTGTACATTGATGGTCAAAAGGCCCAAATTAAAGGGTTTGTTTTGGAGCCTATCTAGTATGTTGTCTAAACGTTTTAGAGGTGTGCATGAAGAATTGTGAAAGTTATGAAGTTATGTGTTCCTATAGTTATTCAGTTACTATAGAAGGTGTTTCTGGAAGATGTGATTGAAATTATGATTAATTGAGTTGTTGTGTACATTCCTGAGATGTTCATTGATGTTTTTATATTGTGATCTATCAGTGTGGTATGTCTGCATTGATCAATGTGTTCATGATCAAATTTTTCATGTTCTTCACCGAAATGATGGTGGTAGCATGTTGTGGATCCTTATGGATTAATATTGTATTGTTTCACATGTTCGAGGATGTTGATTTAGGTCATTACTATTTTGTTACCAACTTAGGTTGGTGCGCATTGAGATTTGTTCATGAATTGGGCTGATAGTTGTAATTTACTCTTTATTTGTGGCCAACATAGTTATTAATGTAAATTCATGTACTAGATATATGGTGGTAGAAGCTAATTCTTTAGTTCAACCTCATCAGATGGATTTAATCTGATTGTTTTATGTAAGGTAGTGAGCCTTCCCTTTGAGAAATGAGCTCTAGGTAGTGTGCCTGAATGCATGTGCATTCCCTATTCATTTCTTTCATTATACTTCTAACAAGGTATAATCTTGTGGAATAACATCCACCATGGTTTTTCCCCTCATAGAGTTTCCACATATAAAATCTTGGTGTTCATGTGTCTCTGATGTGTTGTTGATTAATGCTTGCATTTTTAATTAACAAATCTAAGATTAAAGGTTGATTAAGGTTGAATAAGTTTAATTTTTGTAACAACTGATTCACCGCCCCCTTCTCAGCTATATATCCTTGTTTTTACAAAAATTTGTATCAGAGCTAGTTCCTCCGAAGAATTTTAGTATCTTGAGGTGATTCGAGATGACATCATACAAGAAGGATAGTCCTAGATTCGATGGTAAAAACTACTCTCTGTGGAAAGTTAGAATGGAGTGTCATTTGAAGTGCATTGGTGAGCCTTTTTGGAAGATTACAAAGAATGCATATACTATTCCTTAGAATGGTCCGTCTACTATTGATGAGATCAAAGAAGCATAAACTAATACCATGGCTATAGAGGCATTGCTGAGTGCTTTGACAGATTCAGAGATGATAAATTGGATAGTTCTAAAGACTGCACATGAGATCTGGAAAAACTTGGAAACATTGTATGAAGGAGATGCACTAGTGAGAGTTGCTAAGCTAAAAAGTCTGAAAGGCAAGTGGGAGAACATGAAGATGAGTGAAGATGAAAATGTTATTTATTTCACACAAAAGGTAAATGAACTAGTGATGGGCATTAGATGTGATAGTGGAATCTTGGAAGAAGATGAGATTGTGGCTAAAATAATTAGATATGTGCCTACTTCTTACAAAACAAAAGCTCATGTTATTGGAGACCTCAAGATAGTAACAAATGTGAAAAGAGACATGTGGATTGGAAAACTTGCTGCCTTTAAGTTGAGTGAATTTGGTGAATCTTCTCCTAAGATAGAGTTTGCATTCAAAGCTACTGTATCTGGAAAAATCCAACAGAGATATGATCCGGGAGAGAGTTCTAGGAAGACATTCAAGTATGAAGATGAAATGAAACTGATTGAAGATGAAGAAAGAGAGCTAGAAGAACTGGAAGCACTGATTGTGAAAAGAGAAGCTAGAGGACAAGGTAAGTACAAAGTAAAGTTTCCTATTAAATGTTTCTCTTCAAGTAAGATAGGTCATTTTACATCAAGGTGTCTTGAAAGAGATTCTAAGTATAAACCTGACAAATCTAGATTTAAAAGTAAATGTTATTATGCTAAAGAAGGTGTTACTAATGATCAATCTAATAAAGGAACTAGAAATGGAGATGAATGGGTATTCATTTCTATTAAGGAAAATGGCCTGGTGTCCACCGAATCATCTAGTAATCAGAATATTGAGAAAGCTCTTGCAACGATAATTGATGAGAAGGATGAGTAGGTGATTGACAATAGATGCTCACATTATATGACTGGTGACAAAATCAAGTTTCTAAGCTTGTAAAAATATGATGGTGGTGTTGTAAGATTTGGAGATAACAATGCTGGTGTGATTTGTGGTAGAGGCACTATTTCTCTTGGTGGTAAATGTAATATTGATGATGTCCTATATGTTGAAGGTTTGAAGCACAATTTTTTGAGTGTTGGACAGATGGTTGACAAAGGTTACAATCTTCAGTTCAAAAATGGTAAATACAGATTATTGGGAAGCTCGGGAAATGTGATTGCTTCAGGTACAAAGACAAGAGGTAATATTTTTCACTTAAATGTTGCTAGTGAAAATTGGTTGATTGCTCAGATTGATGTAAGTTGGTTATGGCATAGAAGGTTGTGTCATGTGAATTTTGATAACATTGTCAAAATAAGCTCCACACAAGCATTCAAAGATCTACCTAATTTAGTGAAGCCTACTAACACTATATGCAAGGAATGTCAGATGGGGAAGCAGACAAGAATTTCATTTCGAAGAAAACAACATCATTCCAATGGAGTATTGTATTTGGTACATACTGATCTATGTGGTCCATCCAAAATCAAAAGTCTACAAGGAGAAAGGTACTTTATGTTATTTATTGATGATTATTCTAGAATGGTATGGGTTGCTTTCTTAATAGAAAAACATGAGGCATTAGAGAAATTCAAAAGTTTCAAAGATTTAGTAAAAAATGAGATAGGTTTGAAGATCAAATGTTTGAGATTAGAAAAAGGTGGTGAATTCACTTCTTGAGAGTTTGATATATTTTATGAAGGGCATGGAATAAAAAGATAGTTATCTGCTCCCTGGACCCCACAACAAAACAAAGTTGTTGAAAGAAAGAATAGAAATTTTTTAGATGCTACCAGAACCGTGACGTTGGAAGGTAATGTTCCTCATATCTATTGGACAGAAGTTGTAAGCACTACTATGTATATTATCAACCAGGAGAATGTTAATAGTAATTATGGTAAGACCCCTTTTGAGTTGTGGTTTGGTTATAAGCCTACTGTTAAATATTTCAAAATATTTGGAAGTAGATGTTATATCAAAAGAGATGAAGATATAGGAAAGTTTGAAGCTATAAGTGATGAAGGAATCTTTCTGGGTTACTCTACTAAGAGAAAAGCCTACCAGTGTTACAATAGAATATTGAAGAAAATAGTTGAAAATGCAGATGTCAGAGTTGATGAAGACACTGCCAAATCATCTAGGTATTATGGATATGATTCAAATGACCAACAAGATAATACTGAGAATGGAAAGAATGTGCAAACACATAATCAATTTCAAATTGTTCTAGTGAATCAAGAAAATCATGAAGGAGAAGACAATGGAAATGTAGAAGAAAGAACAAAAGAACCCAAAATTCTAAGGTATGTATAGTGAAGTCATTTTGAAAGTCAAATCATAGGAGACAAGAACAAAGGTGTGTAGACTAGAAGAAGAATTATAGAAGAATATTGTCTGATATCCAATATTGAGCCTAGTAATGTCAATGAATCATGTAAAGATTAATATTAGATGGAAGAAATGAAGGAAGAACTGATGCAGATAGAGAAAAATGATACATGGATTCTTGTTCCTAGACCTCAAGACAAAAATGTGACTGGAACCAAATGGATCTTTCAAAATAATTTGAATGAACAAGGTGAAGTGATCAGGAATAAAGCAAGACTAGTATGTAAAGGATACTCATAGATGGAAGGTATTTATTTTGATGAAACCTTTTCCCCTATTGCTAGAATTGAAGTTGTAAGGTTATTTCTTGCTTATGCTACTTTCAAGAATTATAGTCTATCAAATGGATGTAAAGTCAACATTTCTGAATGGTGAATTAGAAGAAGAGGTATATATTGAACAGCTGGATGGATTTAAACCAACTGGTGAAAAAGATATGGTTTTTCAATTGAAGAAAGATCTATATGGACTCAAGCAAGCCCCTAGAGAATGGTATGCTAGATTGGATAAATGCTTGTTGAAACTTGGATTCAATAAGGGTACTACTGACATCAATTTGTATTTCAAGCTGGATTAGGATAAAGAATTGATAATTGAATTCTTTGTTGATGAAATTATTTTGGAAGGTGATGATGACTTATGCATGAAGTTTGTTGATGAAATGAAAAGTGAATTTGAAATGTGACCAATGATAGGAGAACTTTTTTTTTTTTAGGATTGCAAATTACTCAGTTAGATGATGGAATCTTTATTTCTAAATCCAAATATGTAAGAGAGTTACTAAAAAAGTTTGGCATGAAAGACTCAAATCCAGTTGGTACACCCATGGTAATCGGATGCAAGCTAACACGAAGTGATGATTCTCCTAAGGCTAATAAAACAAGATATAGGTCAATGATTGGTGGATTTCTATATTTAACTCAGACCAGACCAAACATTATGAATGTTGTGTGCATGGTTGCTAGATATCAAGCTGATCCAAAGGAATCAGATGTGAATGCAATAAAGAGAATTTTTAGATACTTAAAAGGAACAATTGATTTTGGTCTTTGGTATCCTAAGGATGATTATCTTACTCTGAATTCCTTTATAGATGCAGATTGGGCAGACAATGTGGATGACAAGAAAATTAAAAGTGGTGGTGCATTCTTCTTGGGGAAGAAGTTAGTGTCTTGTCTAAGTAAAAAGAAGAATTCCATTTCCTTATCTACTACTAAGGAAGAATGTATTGTTGCTGCAAACAATTGTACTCAAGTGTTGTGGATGAAGAAGATGCTGAGAGATATTAGAATTGAGTATGATGAGCCTATTGCTATATTTTGTGATAATTCAAGTGTCATAAACATTTATAAGAATCTAGTGCTACACTCAAAGACAAAACATATATCTATCAAGTATCACTTTTTGAGAGACGAGGTGAGTGATAAAGAGGACAAATTGCAATATGTGCCCACTAAGGAACACATTGTAGATATCTTTACTAAACCATTGCCTAAGGATACTTTTGAGTATCTTAGAGGAAAGTTAGGGGTGATTTCCCATCCTAATATGATCTAAGATGCAAGTATTTCCATCAATCCATAGACTTACAGTCAAATCTTGTTTCACATTGATGTTGTGGTAGCTGCTACTCAGGGAAAGTAGTCAGATGATTCAAATGATATGTGGTTCAGAGCTTGTGTACCTTTTTCCATTGATGTCGAAGGGGGAGAAGTGTAAGGAGGAGAAGTGTAGAACAAAAGAGGAGAAGAATATTGTGAGAAGAGTTACTTGTGTTAATGGTATTTTTCACATCATGTGTTGCCATCAATGCCAAAGGGGGAGATTGTTGGATTTTTTGGTTGTGTTATTGATATGTGGTTTTCATTGATGTCAACACTATTAGCATTAATGGATTGAAGGCTATATATATCAAAGATATTGAGAAAATTGTAATAAATATATTGCAAGCAATCTATGAAGCTGAGAAGGTCAGAAGGATGGAAAGTTATATATGTTGATGGTTAGAAGGTGCACATTAAAGGGTTTCTTTCTAATCCCACCTAGTATGTTGTTTGAAAGTTTCAGAGGTGCGCATCAATAATTGAGAAAGTTATGAAGTTTTGTGCTCCTACAGTTATTCAGTTACTGTAGTAGGTGTTTTTGGAAGATGTGATTGCAATTTTGATGAATTGAGTTGTGGCGTACATTCCTGAGATATTCAATCATGTTTATAGATCATTCTCTATTAGTGTGGTACATCTGTGTTGATCGGTGTGTTCGTGATCGAAGTTTTTTTCTTCATGTGCTCAGATTTTTCATTTTCTTGGCTGACATGATGGTGGTAGCGTGTTGCCTATCCTTATGGATTAATCTTGTATTATTTGGCATGTTCAAGGATTTTGATTTAGGTCCTTACTATGTTGGACCGACTTAGGTTGGTGCACATTGAGATTTGTTCATGAATTGGGCTGACAATTGTAATTTACTCTTTATTTATGGTCGATAGAGTTATTGACACTAGCTCATTTGACCCCAATTTCTGACGAAACCTTTCGACGAAAGATATATAATCAGATGTATCATCGGACACTTATGCGAATTTTCATTTTTGTTAATTTTTATCCCCGACGTTCGTTGAAATGTGGACAAACCTTTGTTTCGTCAACGTTTCGACAAAGATCTTTCGTCGAAATTGTGACGGACCTACAAAGTTTAATTGTTGCGGGCATAAATTGAAATGAGCTCGACTATTTATTGTGACAATGTTTTGCTCGACGGTTTTCTTGGGGAAAATCAGAAGAAACTCAAGAAGATATCACCAGGTTGAGGGTAGTCATTGTCTTTTTCCAGAATTCATTTGTGAAGTTAGATTTGTACTTCCAGGTTTGAAAATCATATTTTAAAGCAACATCTCATCAGATTTCATTCCCAGATTTTAGACCTGGCTTTCCAAATTCTTTATAAGGGAATTGTTTATAATTGATGGAAAATTATTGATGGATTTGGACAAAGATTATATTTGCAAGGTTTCAATTTTAACCCTAATGATCAATTTGTAATAGATTTGGGAGCCATATCTAGATAATATCAAAGGCGATGGTTGTTTTTTACTATAACCAAGTTAATCTTCTAGACACATAGCATATAAAATCTCAGATAATACTGCCTTACAATACCATCAATCTATATTCTAACCCAATACTACTTATCAAATCCTTATATGAACATAGTCACCTATAACCTCACTCAAGCATTTTAATTAATTCCTTGAATTAAAGCCAAAATGAGAATTACACACACCATAATAGTGAGATGAACAGAATAACCCTTGATCATTTTATTCAAGATAATAATATATTCATACAATGGAGATACATGACCTTGAAATGAGTAATTTTCATTCAAGTACTAGTACTATCTTGAAAATTAAGTACCTTTAAAACTAAAACCTACAACTGAATGACAACAAACCTAAGAATAGTATTTTTACTATAATATCAGGCTCTTTACAAATTTGCTCAGCAACTTTAGTTAGACTCGACTTAAAGATATCTAACTTGCTAACCCGTATTTCTGGTCTTGAAATCCTTCTTACAGGGAAAATGAAGGAGCAACAAGCATCAGAACAGAAATACACCCATCACTGGTCACTTGGACCGCCTTATGACATTTCAAAAATTGGTTACAACA
Source organism: Sequoiadendron giganteum (assembly GCA_007115665.2). Lineage (NCBI taxonomy): Eukaryota > Viridiplantae > Streptophyta > Pinopsida > Cupressales > Cupressaceae > Sequoiadendron > Sequoiadendron giganteum. Next base: position 811,294,382 of record CM021100.1, on the reverse strand, counting down.
GCTAAGTCTTTGGAGAATCTTCTTGTTCATCCCATCCACTAGAGAATAACTGGTGCATTTGCCAAAATTTGAAATCTTGCACCAAAACTGCCACCAAGATAGCCAAAATTTGTTATAACCATAACTGCTGAGCTGTTAACTACCGGTTGTAGACTCTATCCTATTCTTGTTCAGTTAAGTACTTTTCTACCCATCCTTGATATTCCTCATCTGTTGGCCAATTAAAATTTACCACCTCATTTACCTTGGCACTATAAGGTGTATACTTTACTGCTACTTGATTCGCCTCCCTTTCAAAAGATTCAAAAAATGTGCTAGTGAATTAATGATTTTATCCATACTACTCATCAGCATGTCATAATCTGAGTCATCACAAATCAATTTGATTTGTGCATTGATGATTTCATCAACCCTATCCTGCCATTGCTGCAGTGATCTAACATTTCCTTGGGCATCTACAATATCTAGTAAAAATGTGTCAATCCAGTCATCAAAACTCTTTACCAACTCTTTAATCCTCCTGCTGAAATCATCAGGTAAGGCCTGGAAACCTTGCAGTGACTTCACAAAGTCTTGGGTAGGCCTTAATTGTTGAGGCCTATTAGCTACATTTTGAGATTTTCATTTCCAAATTTTGTTGTTCAAGTTCAATATTCTGATTTTAGGAGTCTAATAGTTGGAAATCATAGTAAAATTAGAATTTAATAATTTCTGGAATTCGCATTTGAAAGTGTTTTTTGGGGTCATTAACTTCAGACTATCTTCTCTTTTGCAGGGGTGCTTGCATGCCGAATTTTTTTGGTGTAAAATATCATAATTATTATATTTTGTTACCTGTGTATGATTAAAAATTATTGAAGTGTGAGTTTGATATTTTTTGAAGATCTAAATATTCAAGCTTGGAAAAGAAAAATCATGTTAGATAATATTAGTCCAGAACCAAATGAAGAGACAGTTGCTAGATTGTGGGCTATATTGAAAAGAAAGGGTGATGGGAAATGCTATTGTCCTTGCAATAATTGCAAGGGCTTAAAGACGAGAATACTTTTAATCACAATAGTTGAGAAACATTGTAGGCAGCATGGTCACGTTGAAGGGGGGCATGATTATTGTCCATTGGTAAGTTGTTCATTATATGTGTTTATATTGTTTTAACATTTGATATATATATATAAAAATCACTTGATCATGATCATGGTTTATTTGTGTGTGTCATTATTATAAAGGTGGGGCATCCTAGGGCACATGATATGAATTATCACAGCCCGAAGAATGTGGTTTTGCAAGCGGAGGAACATGGAACTGTGAATATCGAAGATGAAGTTAATGATCTTATGGAAGAAGATGATCATGTGCCAAAAAACACAATTGAAGATGATGGTACCAATACATTGATCCATGACACATGTAGTGGCACATTTGATCATGTTGATCAAGATGACTTTGATGATGTTCATGATTTACCTGTACTTGAGAAGGCATACGAGCCCCTTTATGAAGGCTCCCAAACAACTCTTCTCTCTGTTGTCTTGTTGCTGATGAACTTGAAGGTTATGAAAGGTTTATCCAACATAGCAATCTCACAGATGTTAAGGTATGTCATATATGTCATCTTTTTTCATCTATTTTAATTGTTGTTAGTTCATTGCTAGTAAATAAAGGATGAAGTATGTACCATTAATATTCTTTATATTAAGAAATTATTTTTTGTTGTAGATTGATTGGTGAATTTTTGTTACCACCATCAAATATTTTACCTCACTCATACCGAGATTTATTTGGCATTATGAAAGATATTGGAATGGAGTATCAAGCAATAGATGCATGTCCCAATGATCATATTATATATCATAAACAACATTAATTTGTAATAGAATGCCCAGAATTTCATATCAGTAGATATCGAATAGATCAACTAACAAAAAAGGTGCCTCGCAACGTTCTTCATTATATTCCCATTATTCCATGTATGCAATAATTATTTAGGTGTGAAAGCTTAGTGAAATTTATGGATTACCATGCACATAATAGAAGTGGAGATGAGATTCTTAGAATGCCTACAGATGGTTCTACATTTAGGGACATGGAGGAAAAATGGCCACACTTTAATGAAGAACCTCGTAATCTCAGGCTTTCATTGGCAGCGGACAATGTCAATCCATTTGGAGAGTTGAGATCTATTTACTCGGTGTGGCCTATTTTTGTTATCAACAATAACATTCCTCCATGGATGTCAATAAAGAGGGAGCACATAATGTTGGCAATGATTGTTCTAGGTATTTTTTTACATCAATTTTCTTTAACGTAGTAGCATCTCATTTGTCTTATTTGTTGCATAATGACTTGTATGTTTTTTCATTTAATAGTCATGTACATGAATTTATATATATTGCAGTAAAATGGTTATAATAATTATGAAATGTTTATGTTCATTCAACTAGGTAAGTACCAAGTTAAAGATATGAATATATATATTGAGCCTCTTATCAATGAGTTACTAAAGTTATGGAATGGCATCACTATGTATGGCGTATCTAGACCAATAGGACAAAGACAATTTCAATTACATGCAATGCTTGTATGGACAATTCATGATGGCCTAGGGCTAACACATTTTTCTGGTATGTTATAACATTTGACTACATGACTTTAACGATATTTAATTTTATGAAGTAGATATCATGCATGTTTTTTAAGTAATCTATTCATTATATATAATTATAAAAATTGACATATTTAATCCAATTATATATGATTTGCAGGTCTTCAAACAAAGTAAAAATTTGCATGTCCAATTTATGGTCCAAAGATGAAATCTCGTCATTCAACAAGTTTAGGAAAGCAGGTGTTTGATGAGTATAGGCACTTCCTCCACAGAAATCATAAGTATCGAACTACTGAAAAACATCTTTTCAATGGGAAAGAAGAGACTACATCAAAACCACGAAGAATGACACCTCGCCTATGGAAGTTGGAATATAATAGAATTAATCGTCAAGGTTATACATCGGATCAAATTGTTTATCTATCATTTATGATATGTTTTGAATTTATATTTTTATATTGTGTTGTGTTTACTCATGGTATAATTGAAAATGATTGTCGTTGTTAATTTGTTTAACTTATATGCTTCATGAAGGTCGTCAAGGCATTAATGGTCGGCTTCCATAGGGACTGAAAAGTTATCCTAGACAATTTAGTAGGTTTCCCTACTATGAGCAGCTACAAATTGTGCATTTTTTTGATATAATGCATATCGGAAAGAATATGACATAAACGTTATGGAAAATATTGGATGGAAGGCATGACAAAGAAAAAATTATCAAAATTTATAGTGACATTCAGGAAGCCAGTGATGCAATGAAAAATGTCATTCAATTAAATAGCAATGGAGACCAAATTAATATAAGTGCCCTTCCTTGGTTATTAACGAAGCAGCAAAGCAATTCTATAAAACAAGTCATACAAAAAATTTGATTTCCCACAGGATTTGCTGCGAACATAAACAATATCATAACAAAGAAAGGTGAATTTGGGTCAAGGATGAAAACAAATGATTGGAATACCTTCATTAAGGTAATTATTCTCGTATATTATATATCTATATGTATACTAAATGTACTTTTCAGTGTATTATGTTTACTACTTTTGGAAAAATATTAATGAAAAGATCATTTTATAATTGTTGCAGTACATTCTACCTCTATCTCTCCCAGACAACTTCAACAACAATGTCAAGAAAGTTATATATGATCTTGGAAAATACATGAGGTAAGTAGAGATATTTGTTCAATTCAATGTATATTTTTGTTAAATATCGTTAATATATTTGTGCCTTGAATCACTTGTAGATGGTTGTCATCTAAAACAATCCATAAAGAAGATATAAATTATTGGAAGAGGAAAATTCCTTGTCTAATGTGTGAAATGCAAAAGTGTCTACCTTCAAAAATTTTCAATGCACAATAACACTACCTCATACACCAAGTTGAGGAGATTGAATTGTGTGGACCTGTACACACAAGGTCAATGTGGATGGTTGAGAGGCACTTAAAATTTTTTAAGGCTTTGGTTAGACAAAGAGAACATCCCGAGGGTTCTATGGTGGAGGGATACATGGTATACCAGAGCATAGTGTACATTACTAAATATCTTCTTAAGTTTGTAGCAAAGATCCATGTAGATCACATTTAGGATCCCAACTCCATTAAAAAATTTGAAGGGGAGTACCTGATGGGGAAAGGTAGATTGAGGAAAGTGATAGGTAATTATAAGATGGTCATGGAGATTAATTAGAATACATTTTACATTTGGTTTTTATGTATATTGTACCTATTTAATTATTAATCTTTCAATATTCATCAATTATAAATTAAGGTCGTATACCATGGTAATTAACTAATTATATGTCGTTTCTGAATTTCAATTTTTTTTTATACAGTTGATCGAGAGTGGGATGCACTACATTTTTATGTCACAAACAATCTTGATTGGATGATGGTATGGATTGAACGATGTCAACAATCTGGTCATGCATTAACATTGGAAGGTGTGGCTTGATTGGTTAAAGAAGCTCATTGTAATGGATACTCCAATGTTACACCAAGGGAAATTGATTTAGCATATGGTTTAAGAGATAAAAAGGTATGTATAAATATATTAATCACCCATATTATTTAATTATTTTCAATTATATCGATGTATATATATGTTGAGATTTTATTTTTTTTTGCATACATTCGGCCAAGAATAAATATGTTTATCAACTGATGATATTGCAATAAGTTTTACATGTTTGACATATTGCAGGTGAAACACCACAAGGCTATGTGGTGCAATGGTCATAAATTTTGAATCAAAAAGTTGGATGACATGAAGAAAACTTGTGATTATGGGATAACTACAGTCTTCCAGGTGACTAATGTTTCATCTAGAAGTGACATACATCCAAAAGTCTCATAAAATCAATACTATGGGATTTTGGATGATATACTTGAGTGTGACTTTAACTCCTTCAAATTAGTTATGTTTTTTGTCCTATGGTATAGGCTACAATTGAATGAAAATGATCCTGAGAGAACTGTTATTGAACATGATAATGGATTTACCATGGTTAATACAAGGTATTTTGAGCGAGCTGGAAATGAGCCCTATGTTCTTCCAAGCCAATGTGAGCATGCATTTTACTCAAAGGTTCCAGGTAAAGCGAGTTGGTCATATGTTGTTAGAAATGATGCAAGAGGAAGGTCGGTAAAGTATAATGTGGTGGAAGAAGAAGATACTAAAGAAATAGAAGATGATGTAGATGATGATCATGATCAATAGTTAGTTGATGATGTGCCTAATGATAATGTGCCTGACGAAGATGTCGAAGAGGAGGAACTAGATCATGATGATGTAGGAGCTAATGTTCATGAAGATGATATCCGTGTGGATGATGACATTATCAAAACTAATATCAATGATGATGATGATGATATGACCAATCCTTACAATGTTTAATCTAGATTGGATGAAGAAGAAGATCAATGACATTGAAATGTATGATTTATGTGATTGTATTATCTATTTGATATTAATTTCTTGATAGAATTATATTTGACTTATGTGGTTACATAATTAATTTATGATGTTTTTAATTTTAATTATATTTGAATTATATTAGAATATGTTCAATTAATAGATGTAAAAAATAAAATGGATAAACCAAAAGATGAAAGCGTGAGACCACTGCCTTGTTGGGTGTATGGATTATAATGAAGATCTATAAAAGTGTAATCTATGATGGCAATAATTCAAAGTGTTTGGAACACAAATGTAGTTTATAACTTGTATAACTATGCAAGTAAATGACTGACAAACTCTACTTGAGATAGAATGACAATCCTAGTTATGTGATTCTTCTTATTGATCCAATTAATAATCTTCAGTTACTATGATTGACTAGAAGGGTTTAATCTTTAGTTGAAAGAACCAAATAATCACATCACACAAATACAACAAATGTGTATCGGTAAAATGAATATATTTATATGCTTCATATATCAATTTAGACAACAGAAAAGCATCAAAATGGAGACAACCAGATAACTATATAATTCCACAAACAACTGATACCAAGATTAAGCCACAAGTTCAGACATCTTCTTTAACTTCATCAAAATTCATACATGCATCTGAGTCTTTTAAAGGAAAGTTTCATTGCAAACTATCTACTATATCTTTCTCCTATCCTCCTATATCTGTTTTACATTATGAAACAACTATAAATATATCAAAATTGTGAAAGGGCACATCCTTTGAGAAATGTATTTTCCTTAACAATAATAACAAACTATAAGTTATGCTCTATTAAGCCATAAATAGATGTTTTGACAGATAATCTCGGTAAGCTGGCCGCTTGTGTGTATCAGCATCCTCCAGTGCATTCCTTATGGCTAGCTCCATTTCGAACATCTTCTCATTCTATTCACATGCCCTGTCCATTGTTAAATCATTTCCTGTGGATGTCTCCAGAATTGTTTGCATCATCGTCTAGCATTCCTTCATCCATCCTATGGTAATAGACACTGTTTTACTCCTCTTTGGTTAAGTACTTGTCCACCCATCTCTGATACTCTTCATTCGTTGGCCAGTGAAATTTCATGACCTCATTCAGCTTAGTATTGTAAGTTGTGTACCTCACTATAACCTGATTGGCTTCCCTTTCAAAAAACTCTAAGAATGTGTTGGTGTTAATTATCTTATCCATACTATTTACCAACAAATCATAGTTTGAATCATCACAAATGGATTTGATTTGTGCATTGATAACTTATTTTTCCCCATCCTGCCACTGTTGCAATGTCTCAACATTTCCTTGTGCATCAATAATGTCTGGCAAAAATGTATCATTCTAGACATCAAATCTTTTTATCATCTCCCTAATTCTTCTACTAAAATCATCAGGTAGGACCTAGAATCCACTCAATGATTTTACAAAGTTTTGAGTAGGCTTCAATGACTGGGTCCTGTTGTCCACATCAAACCTAGAAGCTTTATACATAATATCTAGATTGTTGGCCCTAGGGATCCATTTCTCAGCCAAAGGAAAAACTATTTCCTGATCCGTATTGATATTTTTTATTCCATCCAAGAATAAAGAATACAAAGAATGTACAGATGGTAATTTACCATCAACCTTTTCATTAAGATGCCTCAAAAATATGTCAACCACCTCACTTTGTTTAGCAATTGCATCATCCTCACTTGCCTTTAAGGCAGCTTGCAATTCTGTGATCCTATTCAACATTTGCTTCTTGGTGGGATCCACAGAATATTCAATTTCTTCTTCAATTGACCCTAGTGTAGGACTGAGAGCAGGTGCCTGGATGGGGGACCCCGAAGTTGAAATAATTGGAGCAGTATGGGGGACAGATCCTATAATAGAAGGTAATGCTCTAATACGAGGAGCACCGGAGGATTCTCCCACCTACCCATATTTCAACCTATCTACTTCAGATTGTAGCTCAACCTTCCTTTGCTGCATCCTACTATATTCTACAATTATCATATTGTATTTATCCATCAGACTCTTCTTTTCAACCTCTTCTCTCTCAGCTATCTTTTGGGCCAATTTGGCCACATTCACTATTAAGCTTGTAGCTTACGTTGTTGAAGTTTCAAAAGATCTCTCGATGATTATCCCTCCCCTTAGGTGTGGGCTAATATCAGTTACATTTGGCTTTCTACCCTGGGGTGCCAATGCCTATATGGCCAGAGTTTCATAATCCTCACTTAACTTCTTCTTCACTATTTTGTATAGGGTGCTTGGACTGTAAGATAGCATTGAATGAAACTGCATCAACTATGTCCCATTCAGGCAAAAGTAAGACACCAGTCTGAGTCAGAAAGTCTTCTTCCCTCCTCAGGAGTGATGCCTTTGAATTCTTCCATTAATTCGGCCTTAACCTCATCATCATTCTCTTGCTCAGACCTATTAGGTCTCAATTCTCTCCTGCTCTTGCATTTGTTATGGTACTTTTCTAGTTTCATCCTCCAAACTAATTGCAAGAATACAGGAGTCTTTACAAATGAATCATCGTCCAAGAATGCCTTGTAGGCCTCCATCCTAGCATCTTGTACACATTTCCCCTTTACATCCATGTCAGAAAACACCAATTGTGTTGATCTAGGAGGGGAAGGGATACCAACTTGCATGTCTTGATTAGTCACAATTATCTCATCCATCAAAGTTTCCTGCATTTCCTCAACTCTCTGCCTCTTAGGGCTTGGCTCTGATGGTAACACTATAGGATCACCTCTTGGTGGTGAATCTAGATCCACAATCCTTATCCCTCCGGGTGCTCTGATCCTTGGACCTAGCTAGGATGATGCTTGCATGACTTGTTTTCCCTTCTTATCCCCTTCATCCTCGTCACTGGTCACATTCCTCTTTCTCTTGTATAGAGGTATGTCAACTTGTGGCTAATAAGCTAGCCTTGTTTCTTCAAGCCTCACATCCGATCTTTCTATACAAAAATCTAATTCCAAACTGACCCTCTTGGTCATCAAGGTGCCCATGATACTTTTGAAATTAGTCATTAAGAAGTCTATTCTCTTGTGAAATGGAGTGAACTCCATTAATGGATCATATTTTGGATCCATTTTATGTATTATAGCCAACAACTTTTCATATTCAATCCATTTTTCTTTATTCAACTCCTGCCTATTCAAATCAAACTCATTTCTGATTAGGTCCTTAGGAAAGTTGAATTCATGTGCAAATTTGCCACCTTTAATTCGTTGTCTGAACAATGCAAAGAATCCCTCAGGGTCATGTTGTCTCCTAGGACCATTCCTCAAATTGAAGTCATCAAAAAACCTTCTGAAGTGGACCCATCCTCCCTTGGAACAAACAAAATCAGAAACAACTGTGTAGTTAGGGAATAAAGTGCCTTTTCCTTTCTTTGTTAGGTTGTCCTCATGAATACAACCTAGTTGCCACATTACTTCGGTAAACTCCATCCTTGATGGTACATTAAAGGGGAGGATATCAAGGGTTCCCTGGAAACCATACACCCTCAAGACAGTGCTTATAGGGTACAAGATGGTATCACCCCAATTGTGACACACTTTTAAATTAGGCTTCCTCACCTTCGGTTGGAGGAAGTCATGCAAATCTTCAAGGACTCTTGGCACATTTACAACCAACCAAGCCCTGAGTCTGGAGGCAAAATAGTTATCAAACTGCACAAAGCTGGCACCTCCCCTATTGTAAGACAAATCTACACTCCACACCTGTACTGGCAACCTTTCTCCATTCACCTCCTGCCTCAACTCCATGTTTTCTGAGAAGAAAACAACATTCTTGTACTGGAGCATTTGCATCAACAAGGAGTATTAAAAAAAAGGAGTGCCAGTATCCCCCACATGTAGCTTCATCAAACCCTCATGCATCTTCTCTGACCAGAATGATGCAAAGTCATATACTATAGAGAAGTCGGGATGCTGAATCTAGGCTCCCATAAACATGTATGCAACTAGCATCACAATATTAGGGCTGAACCCTAAAATCTAGCACAATGAATAAAATGTTGCCAGAAAGTGACTGGCAAAACAGCTCAGCCTGAAAGGCTCCTGGTCATTTGGGCTAATAAGAATTGTTGAATTGCATGCCCTGGCCAGGTGAAGAGGAAGCAACTTCAATCTGAAAAGAGGCTTTAACCTTTTGTACTCCTCCTTCATCTTCTCAAAATCTATTTGCACTAACAAGGGGCTATACTCAGTCAAATAAAAAATTTGTCGAATCTCATCTACATTTAGGCTTAGCAAAATTCCACCATCATTATCCCTTATGACCCTTGTCACAGGATCATACTATGTTGCAACTACTCTGAGCAAGTCAACATTAGGGAAAACATTTGGATTTGTTAGTTTTCCCATGTCATATCTTTAGGCATTAGAGAAGGGGTGAGGTAAGTTTCACTGTCCATACCATAGACTAAACATTTCAAGACTAGTCATAGGAATCCCAGCATCCGCAATGTTATAATTTTTGCATAGTAGACCTTCGCCTAGGGTCTTTCCATTCATTAAAACCAAACTACTCTTCCTGTCATTTGTTGACAACGGGAATTGATCCAGGAAGTCATCATACAAATTCCTCTTCAAATAATCAACATGGCAAGAGTGTTGCTTCGGTGGTGCCATCTTAAACAACTAGGGCTTCTTTTAAAAAATCAAATCCTCGAAGAAACTATGGGTACCCAGAACACAAAAATACAACACAACTATGCAATTCTAATAATTCAAATGAACCAGTAACCCTACGATAATAATTAACAAAACCCCTTGACCAGCACTATAGAACCCTTCGCAAAGACAGTCAAATTAACCCGGCAGTTTAGAAAATAACTCACGGGATTTCGTGCCTTGCAAAGAACCAAACTTCACGGTGATCGCTCGAAAAAATTTATCTCTAGCTCTGAACTGCTTGGAAAATACTTGAATGCTTTTGTGATGAAGATAGAAAAAAAGCAGATACTTTATGTCAATTGAATTGAGGTAGTAGACGTCTTGTCCGCCATTAAAGCTCATTTGCATGCCACCCCAACAACTCCAATCGCATTTGATGCGAATTTAAACTTCAACAGTCGATCTTTTATTTTTTGTCAGATCATCAAATGACCATCTTCAAAAGGGCTGACAAAATCTCCATGTCAGCATCGAGGGCCCACTATAGAAGCAGTGCCAAAGGAATACACATGGTGCCCAACCATGATATCGTGATCACTAAACATCCTATATCTTTGGATCACGCGATGGCAGACAACCGTTGATTCCTACAATTGGCGATCATGTTCACTCACAACAGTCAGCAGCACCAAACATAACCGTCGAGCAACTTTTTACCAAGATTATAACATCACCGTCGATTTGGAGCATGTGCATCTGACAACTATTTTAGTAACCCACTTTATAACATATTTAAGTCCGACACAAATATTAAATGCTTTATTAATCCCTTTTTGACATCGGCATCTTGGGACATGTGGCGCTCACTCGTGATATCGCAATCACCAAACAATCAACGATGATGTCATCGTGAGATCACGGGGAGCGGTCAGGATCAATCGTAGGAAGATCAACAGTCATTAAAAACATAGCAATCAGCAGCAACAAACATAACCGTTGAGCAACTTTTTGCCAAGATTATAACATCACCGTCGATCTCAAGCACATGCATACCGCAGCTATTTTAGTAACCCACTTTATAACGTATTTAAGTCCGACACAAATATTAAACACTTTATTAATCCCCTTTTAGTATTGGAAGCTTGGGACACATGGCGCTCTCTCGTGATATCGCAATTGCCAAACAACCAACAGTGATGTCATCGCGAGATCACGGGGAGCAGTCAGGATCAATCGTAGGAAGATTGACGGTCATTAAAAACACAACAGTTAGCAACACCAAACATAACCATCGAGCAACTTTTAACCAACATTATAACATCACCATCGATCTCGAGCATGTGCATCTCATAACTGTTATAGTAACCCACTTTATAACATATTTAAGTCTGACACAAATATTAAATGCTTTATTAATCCCTTTTTGGCATCGGCAGCTTGGGACACGTGGCGCTCGCCTATGATATCGCAATCGCCAAACAACCAGCGGTGATGTCATCGCGAGATCACGGGGAGCAGTTAGGATCAATCACAGGAAGATCGATGGTTATTACAAACACCCCCTATAAAATAAAACAACTATTAAAAAGTAAGGCAAAATAACCTTTTTGCGTGTGCAGATTGTGCAGCCCTCGGATGAAATGATTTCAATCTTGACCGTTGCTCGCAGACCTCGCAAGGTTTCTGCTAATGTCACAAATATGGTGTGAGGCATGTGAGATTCTGCCATCTGTCACATTTGATGGTGGGGACCAGCTTTGCTCATTGATCAATTATGAAGGCTGATGCCGATAGCTATTTTTGTACTGACGCATCATGGTTGTTCCTCTCTGACCTTGCGCAATTAAAACTACAGTTTCAATAATGCTATGAGGTGTGCGATTTGGTGACGCATGGACTCCGATGTTGTGCGTTGATAACAAAGGTGGGGCCCATTTATGTGATGATGTGGTGCTTGGTAGGTGAATATCTTGTCTGTTTGATGACTGGAGGGAGAACATGGCATTTTCAAACTATTTTGACTAAATCTGAGTTGTTCTCCTGGCCAACATTGCGATTGATCAACGGCTCGTATTTAAAAATAAACTAGTATTGTATGTTCATCATTTTATCTTGCGCAAGTGAATAGTAATGGTCGAGTTTGACTCTACCTGCATAATTAAATGCTAAAATTTGCAAATTACTATTTCAGTTCTATATCTCTACATTGAGGAAGAATTGCTTGGTATCGAGTGAAGCAAGTTGTGGTTACGATTTCTCAATTTCACTGCCCTGGATGTTCTGCAATTGAAACCGTAAGTAGCATGTATGCCATTTCTTATAAATTTAGAATATTTTATGGTTGCTTGTTGGGCAATTCGTGATTGTTTCCTATCTCTATTCTTGAAGAATTGATTGAATAGATTCGCTTTTAGAGCTTGTCTAGATAATTACTAGGGTTTTTTGAATATTGAAGAATTTTCTGTTAAGGCTAAAGGAGAAAATTGTAATTATTTTCTATCTAAAAATAAGCAAACCCTAGTTCAAATTATCATTAGTCTAGTATAAATGGCACCCAAGGCCCAAAGTTCTAGTTCTGAAACCACTACCAGGTTTTTATCCCAAGATATTATTGATTTGTTACAACCCTCTACTAGCAAGAAGTAGGAGGGAAAGGTTTTGTTCTATGGGGCTCAAATCTTGGAAGGATTGATAGATAAGTAATGTACAATTCAAGATGCTGAGTTACCATACACCCGGTGGTAGTTGTTCTCCAATTGGTTTGGGAATAGGAATTTGTCGGTTCCTTTGTGTAACCCCTGGAGGTTAGACCTAAGTAAATTGGTGGTTCCTAATGTTTATATGGATGTAGATCTTTTAAAGGACGTTGCTGCTAGATATGACCCTGTGGCCCAAATTGTCAGAACACATACTAGTGTGCAGATGATTAAGATAACCAAAGAAGAAATTGCAGAGATTTTCAAATTGCACGAATGGAGTCAAGATATGGTTCATGTCGACTTGGAGGTTTTCAAACAAGAATATAGAAATACTAGGGGTTTGTTTAGAACATCCTTCTTAATACCTCATTTGGCAGTCTTAGGAAGAGGAAAAAATTAGAAAAAGGTAGTAATTGGTAGGAATGAGCCTGAACCTTTTCCTATGGGCTATTTCACCAATTATTTCAAAAAGACTATTTGTGCTTTATGTCAAGTTCTAAGTCTTGGCTTAAAGAAAACCTTACCTACCGATATTATGTATATGGCAGTAAATCTCCAACACCCAAGTTTTAATGTAATATATGATTTTGCCACTTATTTGGCAGAGAAGATGCACACAGGTCTGGTAGCCCTAAAGGAGGGGAAGAATTGGGTTGGATTCAGATGGTATTCCTTGTTAATCCACATAATTCTATATAGGGATCAGGCTATGTTTGAAAAATATATGAAATTAAAGAAGAAGGAAGGAAACATTGAAATGCCTGTCCAATATTGGACTAGGATTCTTGACATGCATGATCATGAGTTTGATTATGTAACTTTCTATAATGTCTTTGGATCTAAATTAAGGGAAGCTCTAGTTTGTGACCCCCCAAGGATCCCAAAAGAAATTCATGACTTCTTGAGGCCATTGGAGAGAAGGCCTGAATTGAACATAATGTACAATTGGGGAGACATTTTCCCCTATTGTAATAAAACATTTTTCAGGGTTTTTGGCACTAATGTCAATCCAAAGGTTCTGCCAAGGGAGGTGCCCCTTAGACTTGGATTTTTTGAAATCATGAGGCAGTTGGGGGGCACTCAGGAAGTACACTTGCCAGCTAAATAGAAGAAAGGTTCTTTCTTCCCTGAATATACAACATTTGCCGATTTTGTTATGGCAAAGGGAGGATGGAAGGAATTGCATAAATTACTTGGGCCTTATAGGCTAAGGATTGGGCACCCCAGGAATCATGATCCTGAGGGTTTTATCTCTCAAATGAAGGAAAAACATCAGACAAGAGCTTTTGTCCACAGCTTCTACTTTCATGAGGACATCATCAGGAATATTTTTGATTTGGAATTACAAGATGATAGAAATGCACTGTACATTGCCTACTCTAAAATGGTAAAAATTAAGTAGGAGAAAATACCTGGTTTCAATCCCATACCTAATGCTAAAGATGAGTTTAGCAGCGCAATGTATGCTATTGATAATTTTGAGAGCTTGGTTGGGGTTTTGAAAGATGAAAGGGTTGTGGAAGAAAGGGGAAAATCACAAACCATCGAGGAGTACCCTAAGGTAAAGGAAGAGGAGAGGCCTACTTATCAGCCCCAAAAGAAGATAAGGGTTTTTTCTAGAAGAAAGCGAAGTAGGGATGAAGATGTTGCTAAAAATATTGCACTATCTTCTTCAAGGCAGTTAGTACCAAATGTTGTTGATTTGGATTCTCCTCCAAGTTTTTCAGAATAGGCTTGCCCACCATCACCAAAGAGGCAGAGGGTTGAAAGGGTAAAGATTGTTGATTGTGATGGTGATGAGGATGATGACATTATTGTCACTCCAGATGAAATGCATCCTGAGATGCCATTGGACCTAGTTGACATAACAATAGGTTTAGGTATAGTTTCTTTGAGGTTAGGAAAAGATGAAATCAAAGGAATAACAAGCAATGATGACTTGAGAATAGAAGCCTGCAGAGAGTTCATGATGGATGAATCTTTTATTCAAACCAGTGCTTTTAAAGATTTTTTGTGGAGAGCACATACTACATTATATGTTGAGAAGGTGGCACATGAGAGAAGTCTGCATCCAGAGCTCCCAGAGAAGGTAATTCAAGCTAAGGTCAGGGAACAAATGAGAGAAAGATTCAAAGTAATAACACCGGAGTAGGGCCAAGAATTGGTACAAAAAAGTGGACTATTGCTACTCCCAGAATGGGATATTGCTGATGTTGTGGTGTTTGACACAATAAGAAGAGCTAATAAGCCACTTCTTGCTACTGAAGAGGAGGCTACATTGGCACTCAAGGGATCAACCTTTAGTGAGGAATGGGATGCATTGGCAATATGGTTCCTATCTACTGGCTCTAAAAAGCCAATTGTTGTAGAACCTTATGACTTAAATGGTCACTTGGTTGTGAGGAGAGTTGCTGACACCCCAGCATTGGAAGCTGCTAATATGGTCGTGAATGTTGCCAAATTCACCAGAGCAACTATTGAAGATTTGGCCAAGGAGCGGGATACTCTGAGAGGCCAATATAATGACATTATTATTGAATATAATAAGAGTCAACAAAAGGTAGCAGAGTTAGAAACTGAATTGGCTTTATTGAGGAAACAAATGGGTACCATGAGATCTCAAAAGCAAGCCAGTTCTAGCCACACTATTCCCGACCCACCAGTAGAGCAGTCTCAACCTCTTGCACAAGCATAGTCTTTGGCTATTGTTCCATATAATATGGGACAAGTGCCTATCGCTATTGAGAGGGCTACTAGCCCTGGAGGGGGACTTTCTAGGGAGAAACTGATTCATCAGGTTGAAGAATATAAGGAGATGGTAAAGCAAATCTGGGATGCAGTAGGGAGAAACAATGCAGTGATAGTGGACACTATTTTGAAACATTTAAACAGAATGGTCCAGAGTAAGCTAAACAATGTTCATGCAAATTATGTCCTAATGTTGCAAGCACTAAAAATGTTTCCAAGGGATAAAGAATTGGCCATCTCATTGCTAAACAAGTGGAGCCCTAGAATGGAGAAGTTGTGATTCATGGCAGTAGGGGAAAAACAACATGGTGATAAATATCCTACTTTTATTACAACATATCAATTGGTCAAGGGAATTGTTTAGCAGAAGTTTCACGGATTTGCCGCCCCAATGGAATCCAAGATTAAATTGCTGAAAGATGTGTATGATGGAAAGGACCTGACCCCATTGCCTCATATTTTACATAGTCAGGATGAAGTCAAACCCCTGCAGGTTTGGAAGGAGAAAATGAACAATATAATGATGTCTCAAACACATGAGATATGCAAAAATGCTGACATCTACATGCTAGAGAATACATTGGAAAAGTTGTCTTTTGTTATAAGTTTCTTAGAGAACTTTGATAAAAAGGCCACATCAATAATGGTAAAGTATGCTCCCTATCGAAACAAGGTTGATTAGGTTGTGGATTTCTAGTGGCTTTCCGAGGAGGAGTTTGAATTATGGAAAAGGGTGTTCACTGATGACCTAGAATTATGAGTGTTATAGTCGAGAATTGCAACTTGGTCATGTATAATACAAGTCTGGCCTTACATATTATATTCAAAAATTGCATTCTCCTTTTGACTCCAAGTACAGGGTGCTGAGGTGGAGTTGATACTATAACGGCTAAGCATGCCTTCTATGTATGGGGAGCAGCCTTTGGAGTGATGTTTTCTTTCCTCCTTATCAACTAATGATGATCTTTGTCTTATGCTCTCCTCTTGCATAATAGAATTGTAACTGAATAAGGAGTTAGCAGTCCAATTACAAATGGATATGTGTACTCTCTGACCTGAAGCTTGTTGGCTCCCTTGTTTTATAAAAGGGAATTCTGGGCCAAGAGAGTGGTCGGTTGAAATATCCAAGATATGAGAAATAAGAGTCTAGTAATATAGAGAGTATGAATTGTAAGTCTAGCTTTTAAAAAGTTTTGAGTCAAATTGGAGAACTTTGTTAATCATGGGGTTTTTGAGCATGTTTGTATCAAACTCATGAATATTTGGAGTTTATTTTTTTTCCTATTGTGTTATGTTACATGGATTATTAATGAAATATCGATCAAAGATGATTTTCATTGATTTTCATTTGTTCTTTACTGTGAATTATGTTTAACTACAGCTCTGGTTCAAAGGATTGGTTAAATGCTTCAGTTAACCATTAAATTCATGCAATATAAAAAATAGGATTCATAAAGGAGTAATAAACTCAGGTATGGATATATGGGTTGTAATGCAATTCATAATAGATCATAAGTGTTCAAAATGAAATTTACCCTATAGTTCAGTTTTCTCTTTTGACTCCTTGCACTGGGATATGGCACTGGAATTTTGATTACATTTTATTCTCGCATGTTTTGTGTTATGGCATCAAGATATTTTACTCAAACATTTCCTATCAATTTACTTTATGTGAAGTTTGCGATTCTCTGTTAAATGGACATGAGTCTTTTTTAAGGAATAGCCAATTTCTTGAAGGATTTGATCCTTTAACATTAATTGGGGATCTATCTATTGCTTACCTATGTGCAAATTAAATGAATTATTTAAATGTTGTATGTTAAGAGCACATGTTAGGGAATACCCTCCTGGATTTTACAAATTCCGAAGTGTAGGAGAATTAGCCTTATTGTTATTCTCGTAAAGTTGGCCATACTGTTCCTAGTCTTTTATTATTGAATGTGGGGAGTTCATAGGAGCTTCTAGGAAACACGTGTGGGTTGCAGTAAAAAAATTCCAATAGGTTCAATTGACAACATAATCTATTGAGTAATTACAAAGAATTCATAATTTGAAATTCTAGATTTTGACAACATGATCTATTGACAAGTAGGAAGTATTTTTCACATTGTGTCAAATTTTGATATTGTTATCAGGATTCAATTATGTAGTTTTACAAGTCAAACTCATTGACCCATGTTTCATGAGTAGTGTTTTACAAGAACCCATCTCTCATGATAATGAATGGTCCACTTAGCACTCATTGCGTCTAAATGATTCTCAAAGTGATGAAGCACTAGGCCTTCCTAGGAGGTCACCCATCCCAATATTACATGATCCATGATTTTATTAATAAGTGATCATTTTGGATTTTGACAAACTTGACACACAAATGACAATTTGACAATGAACTTAATGTATCACAATCAAGTTTCAAATTGAGTAACAATAGAAACTAAAACAAATTGAGATATTGTTATGAGGGTAGTGATGCAACTTTTCTAATTAGAGTGTATTCCATGAGATTACAATTCTTTGAGATATTTTGTCAAATAGTTCACAAGATTTGTCTATCCTCCCACATTTTACATAGATTTGAAAATGGAGTCTACAACCACAACATTTGAGAAAATTCATCTTCATATTATGCTTTGATGGATGTCTATACCTTGTTCCAAATCTCCCATATTAAGGAAATCGACAAGGATTTTGGTGAAGGTTGTGAAATTTGTACATGCATCTACCGATTGCATTTGATTGAAAGTTTCTAAAACCTTTTAAAAAAATCCATTATGTATATTCTACAATCATTATAGTCCACAATTTCACATTTATTTGGTTTTGCATCTACCAATTGTATTTGCTTGAATTTTCCTACCGAATTTTCAATGTAGATCCATTTTGTGTATATCTTAATTACAATCTGTTGGTGTTTTTTCCCACATAGGATTTGAAATTTTGTAAGAGGTAGCCAACCTCCATTATAAAGAACTACAAAGGCTAGTGGCCAACTAACAAGAGTCAGTCAAAGACTGACATCTCCTACACTTTTGGCTCTATGAAACCAAGGTGGGTAAACCCAAGTGTGTTCACAAGAATGTTTCATGATTGGTAAGAACACTTCTTCTTATAGATGCAGTCCCCACTAACACTAACAGGCAGTCAATACCCTAGTTGTGGCAAAACCAAAGAATAATAATAGATATCCCAAAGAAAGGAGACTGAAAATTATCATAAGATCTATATCCCAAAAAGAGATTGTAGTTGATATTTGTTAAAATGTTCGGGTATTGAATCATCATGCTTAGAGTCACAATCCTATACCTAAAAGGAGTTTACCAATACTATCCAGTGCCTCATCCATTGGGTGGGAGTCATATAAAATGTAATTCAGATGAAATTGAACTTATCACCATAGTGCTTTGCTACCATGAGATTTGTCAGTATATTAAAACATTACTCCTTAGTGAATCCTGAGCATATAACCATAAACATGAAATTTTTATTCAAGCATTTGAATAACTCATTAAGTCAAAGCAAGAGAACAAATTACACCTTCAACTACACCATTGAAACTAAATGAACAAACCCTTGAAAAATCCATTCATAATCCATGGCCCATACACAGGAGAGCAAAATGCCTTAATTTTTTTAGATTTCTTTAGATATCAGTAATTACAAAAGCATAGTATACTTATTTCATACTATTCCCAACCCAGCATGACTTCCTACATAATACCTTCAAAATCTTGCATTACCACTAACTGTACCTATTCTAAGCCTTCGGACCCAAAAAAACCAACACCCTTAACAATGAGTCGTCAAATCTCCTTTATAGGATAGGAGAGCAACAAAGCAATAGGCTAGATTGTTCATTCCAAAATTGAATTTCATTTAGAATGAAATTGAAATTGACATTCCTCATCATTAGAAAAAACCATAATCAGTTCGAGGAATCAAAACAGTTATACCATTGTAACCAATCGGAGCTAAAGACAAAAGAACGTGGCAGGCATGCATACGTCCACATCAACACACCACCCAAAAGTAACACACCCAACAACTACAACTACTTGCAAGACACACGGCCCTGATAGAGGCAACCGCTCCTGGTCCTTGCTTCAGGAAGAAGTGAGACTAGCTTCCTTTTATTTGCTTTAACACATGATCTAGTAGCGTGGCACAAAGCCATTGCAATTATTAGGGCAACTGCGAGGGGCTCTTCATTGACCCCCAACAGCTTGATCATGGACACCAAGTAACGTTGGTAGTCTGAGTCAGTTTTGGACCCATCATTGTTAGAACCAGAAGACAACACCAGTTGTACCCCGGGCTTGCTAAGGACAAGTTGTACCCCGTCAGGCTACAAAATTCTCACCCCAAGTTTGGTCCTTCTGCGCACAACCAAATGGTCCATTGCAAAGAACACCTCGCAAAATACAAGAGAGACTCGACCACCTACAAACAAGACAACTCAAAATGCGATGATAATACCAAATAACACAATGAGCATTTATAGAGTTAATTGGTGCGAGAATATTAATTTCTTGAATGCAGCACGAGCATTCAAGCATTTTAGTGGTTGATGTAGCCATCACAAATTATTCCTGGCTTGTGAAGGCATGGCATACAACCCATCATTTCATTTATCAAGAGAACAGTGTTCGCACATAGGAAATTCAAGTGAGGATCCATTGAAAAAATCCATGCCATTAATGAGGACAACTTGCAGAGAGCAAGAACTCCCAATGTGGATGAACAGGAACCCAAGAAAAATCAAACCATTAATGCGGATCGAACATGGCAAGTCGGATGACTTAGATTGAGTCAACAATTGTTTGAAAATCCACATCAATGCCCTAGGAGAACCATGCCCAATCACAACCCAAGAAAACAAGAGGTTGCAACTGGACAGCGAGTCCCACCTAGCCCTATCACTTCAAGAACTAGGCCACGTGTCGCCTCTTCATAGACCTCGTAGTACCCTCAGGGGCCTTTAATTTGATCATGCAAGATCCATGAGGAAGGATTATTATTGATCTCCCTCATTAATACTACATGGGTAGTAAATTTTAAGTCCCACCACAATCCTTGTATGGTCCACATGATTTTTTTATCCTTTGTTGAAGAAACTATTACAATATATTTCTTATTTATGTACTTATTTTCCATACATGTTTATAAAAGTTTGAAATTATTAATAATATTAATTCTGGCAAGACATTAAAAGACTGTTGATTGTAAAAAATATGCATCCTAATGTGAAAATGCAAACAATGGAAGCAATGACTATAACACATAAATTTTTATGTAGTATCCAATTCAAAGAATCATGTTACCCTCTACCTTGAATTTTTTAGTATAAAAAGCTAAGGAAATGCTATAAATAAGATAATAAGTTGACTATTAGCATATACCAATTTTTATAGAGATGTAGATTGTTGGATGTTGTGGTTGTGTTACTCATGATATGTGGTTGTCATTGATGTCAACACTATTAGCATTAATGTCTTAAAGGTTGTATATGTCAAGGATATTGAGAAAAATAGAATAAATATGTTGCAGATAGTCTATGAAGTTGTGAAGATTAGAGTGGTGAAAATTTTTTTACGTTGGTATTCTGAAGTCGTGTATTAAAGGGTTTGTTGTTGAGCCTATCTAGTATATCTTCTGGAAGTTTCAGAGGTGTGCATCAAGATTGGAGTGAGTTATGAGTTTTTGTGTTCCTACAGTTATTTTGTTGTTATAGTTGGTGTTTCTAAAAGAAGAGAATGTAATTCTAGTGAATTTAATTGTTGTGTATGCTCTTGAGATGTTCATTGACATTTCTTGATCTCATACTCTATTATTGTGGTACGTCCACGTTGATTAGTGTGCTCATGATCAAAGATTTTTCTTTTCCATGTTTGAGTTTTCATGTTCTTGGTTGACATGATGGTGGTAGCATGTTGTAGATCCTTGTGGATTAATTTTTGAATGCTTGGAATACTCGAGGATGTTGCTTTAGGTCTTTATTATGTTGTGACCGATTTAGGTTGGTGCGCATTGAGATTATTTCATGAATTGGGCTGAAAGTTTGTATTCATCTATTATTTATTTTTGGCTGACAGAGTTGTTAATGTAAATTCAAGAAGTGGGTATATAAGAACGATTGTTTTATTCATTTAGATATAATGCATGGGAAGTGTATGCAAGATATGTGTGAATAAAGATTAGATCATTCGAATGCAGAGCAAAGTGTGAAGAAGTTTACGCAAAGTATGAAGAAGTATTTATGTGCCTAACTGAAATTGTCATCAGGATTTTGAAGAAGCCACTTTCTCAGTTCAACCTCATTAGATGGATTTAATTTGATTACCTTATGTAAGGCAGTGAGCCTTCCCTTTGAGCAATGAGCTCTAGGCAGTGTTCCTGAATGCATGTGCATTCCTTATTCATTTCTTTTATACTTTTAACAGAGTATAAATTGTGGTTTAACCTCCACCATGGTTTTCCCCCTAACGGGGTTTATACACAAAAATCTTGGTGTTATGTGTGTTTTTGATGTGTTGTTGTTTCATCCTTTCACTGTTAATTATCAGATATGAGATTAAAGGTTAATAAGGTCAAATAAGTTTCAATTTTGTAACAACTGATTCACCCCCCCTCTCAGTTGTCTATCCTTGTTTTCCAACATAGATATCTTCCATTTCAAAACACACAAAACAATATTCAGTAGATAATCAACCATCTTTCATTTGTATAGTGATTAAATATTTATCCCTATAGGCAATAGGTAGACTATATAAAGAAAACTAACAAAGCCACAACTACCCCTATTTTGTAGTTTGGTGTGCATTCCTTCCTCTCCCTAATCTTCTCTGATTATTTTGAAGATACCAAGTGTTGTAACTAAACTATGGTTCATTCTATGTGCATGTAATTTTGATCTTCATATAAAAAAATTAAAAAAATATTAATCTACTCTTTTCAAAACACAAACAACACTCAGATTTAGTATAAGAGTCAACCAATCATAAGGAAAACATAATATGAAAATAGGGTTAGGGTTAGATTTAGATTTTTGGTTATGGTTGGGATTAGATATGAAAATAGGGTTAGGGTTTAGGATTACAATTAGGGATTATAGTATTAGGGTTATATTTAGAATTAATTTTTAGGGTTGTTGTTATGATTAAGGGTTGTTTTTATATTTGGTTTAGAGTTGGGGTTAGGATTAGGGCCAAGGATAGGGCTAGGGTTAGGTAATTAGGGTTAGGGTTGGGGTTAGAGTTTTGGTTGTGGTTAGGGTTATAAAGATAGGATAAAGGTGAGGGTTAGGGTCAAGGTTAAGGTTTCGAGAAAAAGGGTTATATTATGATTAGGGTTAGAGTTAGGTTTAAGATTTGGATTATAGTTTAGGGTGTAGCATTTGTCTTTAGTTTAGGGTTACAATTAGGGTTAAGGTTAGTGTTAGGGTTAGATTAGAATTAGGATCATGGTTTAGGGTTTAGGGTTAGGGTTATGTTTATGTTTAGGGTTGTGATTATGGTTAAGATTATGGTTTTGAGAAATAGTGTTAGGGTTAAAGTTATGGCCAGGGTTACATTAATGAGGAAATGATGGTTTAGTTTCCAAGTAAGGGTTAGGATTAGGTTTATCGTCAGGGCTAGGGTTAAGTTCGGGGTATGAGTCAATCTTATGATTAGGGTTAGGGTTATGGTTAGATTAGGGATATGATGTTAGGTTTCAAGAAAAGGTCTAAATTTAAGATTAAGCCATAGTTGGCTAAAATGAACATGAGAAAAAATGGATCTAATTTCCTTTTGTGGGAAAATAATCAACTACGACTTAAACTTAAATTTAGATATTACCCTAAACTCTAACCATAATCCCAAACCTAACCCTAAAGAAAACACATAACCTAACCCAACCCTAATTGTAGTGTTTGAGGCTAGGCTCAAACACTATATAGCCTAACACATAACCTAGCACTAGAAAAGAATTCTTCTCCCAAACAATCTCCTCTACTTCTATTCATGCCTACTGGAGTTGCAACATTCAACATTGGTGCTTCAACCATTCATTAAAAGCGAAGAATTCCAATAAGAGATTTCAATGAACTAGAAGGGGCAAGACTACTTACAACCTTCCAAGAAGAAATATCACATGTCAGATACATATTGATAGATGAAATGAGTTTCTTTGGGGAGAGGTTGCTTGAAAACATAGATTCCAAGCTTCAACGAGCATTCCCAAAAAATAGTAACCAAATTTTTGGAGGTGAGTTCTGGATCGAAATTGCTAACTTTGATAACTTTACATTACAATAATTTTTATTCAATTCTATTATAGTTCCTTCTACACAAATTCATACTTATCAATTTAATTAAATATTTTATATTCAGGCATATCTACATGATTCTAATTTTGAAGCTGAGTTACCTGGGGTAGCATGGGCATAGCAGCATGGAGCATAAAGAAGTGCCAAGTCATGCCAAGTAATGGCGAGTTAAGGTAGGTTGCAAGGGTAAGGAAACTCTACAAGGTGAGTTGGACTCATCAAGATGTTAGCCAGGCTAGGAAGAGTCTGCAAATCAAGGGTCGAAGGTCCCTATGCATGGGTTATTACTGGTGTTGAGAAGTCAAAAATGGGGGAGTCAGCCCAGAGTATGGTGTCATCCTACCGATGTCTAGTATTTGGACTAATAACTTATATAGGGAGGTATGGTTGTTCAAGGAAAGGAGCACCATAGGGATGCAATTGGGTTGCACCGAGAGTCCATAGCCGAACACCAAATGGAAAGGGTGTTCTAGTACTCTTCCTTCCAGGAGTGAAAAGAAGTAGCTCCCACCTCGAGTCCCATAGTGACTCAGGTGTTCATCATAGTCTTAGGAGCGAGGAAGTCTCATTTTTCCCTAGCTATGAAGTGAGGGGTTTTGTGGTGAACCTAATGTATCGAACCTTGTGAATGCAGTAATAGGGCCAACATGGGTTAGTTCCCAAACATGATGTCGTTGAGGGAGCTAGATGTTGGAATGATCTTTTAATGATCATCGATCATCCATCAGTTGATCCTGACCATTCCCCGCAATCCTGACATCAATGAATGAACACGATTGCTAATGGTGGCCACTTCATTTTAGCTTATAAGGTAGTTTAAAAGGAATATACTTATCTTCGATGTGGTTAATGAAGCCTTGACATAGTCTATTAGATTCCAAATTTAATTCTTAAAGGTCTACTTCAAATAACAAGTGAAAATCTAAGTTAACCTAGGCATCACTATCCATATTTGTAAACTATTGTGTTACACATGGATAAATTATTTCTAAGATATCTTAAGAAAATACAATAGATTTAGCAATATATAGTGAGGTGTGTTATTAAACTATGCCAAATCCTCACTTTATCACAATAATTGCAAAGGATAAATCGACTTGGTTATTTTTTATAAATAAATTGGGAAACCAAGGTCCCAACCCTATTACATAGCAAGCCCAAAGGATATGAAAAGAAAAACCAAAAAATAACTAACTATAAATAATTAATAGAAGAACAAATAAAAATAGCACATAAATAACTAACAAACAACAAGAAAAAACTACAAGTTGCAACATGTCTTTTGGGGAGTCACATATCCCCAATCTTCAAAAAGGAAAGAAAAAATATCATCCTTAGGGTATTTCTTTCTATCCTTCTTTAAAACAAGACTATCAAGATTACCCTTCAACCTTCTTTTCTAGAACTCCCACACAACATTCTGGAGTAGAAGCATAGAAGTAACCTATGGATCACTTTATTACTAAAATTAAGCACATTATTGACTCTTTCCTCCAAAGTTTCTAGAATTTGCTCCAAATAATTAATAGAATTGGTGTTATGGCCATAATGAGAACATAAATGCACAAGATCAAACTTATTTTCCACCTAAATTCCTTTACCCTTGACATCATCCATGGACACCATATCATTTCTAGGGACTAAATTCAATCATCCCCTATGTTAGAAGACTAAGTGTCATAAAGAACATTCATTTCTGAAAAAGGTTGACACCAAAATCATTGGAAAGAGAAACATCTTCCTCTTACATGAAGTCTTGAGAGTGACTGAACTCTTTGTTCCCACTATTGATGCAGTCATTGTCCTTGTGATCAACAAAGCCTTTTTTGTTAATTAGAAACAACTAATTCTACATTGGGTGTAGTGCTAGGGGTAGTAGAAATTACGGCCACCAACCTATTAGATCTTCTTACAAGGTTCCCCTTAAAATTTTTTCCTATAGCAATCTTATTATTAATAGTAGCAACAATAAGAACCTTAGTCATTGTTGCCCACAAGTGAGGACTAAAATTTAGGGTTTTTACTCCTAGTCTTGGAGATGTCAACATCACTAGGAATGTCCACATGTATATGAGAGGAAACTTTCAATAGAGAACCAATGGCAAAAAGATTAGGGAAACCTAAGTCATCATAATCAGCCACAACTTTACCAAGCTCAAGATTTCCCTCCACCACTTTACTAGGCACATCATCAAATGTAATTTTTTGCTTGACAAGGAATGAGGAATGTTTGATAGGTTTTCTCTTACCCTTAGGAGGAGAGGGATCATGCAAACCACTAAGATTCCCACCTTTAGCTTTTATAAGAATAGGGGTAGGGAATAGATTAGACTTTGAAATAAGAGAGCTAACAGAATTCTAAGAGAACATAGCAAGGTGGACTTATGGATTCTAAAAATTAACCCCTTGTGTAGAGGCATCACAAATTTATCCATTAAGACCTCCTTACCTAAACACTTAAGAGAACTTAGGACAAAATAAGGAAAACAAGCAATCTTATTATGTTTAAGATGGTCATGTGAGAAATGGTAATTAAAAACACATTTAAAACTACCTTCAACACTGAAGTACTTAATTGGAACTCTACTAAACCCGTCATTCAAAACCATTCTATAATTCGATGAGTTCTCCCCTTTTCAAAATTTGGTTGATGGTTTCTGTGTCCATCATTTTTCCCTATTAATGACCTTCCTGCCTTCAATATTCAACCTAGTAGTAGCTTTGATGGTTTTCTTTGAAACAAGAAATATAACACCACCCTCAATAAACTTTTTATCCTTTTATGAAGTAGCAAATTATTTTGAAAGGACTTGACCAGAGCAACATAGGGACTCAAAGTAGGGAGAAATTCTACCCTCCTAAAAAAATATCATAGTATGTCATTATTTCTCACCTCCTTAGGGGATGTGAGTTTAGTGTGGCATCATATACCCCCCGTAGTATCTAAACCCTTGCAAAAAATATTAAACTAAGAAATATACATTTGGAACTTAGTAGGAAGAAAACACAAGCATTCACCTAAGAGATTAGGCTTCGCAAAAATTTGAGGCTTATTCACTATCATGCAAAACTAACCTGTTCATACGATCATACCATGGAGAAACCTCCCAACCATAAGTGACTTGATTGAAGTGACTATATCGTTATTTTTAAGTAAATGCATATTTATGGAAGCTTGGGCATAATAATTATAAGGACCAGAATTACCAATACTAACATTATCCAAGAAACCTGCAAGGGGTTCATAACAAGACTATTTAATGACATCAATTTGGTTGAAGGAAATAGCATCCATTTGAAAACTTCCTCAAACATAATCACAAGGGATAACAATACCCCTCTTGAGCCAAAGCAATATGATACATAGACACCAACAATTATCACTAGGGTAAAACTCAATACCCTTCCCCAAGCACCCATTAAATGACAATTTCATTATTTTCATTTATAAGGTTATTGATAATACTTTGAGAAGTAAAGCAACTTTGTATAGACTGATATGGCCCAATGAAATTAAAAATATCATCTATGCAATCATATAATAAGTCATTAATAGAAAAAGGAAAAGATAAAAGCCAACAACTAATTAAGCAAGGATCATATAGCGATGTCATATTAGGAAACCTCTAACAAATTATATGGTGCAATGAACCATAGTATTATTAAACTCATGTCAACAACAAAGTGTTAGAAATGGGAAATCTTCCTTTGATGACATACCCTTTAGGTTCCAATTCATAAGCTCATATGCATGCCCAATATTTTCCACTTGTTTAATCCATTTCCAAATGAGCAATTTTGCAAGTGTGAAGAATGAAAGAATAAACCCAAAAACATGTATGATAGTAGAGGGAGTAGTTTATTTTGCATTGAATCTTCATTACAATTCAAAGTATCATGTATTCCTTCTCCCATAAAATTTTTCATGGGAGGAAGGGGAGAATATTTCTAGTATTAGACACATCTAGCCTATCACCATTTTTGTTAGAAGAAAAGAGTAAATGCCAATGCCAAATCCAACACCATTTCTCATAGTAACCCTTTGTTGGACAAGGAAACACCAATTTCAATATTCACTACTCCAATCAATGGCTTCTATCCTTCTTTTTTTCAAAATATAGCTTGTAGGCCACCTCTATGACCACCCATCTCACTATCAATGTTGCCATCACTAGCCCAACTATTCAATGGTCATTTTTCTAATGACTCCTTTCTCACTCTGTTGGAGGACAAACATGACATTATTTAGGATATTCAATGCCTAGATATTTTCTGGAAAGCTTTAAGGTCAAATATATAGTGGCATAAAACTCAATGTTATAGGAAATCATTCTTAGCCAAGCCCAATTGGTTCAATTCCTATGGATAGAAGGGGGTTGATCATAAGGAAGTGTTGAGATTCCTAAGCATCTATTTTACCTTTTAGGTATCTCCTTCCTCTTTAAGGAAACATATCATTTCTAAAGCTGAGAAAAATTAAATTATGAAGCCCCTTTCTTTGGCAAGGAAATTCCATGTGTGTTCAAAAATTCTTGTTGCACAAGTTTCCATTACTCATGTTGCTAACAACCTTGCAAATCCTCATATTTGAAGATTGAAAAAATCCAAAGGAATATGTTATGGCCTCCCTTTAACCAAGGAAAATGGTTTCACAAAGTATCCTAGGAGTTTTATTATTTCCCTCATGACTATAATAGGCTTGGCTTACGTTATATTCACTACTCTAAATGGTGCCATAATAGGCTTTGCTTGCTTTATATTCACTACTCTCAATGGCGCCATAATTTTAAATTTAATTAACATACTCTAAAACCTAACTAAACTAGGTTGTAGCTCATCAAATTGGACAAGTGAAAGGTCAATACCAGTGCTGAGGAAGAGTTTGGAGGAGTGAAAACAAGGTCAATACTAGCGTCTACGAAGAGTTTGGAGCTAAAACAAGGTCAATACCAACACCGAGGACAAGGTTGAGGGAACTCAAGGAAAATCGATGACCAAGGGACAATGAGTACTTTAAGTTTGGCACCCCCATTCTCTTTAACTTGCAATTTTCATGCCTAGTTTCTAAAGATCTTCTCATACATTGGCCCCCCCATTCTCGTAAAATGGTATAAGATAAGACAAAAAAAATAAAATAGCTTAGTCTTTCACATTTTTATAGTGATTACTAGAGGCACATAGACCAGTTCTTCATAATACAAGAATTTGATCATACTTTTCCAATGATGGCATTATGAGAAAACCTTAGGTTAAATGAATAATTCCTAGCTAAATTCTTGAAATCATGTCCAACCGTATAAGAGAAGACTGCTGCTATGTGTACTTGGATAACATGGGGAAAGGCTCTTTGGGCTCTTTCATCAATCTACGTACTATTAAATTTTAACACCTAAAAGTGAGAATGAAGAATCTTTCCTAGGATGGTGGACAATTATGCTTCTCAACACCTAGATTACAAAATCCTCATCAATATCATTGCCATCACAATTAAACCTATTGCTTGAGTTATAGTCATAGAGGTAAACAAATTGGCTTTCTTGATAGTAGATACATTCTAGACAATTCAATCCTTGCATCAGAGATTGTTGAATGGGCCCAGCAAACTACTCATGATGCCCTTACTATTAAGTTAAAAGTTTGACAAGGCATATGATTGCATCAAATGTCCTTTCATTTGTAAAGACTCAAATGGATTTATTTTCAACCCTAAATTATTATCACACATTCAAAATTACAAAATACCAGTTAATGAAGAACCTTCATTTGAAGGTGATGTCGTCATGACCTTTGAACGAAGAACCTTCATTCAAAAATGATGCCATGTCAAGACTTTCAAATGAAGGTATTTTTTATTTTAAATATTTCATGTCCAAAATTCTTTATAAACGGAACCTTGGCATGAAGGACCTTCAAATGAAGACCTTAATTCAAAGGTCCTTCATTAGAAGGTTCCTTTAATGCCATCCCATTATAGCTCTTAGAGTTGTTAGAGATATTTTTGTTTCAAAGTAGAGATTGGACCATCAAATAGTGTCACCATGACTCTACCAAGATATCCATCAAATTCATAAACCCTGACTTAACAACCACAAATTCAGAAGAAAATTGCCCCTGTCAGCCCTAGGGCATCAATTCAATGCCAAGTTTCTTGCTTTAAAAGACCCCTAAATGCAATGAACCTCTATCATACCATGATGCACACTAATCCACCGAGTTACAGTTCCAAGATAGTGGGTGGATTGGTGGATGTCATTTCTATTTACCCCTCAAACCCTTACATAGGCAAAACAGGGTAGTCCCTGTAAATCTAGTAAAGACGTGCCACTCCAGTCATCAAAATTCTTTACCAGTTCCTTAATCTTCCTACTCAAATCATCAGGTAAGGCTTGAAAACCTTGTAGTGATTTTACAAAAACTTGAGTAGGCCTTAATGATTGGCGCCTGTTGTCTACATCAAATCTAGAGGCCTTATACATAACATCTAGGTCATTGGCCCTAGGGATTCACTTCTCAACTAAAGGAATAACTAATTCCTAATCCCTAGTAATGTTTCTTATTGAATCTAAGAATAAAGAATATAAAGAATAAACTGATGGTAATCTACCATAAACTCCCTAATTCAAATGCCTAAAAACTGTCTACAACTTCATTTTGCTTGGAAACTGCTCCCTTCTCACTTGCTTTTAGAGCTTCCTGTAGCTCTCTAATATTATGAAGCATCTGCTATTTGGTGGGCTCTATAGAGTACTCAACCTCCTCTTCAACTGACTCTAATGAAGGACTAGGAGCAGGAGTCTGGATGGGGGACCCGAGAGTAGAAACGATTGGAGAAGTTGGAGGTACTGATCTTGATGTAGAACGTATGGCCAGGGTACTAGGAGCACTAGAAGACTCCCCCACATGTCTGTACTTCAACTTGTCTACCTCAGTTTGCAGCTCAACATTCCTTTGCTGCATTCTACTATACTCTCCAATAATGGTGATATATTTCTCCATCAAACTTTTCTTCTCAGCTTCTTCTATTTCAGCTGTCTTTTGGGCCAATTTGGCCACATTTACAGTCAAGTTTGTAGCTTTTGTAGTTGAAGTTTCAAAAGATCTTTTGATTATTAACCCTCCCCTTAGGTTTGGGATAATTTTAGTAACATAGGGTATGGGCCAACCTAAACTTAGGAAGTAATAAAGTTAGGAAAAATATTTAACTCAATTTATAAAAAGGGGCCCGACCTAGATGAAACAATGAGACATGAGTCATTTTAATACCCACTCCAAAAAGGTAACGACCGAATATATCTCACCCAAGATTTTACATGGAACATTAGGATTTTTATGAAAGCCAAGGTAAAACGTACCCAACCTTAGGTTCCTCCCAAACAATGTAACACGCCATGACAAGGGAAAAACATAAATGGAATTTAAAGAACAAGATTTGAAACTCCATCAAATCCATCATGATGCACACCAATCCACCGAATTACAGTTCCAAGACAGTGGGTGGATTGGTGGATGTCATTTTTATTTAGCCCTCAAACTCTTACACAGGTACAATAGGGCAGTCCTTGTATTTGATTGTTTAATCCCACTAGATAGTGATTGAGAACTTCAAAACAAATGAAAATGAAAGGGAAAACATATATTTATCTACACCAATGATCTCAGAGCATTTCAAGCTTGTATGGATCCATACAACACAAAAGAACTTCAGAAAAATTGTAAAAACATAGAAAATTGCTTTAAGAACGTGGTATCTGATATGAAATTTTGGTATCAACTCCTCCAACAATTGCAATGGGATGGGAATACAATATGATAGAAGTGGGATAAAAAATGCATCATTTGAAGCATCAAACCAATATGAAAAGATGAAAGAATGTGCTAACCGCTTAAACTGAAAAAGTTTCTTTTAACTTTAAGTTTGTTGGGTAGCCAATTCTTTTAAGTTATCAAATCCTACCATCATACATAATCAAAATGTTGTTGTTTCAAATGACTATGAGCACTAACTTTCACTATTTGAAGATGTTGAAACCTTGTCATAGAGAATTAGAACATTGATAAACTTATGATGACTTTACCAAGCCTAGTACACACTCCCTCCCAATTCACCACTTAGACATATGGAAATTAAATGTAAATTTGCTGCTATTTTTAGTCATGTAGGTGTCCAATAAACCACTTGGTGGTGTTTCCCTTCAACTTTATTTACTTGAATGAAGAGCAAAAGTCCTTTGATTACAATTAGAGAATACATTTGATGCCTTGGTTGTGTAACTGGTTGACCATAGTCACATTTAACACTTGTTACAAAGTTTTCGAGTTAAAACGTTAAGTAGATTTAATTTGTGATGGACACATTTGGATGGTAGTAACAATAACTTGCAATCTATCAAGACTTGATTACTTTATAACCTATCAAATTATAGCGATGAAATGGTAGATTAATCATAATGTCACCTTTGGATCACATCACCATGAAAGAACTTCATCCAACATCCTTATGAGTGCAGGTACCACCAAATAGGTATTTGTCAGATTTTTCTTCCTCGAGCGAGGGAAATTCAGGAAGAGAAGAGGAAAGTGAGACATGTAGTAGGTCTAAAAGAGGGAGACCAACTAGAGGTCAAAAGATTAGAAGAAAATTCCATAAATGCATGGAATTTTTTCTTGCTGAAGGGGGGTCATGTTCTTATGATGATGAGAGCATAGGCAGCATCGAGTTGCCCATGAGGTACAAACATCTACGGAAACAATGGGTACCCAAGGAACTTCGTCCAATAAACATTGATCTTTGTGTCAATGAGAGGATATATCGCATAGTACCATCGTCATTACATGGTTTGGGCCTATTTTGCATGGATGGCATAAAGGTCTATTTTGAAAAAGTTACTGAGTTGATGGAGTATGTTGGACCTTGTTACAGTTACAAAGACTGGATGCAGCTGGTTCGATATACACAAAGTATGCATAGGTATGCACTATCAGCAAATTATATACAACTAAAAGATAAGGATCAAAATAAAGGAGTGGCTAGGTGCATTGATGGGAGGCCAAAAGCATCAGGGAATATTGCAGGGTTTATAAATAGTACATGACTTGGGTCAACAAATAAGCAACCCAATTGTATATTCGAGGCACAAGAGGGAAATCGTGTATTCGTATGTGCGATAAAATCAATAACTATAGGGGAAGAGTTGCTAATCGATTACAATTTGAATTGCTTACATACAAAGACAATTACTATGGGGGTGGTATGTACTATATACCATTTTACCCAACCTCCAATTAATGACTCCAATATACCATTTTATTACTATGTTTTTTTTTGTAAGTCTAATGGTTTCATTCTAGTAATGTTTTTTATATTTAATTTTTGTCACAGCGGGACATTGATCATACAAGAAAGGCTCCGGCCCAAATCATAGATCGCAATCCATCTTCAGGCACTTCTATCCGATAGGTTTACCTCATTATAATTGTACAAATTAGATACAAGCAAAATGTTTTATTATTATGTTTTTTTCATGAGTTTATTGGGTTAATTTCAATAATGTTTTCAATATTCTTGTTGCAGTCGGCTGATCAGGGAAAGGCACTAGTAGTACAGGAGAACATCCATATGGAGGTGGAGTCACTATTATGCAATGATGACATCGCATTTTCCATAAACCCTACAGATATGATGAGGAAGGCCCAAAAAAAATGCAATCAAGAAATCCTTAAGTTGGTATTCGTAGTGCCTCAAACATATGAGATAAGAGAAAGGGTTAAACTATTGTCTGAGAGAGCACAGAACTTGCAAGTAAGCTGTCATGAGATCTTTAATTATAACACAAGTTCATTCATGATTTTATATTTTGTACTCTTTTATGTCATGAACTAAAATATGTGTTGTTTTTATAGGATTATTTGCATCCTCATCATGTTGTTGGCCATGATCAAGGTACTGCAAGTGTTTCCTGGGAAGTAGGGGATGATACAAGTGTCAATCCTGATCTTCTTGCACATACAACACTTTATCTGGCCCCATCATTCGTGCCTATATTGTCGACTAAAATGTTGGCAACACATACCATGCAGGCATTTGGTAGTCCACCGTCTAGTAGTGAACACATGCCACCACATGTTTCAGTACTTGTGGATACAAAGCCCGCTAGTACTGGTGATGTTTTAGCAGCATTTCTTGGATCTTCTCGTATTACTAGTATGGGAACATTGCTAGTCACATTTGTGGTGATCGAGGATTTCCTTCCCTGATCTGTATAGGATCTAGACTAAATTGCATTTTGAATGCTTAATTTTTACAATGATTATTCCAAGTTAATTAGAACAAAATTAACTTAAGGAAATAACAAAATGAGGGAATTAACAAACTGAGAGAAGGTGAGAGAGAAGAAGAGAAATGAAAACAACGTTTGATTACAGAGTTCGTCACAAATGTGACTATGTCTCCGGGTCCGCTCCAATAGAGTGACCGATCCGATTAATCTCCAAATCAATTACAATTGCACCAAAACCATTCTTCAAGCACTTCGGCAACATAACGATGCTCTAACGTGCAAGAATGACTCAAAATAATCTCCTCAAGACCTCTATTCACTTGTCACCTCAGCTTCAATAATTCATCACCTGAAAAAAAAACTTGAAAATTATGAGTACCCAACTCACTCTCTCTCTCCCGTTTAAATACATAAAAATTGCTCAATATGGTATAAAACCATATGATTTACAAAATCTCCTCTATCTCCATTTTTACATAAAAGATCTTAATAATCTCTCTTATTTTCATATTAGGATTATTAGATAATTCTAATTAATCCTTTCAAACTAATTGAGCCCTTCCACTTATCTTTCCGGGCTTCTATTATTTTGTAAGATTTTAACTAATCCTAAAGAAGGATTATTGTTTCTTAAATATGGAGAGATTTTGTTTAATTTTTAAGGCATTCGGTATTTGGACTGTTGACAAAACGAACCGATGCCGATTAATATTAAAGCCATTGAGCGGCTCGTTGGTGGCCTTGCCTTTTGGTACGCGGGTGGTTCCGGGTTCGATGGTTGCAATTTAACCTCCATATCTGACCATTACATAACAAAACAAATCGGCTGCTATACAAAGGTAATAGACCGCTCGATGGTGCAACGGTCGCCCGGGTTTGTAGCATACGAATGGTCGGGGGTTCAAATCCGCCCACCAACTTTTTACCAAACAAACAAACCAACAAACAACCCGTGCGGAAGGAGAGAGGAAGACAGGGGACACGTGGCAAGCCGACGAGCTGCCACGTGGCGACATAGATTCACTGACGCTGCTGAGTGTATGATAACGTCATCACTGTACCTTTAGTCCACCAAGTCAACTTAAAACTTTGACCAGCTGTATCTTGAGCCTCCGATGTCGGATTTCGACGAAATGAACGCCGTTGGAAATCTTGCAACGGGCTCTTCACAATGATGCCAACTTCAAAAACTTTTGACGACATCATTTTTTTCACTTCCTAGATGCCCTTTGATCCTAGTTTGACCCAAGGTTTGACTAGCCATAACTTGCACAAATGGACTCCTTTTCGCTCCGTTCGAGTTGCATTGGAATCAAGATGTCGAGATCTTTCTGATGGTGTAGATTCTGGAGAGAATGGAGACACTTCAATTTCTACTGAAAATATCCACCGGATCAGGCCTCCCCACTGAAGACCTTTTGGACCTCCAAAAGTGGCATTTACTCTGACATTAAGTGAGGACTTGGCCTCCCCACTTGTCTTGTATCCTCTGTACATCTGCATACCTGGATCACAAGCACAATGAAGACTGCAATAACATTGTTGAACATAAACATTATTCTATCACTTCCATAAGCTTCTACATCAACTGTCGTAGCCACTAACCAACAAAAATTGATTAGCATCAAGCTGAACAATAATGCAAAAATGAAAAAGAATAAGTCAACAACAACTCGATCCTTTACAACAAGAACATTTTTACCCAAGGATCCATCAATGCTTTCAATCATCATTTTCTCATGCTGTACTGCAAGTGCATCCTGCAACATCTGACCTTGGTTAGCTACTCCAAGTTCAAGTTTAGAACCACTTGTACTGACAGACATAAGAGTTAACTCTTTACTTGCATTAATTACCCTCTTTAACTATCCTGTGTTTGCAAAAGAACGATCAGTCTTAATCCTGTGAGAATGTACAATATACTGTATGCCATCTTTAAACAAGTGATAATGATTCTTTTCCCTATAGAAAATAGCTTTCCTATCATATAAATAAGGGCTACCAAGCACTATCCCACATATATCTAGTGGAACCACATCAAACTGTACCTCATCCACAAATTTACTAGTGATTGTGAATCTTAAGATGCATTGTCTTATTACTTGCAACTTATCATTTTCACAAATCCAGCCTAGTGGATAAGGTTTCTTATGCTGTGTAGTTTATAATCCCAAGTTTCTTACAACACTTTCTGAAATCAGATTAACTTGAGAACCACTATCTATGAGTGCATTGATTTTACTGTTCTTAGCAACAACCCTTAAATGAAAAAGCTCATTCCTTTTCTTATCTTCAGAGGCATCATTAACTTTAGAAGTAGAAGCACAACTATCAAAGGAAACATTGGAATTAGGAGCTTTACCTTTCAAACCCATAGCTGTTATCTTAATCTCATCATCTGAATCTGAACCAAGATCCAAAACAACATTCGTGGCTTTCTCCTTACCTTTCTGTTTCTGATTCTGTCTCTAAGCCCACTTAGGCTTCAGTTCTGGATGCAACTGCCAACAATGTTCTTCATCATGACCTTTCTTGTCACAATGAGAGCAAGAAAGTTTATTATCCTTCTTAACTGTAGCTGTCTTCTTTCCTTTCCCTGTCTCTGCATTCTTAGAAGATTTCTTTACATCATTATCAAACTTATCAATAAAAGATCCTTTACCCCTTGACTCTAAGTGGGTAGCTTGGACACAAACTTCATCCAAGTTGTTAGGATTCAAAACCAAAATAGAATGCCTAAGGTAGGAATGTAGACCTCCTATGTACTTCAACAAAGTGTCCTGGGTGTACAAAGGAACATTCAAAGCAATAGCCCTTTTTCTAAATTCATGGGTGTACTCCTGGACAGATTGACCCTTCCCTTGCCTAAACATTTGCCAGTCCATCATTATCAATTGCATATGTCCTAGGGGATAAAATTGCTTCTTAAGAGCATTAACAAACTCTGCCCAAGTTAAACTGACTCTACCATGTTGTGAAACTTCTGCCTTAGACTTACTCTCCCACCAGGTTAAAGTTGTACCTCCTAACCGAAGAGTAGCTAATTGGATCCTATCAACATCATCTAATAGGTTCTGGACTCTACAGTAGACTTCTACTTGCTGAATCCAATCATCCAATTTTTCAGCATTAAGTTCACCACAATACTTTGGTAAATCAAATTTTACATCCAATTTAATTTTAGGCTTATACCCACTCTTGAAAGGATTAGAAGAAATAGAATGAGGAGAAGATGGAGAAGAAGGAGAAGAAGGAGAAGAGGGAGGAGAAGAAGAAGAGGGTGGATCTAGTTGCTTGTCACCATCTCCATGATGTTTCCCTTTCTTATCTTTGCGATCTTCTTGCTTTGACGAACCTCCTTCATGTCCTTTCCGCTCTTGTCTCTCTTGAAAAAGAAT
The DNA here is from genome assembly GCA_007115665.2 of Sequoiadendron giganteum. Taxonomy (NCBI): domain Eukaryota; kingdom Viridiplantae; phylum Streptophyta; class Pinopsida; order Cupressales; family Cupressaceae; genus Sequoiadendron; species Sequoiadendron giganteum. Next base: position 811,256,782 of record CM021100.1, on the reverse strand, counting down.
GTCCACCTTAGCCTTCATCTCAAGGAATGCTCTTCAAAATTCTTGCTCACTGATCTCATCAGGAACCTCCATTCCAGAAACAGACATCTTCGGAAATGTTCTATGCTTCCTAATCTCAAGATCAAATTCTTCAAGCTTGCCTTCACCCTTCTGAATCCTGGATCTCGTTAGCATTCAAGAAAACAACTGCAATAATAGTCAACTGAGCTCTGGTACCACTTGATCTGTATAGGATCTAGACTAAATTGCGTTTTGAATGCTTAATTTTTACAATGATTATTCCAAGTTAATTAGAACAAAATTAACTTAAGGAAATAACAAAATGAGGGAATTAACAAACTGAGAGAAGGTGAGAGAGAAGAAGAGAAATGCAAACAACGTTTGATTACGGAGTTCATCACAAATGTGACCACGTCTCCGGGTCCGCTCCAATAGAGTGACTGATCCGAACAATCCCCAAATCAATTACAATTGCACCAAAACCATTCTTCAAGCACTTCGGCAACGTAACGATGCTCTAACGTGCAAGAATGACTCAAAATAATCTCCTCAAAACCTCTATTCACTTGTCACCTCAGCTTCAATAATTCATCACCTGAAAAAAAAACTTGAAAATTATGAGTACCCAACTCACTCTCTCTCTCCCCTTTAAATACATAAAAATTGCTCAATATGGTATAAAACCATATGATTTACAAAATCTCCTCTATCTCCATTTTTACATAAAATATCTTAATAATCTCTCTTATTTTCATATTAGGATTATTAGATAATTCTAATTAATCCTTTCAAACTAATTGAGCCCTTCCACTTATCTTTCCGGGCTTCTATTATTTTGTAAGATTTTAACTAATCCTAAAGAAGGATTATTGTTTCTTAAATATGGAGAGATTTTGTTTAATTTTTAAGGCATTCGATATTTGGACTGTTGACAAAACGAACCGATGCCGATTAATATTAAAGCCATCGAGCGGCTCATTGGTGGCCTTGCCTTTTGGTACGCGGGTGGTTCCGGGTTCGGTGCCCGGCGGTTGCAATTTAACCTCCATATCTGACCATTACATAACAAAACAAATCGGCCGCTATACAAAGGTAACAGACCGCTCGATGGTGCAACGGTCGCCCGGGTTTGTAGCATACGAATGGTCGGGGGTTCAAATCCGCCCACCAACTTTTTACCAAACAAACAAACCAACAAACAACCCGCGCGGAAGGAGAGAGGAAGACAGGGGACACGTGGCAAGCCGACGAGCTGCCACGTGGCGACATAGATTCGCTGACGCTGCTGAGTGTATGATGATGTCATCACTGTACCTTTAGTCCACCAAGTCAACTTAAAACTTTGACCAGCTGTATCTTGAGCCTCCGATGTCGGATTTCGATGAAACGAACGTCATTGGAAAGCTTGCGACGGGCTCTTTGCAATGATGCCAACTTCGAAAAATTTTGATGACATCATTTTTTTTGCTTCCTGGACGCCCTTTGATCCCAGTTTGAATGGCCATAACTTGCACAAATGGACTCCTTTTCGCTCTGTTCGAGTTGCATTGGAATCAGGACGTCGAGATCTTTCTGATGGTGCAAATTCTAGAGAGAATGGAGACACTTCAATTTCTACTGAAAATATCCACCGGATCATTCCCATAAAGATAGAGAAGGTCCTAGGTACTTTAAAATGTTTTAATTATTATTATATATAATCCAATTGAAATTTACTTATTGACCACTCTTTATAGACTAATGATCCCATGATCATTTTGTAGGAAATGATGTTTTTTATAAACTTCTAAGTTATATTACATTGGAGCTCTTTGGGCCCACCATACATACACGGTGGAATGCCCAAAATCAAGATTTAAAGGATGAGCTCATTAACCGTTTAGTTGTGTTGTTCGGTGATAAAATATTCAACTGAACCAAGGTCCTTAAGAAAGCTGGTACCTATCTAAAGTATGTGAGGGACCAATATAGGTCACATTTAGAGAAGAATAGAAAGTACGAGCGTCCCCCCATGATTCCGGAAAGGGAGTGGAAGGACTTGGTGTAGGATGGAAAGGAGAAGGCTGAAAAGAAGAAAGGAAAGACACCACCAGACCAAGCAAGGTATGTGATACTATCAAAAATTTAATTATATACTAATTACTCTTTCTTTTTACATAATCTAACATATTTCAATTTTTTCATAGGTTTCCCGACGCATCGAAGGAAACAAAGGCAAGACTAGAAAAACACGGGCAACACAAACTTGGCTCTAGTGGTTATATGAAAACAACCGCATGATTTGTAAGTATCAATAAATGAAATATTGCATCCAAATAATAAATTGCAAACAATTTTGGTTTTATCACACCATGGAAGCAAAATTCATGATCGCATGCAAAAATGCAGGGCTTTGATTTCAATAGAGTGCCCACAGAAGAGGACCTGAAGATTTCCTTCCACCAAGGCTATGGAGCCTTGACTGAACAGCTAAGAGTCTTGACTGGGCAAACACAATCTTCCACTGCATTCGACATGCAGGTAAATAAACTCAATAAAGTTTATTTCAAATTGAATACTTGTGCAATCTATTCAATATTAATTTCTACCATAATAATGTGCCCATTTGTTTTACACAGATAAGCAATGATAACATTGCACATGACACTCGAATGCAGCCTAGTGAGGGTGGAGCGCAACCTGCCAATGAAGGCCATGGTGTGCATCCTGGTACTGGATGTATTCATGTTCTATACAAAATGCAGTATGGATTAATACAATTAAACATATTTAATTGCATTTGGTGTATTAATCAATGTAACCTTTCGTGTTTCAACTTTAGAGCATGTAGAGCGTGATCAACATGTTGAGCATGATCAGGCTAGACAAGATCAGGAACATGATGTGGCTCCATCAGGTAAAGAGGACCACTCTAATGTTCTTTTAGACATATTTAATTGCAATTGGTGTATTAATTAATGTAATCTTTCATGTTTCAACTCCAGATCAGGATTTAGAGGGTGTTCAACATGTTTAGCATGAGGCTATAAGACAATATCAAGAACATGATGTGGCCAATTTAGGTAAAGAGCACCACTCTGATGTTCTTTTAATTAATGAAATACGTGTAACAATAATAATAAAACATATCAATTTAACATTTCTTTGCTATTGCAGTAGACCCCCCCTTGCAGCCGCATCCATGTTGTGAGTACACAACTAGGCATACATTAAGATCATGAGCATAGCTCAAAACAACTCAATGGGGGATAGATGATTTTGAAAACGATACTCCACTTCAGCTTTATTTAGCTACAAAAAAGAAACAAAAAAAGAAGTGATTGTAATCATATTATGACAAGTTGACAACCATATTTTTGATAATATGTAAAAACTGAAAAAATGAATGTTATATGTTAATGAATGAATGTGAATATGTTAATGAATAAATGTTATATGTTAATGAATGAATGTTATATTTTATTAATGGATGAGTGAATGAATGTTATATGTTATTAATGGATGAATGAATGATTAATGTTATATGATCGGGTATGGGGAATTGAGAGTGATGTGAGGGGGGTGAGGGAGGGGCCAAATGAGCTTCCACCTTCATGTGGTTGGCCTTATTAAGTAGAGAATATTAAACTATTCTCAAAACAAAGAGAAGCTCAATAAGGTAAGAAATACACTTTTCAATATAAGAAATGCATCGTTTGAAGCATCAAATCAATATGCAAAGATAAAAGAAAGTGCTAAATTTTCACTATAAACATTGTGTTGTGTGAGGATTTGGATCAAATTTAATGTTTTTTATTTTTATTTTAGTGGTCTCTAAAATTTGACTTTTGTGCATAATAGGTTAGTGGAAAATTTGACAGCTCTGAAGGGTTTAGAGGCTCAATTGAGATAGATACACGGATATTTGGATCTTTTTGTTGATGGGAGGCTTCCACTTAACCGTGAAATTTTGTACCATCTGCAGGTATGCTAAAATATCTCTACATACATTCATTCAACTTACTGTAATATAATATCTAATCACAAAAATCTCCTGTTCATTATACTTACATGGATTTTCATGCCCTGTTCCAAAGCACATGTTTTAAAATAGGAAACGACGATGCTGGAAAGGGTTAAGGAATTTGACTTTACACCTGCCAATTGCATAGTTTACTTCATTCATCCAGCATATTGCCTATGCGTTTCACAATTGTTGGAATCATATACTATAATTACATAACTAATAAAATTAAAATATGTAAGTTTCAAATATGGCATTACATATCTTTCTATGAATTTTTGAAAGAAAATATCAAAATGGAGAAATATTAACAAATTAATCTGCATAATTTCTAAGAGATCAGGGAATTTTTTTGCAAAGTTATCTTGAATATATTTAAGACAAAAGTAACTTATAGAGATTGAAGTAGAATATCGGTAGTCTAAAATCACCAGTCAACACATATTAGTAGTATCTCAATTCAAGAGAACTAGGTCCACTATCTGTTAGCCAATAAAACAAATAAAATCAATTCATAAGATTATTCTATTCTAATAGGGTTGACTGGTTGCTTCTTTCTTTTTGATTGTCAGGAAGTCATCAATATACACTTGGTTTTCCTGCCTTCTCTTGCCTCGTGGCTAGAGAGTTTCTGCAGAAGGCATCAAAGTAGCCTTCAAGATTGACAATGGCAATGAGTACAAGGTCATTATAACTTAATGCTAATTGGGTATGATTTTATATGTTCAAGACCAATTTAAATTCATTTTCTACTCACACTACTTTTATTTACATTTATGTCTTTCTAATATCCATTTTCCTTTACATTCATATTCTTCTATACATGTTGTGTTTACAATAATGTTTTCCTTAATTTAATCTAGGGGAGAGGACCCAGTACCTGAGCAACTTTCAATGTCATGCTGTTAGTATTTACTGTGAAGTTAATCCAAAGTTTTTCATTGCTGCTCAAAGCCATATTGCAGTGCTTGCTCTAGGAAGCCCACATGATCCCCATCAGGTATCTTCTTTTTGTAGTCTCTAAATTTGTTAGAATAAATCAACAACCAGTTTGTCTAAATGTGGCTCCTTGTTTACACATTAATATCTCTTTTGGCAGCAATGGATCAAATTGGATTCATGGGGTCTTAAAGAGAAGGCTCTCAAACATGGAGAGATCAAGAGTGGGACCAGGTAAAACCATTCATAATCATGCTCATATTGTTTTATTGACTATCTAAGAGCTAAGTATCCAGGATAACATTTTGTATTTTTCTATTGAATTTCCAGAGAGAATAATTTTGGGTTTGCAATCCTATTTTTTAATACACTAGCTAAGTATCCAAGACGCACTGCAGGTACTCTTTCTCACCAAATTGCTTATTTTCCATAAATTTAGATTCTAGTGTGTAGTTTAATATTCACTAGTTTGATTTTTTCTTTTTTAGCAAAATTAGAATCCAGTTCGTAGGTTGTGCTTGTTGTCCATGACAGTCCCCTTGATCTCATGACTTATCATAGGTATTATATTTTGCTCCAATTGTTGATCAACATCAAATGTGGCCATCATAATATCATCCATAGCCTCCATATTCTACAATTATTCATTTCTCATTTCTCATACTTAGTAACCAAATAATGTAGACCTAGAGCTTGGACTATAGATGTATGCAAAAATTGATAAATCCCTATCTCTATAAGCCTAATTAAACACAACAACTGACATGTTTGATATTTTAAACAGTCATATGACTGTCCTTTTTCTACCTTGTGAACACTTAGTCAATGCATACAATAATTTATTGAAATGCAAAGTTGAATGGCCTCTTAACTCTTGACACTAATGTCATTGCATTTGTCCAAATAGGGTTAATCATATTGTGATCTAAATTTTCATAATCAAGTCTTCCAATTTGAGCATTGATGACAATCCATCTTTTCTTTTACTACCCCTATTAAATGCTCATCATCTTGGCACATCAAATTTCTCTCTTTGATTGACCTGACCTTATGTCCTGTCATTATCCCTATGGATGCACTTTGGAGCCTCCTACTACTTTTATATATCACCCAGATTCACCTCGATATGTCTAAATTTCAACAAATAGTTTATTTTTTAAAAAAAATTGCATTGTTCCGTTGAAATTGTGATGAACCGCAAAAATGCCTGACGACCTTGATATGTACCCGATGAACTTTCATCGTAATGACTTGCCTATTTCATCACAAGTGCGACGAAATTTCATTGTAATGACTTGTCTATTTCGTCGCAAGTGCAACAAAATTTCACCGTAATGACTTGCCTATTATGTCATGCATTCGACGCTCTTATGTCGCACATGCTTCAAGCACTATTCATCGCTAGATCGACGACTATATGTCGCTGCTCTGACCCTTTAGCAACGGTATGCCGCATGTGCTCTAGGTACTGCTCATCGGTAGAATGACGATACAGTCATCTCCATCCCGATGAATGTATGTCGATGCTCTGATGCTTTAGCGACGGTATGCCACTCGTGCTTCAAACATTTTTCATCGCTAGACCGACAACACTATTGTCCTAGTTTCAATGAATGTATGACGTTGTTCTGATGCTTCGGCGACGGTGTTCTGCCCGCGGTCCAACCACTGCTCGTCACACAATCGATGGAATGGGAATCATTGTTCCGATGAGCTGGTGTCGGGAGGGCGACGTTTTATTGTTCGTTGGGGTATAGACAAAAATTGAGCGATGACGTTGATTTGTGCGATTCGTCGATCAGCCGGTAATAGATTATTGAAATTCTGACGAACGGTCGTCGAAAATTGGGGTCAAATCCATTAGTGTGATGTAAGTTCATGTAGAAGATATATAAGAGCAATTTTTTTCTTCATTTGATATATGTGAGCATGAAGTCTATATGAAAAATGTGTGAATAAAGATCAGATCATCCAAATGCAGAGCAGAGTGTGAAGAAGATTGAGAGAAGTGTGAAGAAGTGTTTTTGTGCCTAACAGGAACTATCATCAATCTTTTGTAGAAGCTGATTCTTCAGTTCAACCTCATCAAATGGATTTAATCTGATTGTTTTATGTAAGGCAGTGAGCCTTCCCTTTGAGCAGTGATCTCTAAGCAGTGTTCCTGAATGCATGTGCATTCCCTATTCATTTCTTTCATTATACTTCTAATAGAGTATAATATTGTGGACTAACATCCATCGTGGTTTTTCCCCTAATAGGGTTTCCATGTATAAAATATTGGTGTTCATGTGTCTCCGATGTGTTGTTGATTTATGCTTGCACTATTAATTATCAGATCTGAGATTAAAGGTTGTTTAAGGTTGAATAAGTTTAATTTCTATAACAACTGATTCACCCCCTCTCTTAGTTGTCTATCCTTGTTTTTCCAACATTTCCAAACCCCTAGTGATCCCTTTAGTTCCTCACCTAAGAGAAGAAAAGAGACCAATGGATGAGAATCTTGCTCTTACCCCTTCACAAACTAATATGGAAGAATACTTTGAGTATCAAGAAATCAAAGATCTAGAAAGAGTGAGATTTTAAAAAACTATGTTGAAAGGGCATGCTACTATATGGTGGATAGAAGTTCAATTGGATAAAAATAGAAGAGGAAAGGAGAAAATCACAAAGTGTGATGGGATGGTGAAAAAGCTGAAGAATCAAGGTATACCTGTTGATTATGAGCTTGATTTGTTGAAAAGATTGTAAAACTTGAGGAAAAAGGATAAATCTTTGAAGGAGTACACTAAATAATTTTACAATATGATCATTAGAGATGGACATAGTGAAGAAATCAAAGAGAATTTTGTGTGGTACATCAATGGATTGAGAACAAACATCCAAGAAGAGTTGAGCCTAGTGAAGATGAAATCAATTGAAGAAGCATACCAATTTGTGTTGAAGGTAGAGGAAAAGTTGAACAATAAATTTAAGAAAAGAAAGAGAAGTGCAAGAGGATGATTCTAGAGAAGCGAATCAAAATCTAGAGAGAGGCCATGTGTAGAGAAAAAAATGCATGGGAAACCCTACCATAGTGAATAAAATTACAATAATTCATACTATAGAGGAAGAGAGGACAAAAATTTATACCACAGTGACAGAGGGGGTCATAATTCCTACTAAAATGAAGGATATAGGAGAGAGGAAGGAAGATCTGAGAAGAGACCATTTAGAGGAACTTTTTTTAAGTGTGGAGGTGGAGGAAATATAGCATTTGAATGCTATTAGGGAAGTATCGATAAGAGACTAAGCATACCAAAAGAACAACTTATGTGGATGAAGAACCTATTATATCCCATAATTTAGTTGGGAAACTAGAGAAAGGTGAGTCATTGGTAATGAGAAGAGCTTTGATGCATGAAGGAGTGATAATCTAGTTTTAGAAGAGATGGTAACCAAGATGAATTTGAAGAGATTGCAACATTCAAAGCCCTACAAGATAGCATGGATTTGGGATGAACATAAGATCTTAGTAAGTGAGTAGTTTTTGGTGAAATTCCATTTAAGATCATATAAGGATGAAGTGCTGTGTGATATTATTCCCATGGATGCATGTCATTTATTATTAGGATTACCATGACAATATTATAGAAAATCAACTCATGATGGAAGGAAAAATACCTATACTATGATTTTAAATGGAAAGAGAATTAAATTGATACCTTTGGAGGATGAGGACAAAAAGGAGGTATGTGGCATTGCCAGACTATATTTGGTAAATGGGAGGAAGTTTTTGGAAGGATTTAGGAATGATAACATGTGTTATGCACTGATTCTAAAGAAAGGTGGTAAACTAGAAGTAGATAACTCTATTGTAGAGAATGAAGGAGTACCAAAATTGTTGAAAAAGTATGAAGATATCATATCAGAGAATGTACCAGATGGACTTCCACTGGTCTAGAGCATTATTCATCATATAGATCTAATATAGGTTAGAGAATTTTTTCCAAACAAAGTGGCACATAGGATGAAACCTGTAGATAATGTGAATCTGAACAGACAAATACAAGACCCGTTGAGGAAAGGATTGATCAGAGCAAGCTTAAGCCCATGTGCAATACCTATTATATTGGCATGAAAGAAATATGGAGGATGGGGGATGTGTATAGACTCAAGAGAAATCAATAGGATCATAGTCAAGTATAGACTCCCATTGCCAAGGATGGATAACATCATGTACTATTTGAGTGGAGCCAAGTATTTCTCAAATATTGACTTAAAAAGTGGATATCATCAAATCAAAATTAGAGAAGGAGATGAATGGAAGACTACATTTGAGACTAATGAAGGATTCTATGAGTGGTCAGTGATGCCTTTTGGATTGAACAATGTATCTAGCACTTTCATGAGGTTGTTGAATGAAGTACTAAAGTAATTCTTAGGGAAGTTTGTTATAGTTTACTTAGATGATATTCTAATTTTTCATAAGACTAGAGAAGAGAATTTGTGGCACATCAGACAAACTTATTATAGAGGCTAAGAGAAGATAAGTTCCTAATAAATGTCAATAAGTGTAGCTTTATGAAGAAAGAGTTGGTGTACTTGGGTTTTTTCATTTTTGTTGAAGGATTGAAAATGGACCCTGAGAAGGTTAGAGGAATTATTGAGTGTCCTACACTAGTGAACATTGGAGAGGTAAGACCATTCCATGGATTGGCAAGTTTCTATCAGAAATTCATCAAGAGATTTAGTAGCATTTTCACACCCATGAGAAAAATAATGAGAGGAGATAGGAAAGACTTTAAGTGGACATCTGAAGCATAAAGAAGTTTTGAATTGTTGAAGAAAAAGGTGACATAACAACCAGTGTTAACATTTTCTGATTTTGACAAAGTATTTCAAGTTGATTTTGATGCCAGTGGAAATGCAATAGGAGTAGTGTTGAGTCAAGAAGGGAGACCAATAGCTTATTTTAGTGAGAAATTGAATGAAGCTAGAAGTAGATATTTAGTTGATGATCAGTAATTCTATGCCATAATTCAAGCCTTGAAGAAGTGGAGACATTATTTGTTCCCTAAGGAGTTTGTGTTGCATACTGATCATCAAACCTTGCAATATTTGAATAGTCAGGGTAAGTTGAACCAAAGAAATATGAGATGGGTTGAGTTCTTGCAGAGTTATACATTTGTGTTGAAGCATAGGAATGGAAATTCAAATAAATTTGCAAATTCATTGAGTAGGAGAAGGAATTTTTTCACAAGAATGAAGATAGAAGTGTTGGGATTTGAAGAATTGAAGCGCATGTATGAGGATGATCTAGATTTTTCTAAAGCATGGAAGTCATGTAAGGAACTAGAAGTGATAGATAGGAGCCAATGGTTGGATTATTTCATTCAAGAAGACATGTTGTTCAAGGGAAATCGGTTATGTATTCTAAGAAGAATCATAGTGGAGGACTAGTAGGAAATTTTGGAGTTGATAAGATAGTAGCTTTAGTGAGTGAACACTATTTTTGGTTGTAGATATATAAGGATCTTAGGAAGTATGTTCAAAGTTGTAGAATTTGTCAAGTAGCAAAAGGGATTAGTCAGAATACTAGATTATATAAACCTTTGATATTACCAAAGAGACCTTGGAAAGATATAAGCATGGATTTCATATTAGGATTACCAAGAACACAAAGACGATATGATTCTATAATGGTGGCAGTGGATAGATTTTCTAAGATGTCACATTTCATTCATTGCAAGAAGACTAATGATGATGTGCATGTTGCTGACTTATTTTCAAGGAGATTGTGAGATTGCATGGATTACCAAAGAGTATAATTTTAGACAAGGACACCAATTTCATTAGATACTTTTGGAGAACATTATGGAAGAAGATGAAGATAGACCTAAAGTTTAGCTTAGCATATCACCCACAAATAGAGGTACTAGTAAATTTTTTTTGGGTAACTTGTTAAGATGTTTGGTTGGAGAGAAGGTAGGAATCTAGGATATAGTTCTATCACAAGAAGAATTTGCATGTAACAATAATTTAGTGAACTGGAATATTGGGAAGACACCATTTGAGATTGTGACAGGAATACATCCTAAAGGATTTGTGGAGCTTAGAGACATCAACACGGAGAATAAGAGCAATGTAGAAGTTGAATAATTTGTAGGATTCATGGAAATATTGCATAGTTAGGTCTAGAAACACTTGGAAGACATGAAAAATAAGTATTTAAGGAGAACAAATATGAGAAAAGGTGACATAAGGAATTTTCTATTGGAGGTGACATTTTGATATATCTTAGGAAGGGAAGGTTTCCATTAGGAACATACAATAAGCTAAAGATGAGGAAGCTTGGACAATGTAAGATTCTTAGGAAGTTTGATACAAGAAATCCATATGAGTTGGATTTATTAGAGGCACTTGGTATATCATCTATTTTCAATGTCATAGATATTTATGAGTCTCATGAAGGACAGTCAAGTGGTAGTAACAAAGAATTTGGTTTGGAGGAGCAATTACCACATCAACCATTGGAGCAGATTGAGCAGATCTTGGACAACAAAATTGGAAAGAGCACTAGGAACAAGCAGTACAAAGAATACTTGGTAAAGTGGAAAGGCATACTAGTGGAGGATTCATCATGGATTTCTTAGGTTGAGTTGGATTGCTTTGGTTTTCCTCTAGCCCATAAAAAGTGAGGGACTCAATTTTTTCCAACATTGGGTGTTTGATGTAGGAGCATCCCTAGTTGTAAAGCAATCCTATATCAACCAAAAACATTTATTTTCTTGCATTTTAGTATCTATTTCTCTTAGTATTTTATTTTGAATTTTATTGCATTATCACTTCTTAGCTTGCAGAGTAGGATTTACATGTGGTCATCTACAACATATCTAGATTTTAGGAGATTTTCATTTGTTTGCAGAAAGTTATCACTCTCAAAATTTCACTATCAATTCTCAAACAGAGCATTCAAGGCCTACCTATCTCATATTAGTTGTGTAGACCTTTTCCATAATTTGTAGAGTTTAATGTAACATCATTCAAGAATTTTGGGTCTACGGGGAACTTTCTTGGATATCTGCAATTCACTTTATTTATTGAGGTGCGATATTTTCATGTTTGAGGCCAACCTACACATTTGATCTTTCTTTGGGGTTTGTAAGCCCCCGAGGCCAACATAGATCCTAATTGGAGCTTATATAGATTCATATTTAAGATCAATTGTAATTCATAGGAATGTAGTTTAGTTAGGATTCCATGATTAGAGTTTAGATATTTTGAATTGCCTAGTAGTGGGACTATAATAAGGCCTTTGTGCTTGTTGTAATGTTGTAATGTCTTGCAGCAAGCCTGTGATCCTTAGAAATTCCACATATAAGGCATATGCTGCATGTAATATTTCTAGTTGTTGAATCAATAAATATCTATGTTTATTGAGTATTTTGTGTGTTATTCTCTACTATGTTGAGTCTAAGTTCAATGGCTGGATAGTCCTTTATAGACTCTCCATCCATGACTGTACCAACAAATATTAAATTTAGGGATGTGATTCCCACTAGGCATGCCATAATGTGAAGCCTAAATCATGTTATCAAATTTGAAAATAAAGAAATATCAATAAAAATCAAATTCAATAATAAATTAACCACATCAATGTGAGATTGTGCCCAAAGCATGAAAGTAAATCAAATTAAACTATCTTACGTCTACAAACATGCCTAACCTTATTGATGGTATGTTGATTGATCACTAATGAATTTACCTCTAAACACTATGAATTAAAAAAAAAGGGTTGATTTGGGAAAATTCCCAAGCCATATGGAAACATACCTACACAAAATACTTGCAAAAAATTATGATGAATAACTAGGAAAGAGATCAATAAGGGGCTATTTGGCCCTTTTCCTTTTTTTTTAATAAAAACTCATTATAATATGGATGTATTTACAAGGTATGGTCATACAAACATATCGTGTAAGGTAAAAAAAAAATGTAAACAAATAAAGTTACTATTTTTGACAAAATGAAAGGTTATTCTTTATTTCTCAAGACTTGAACTTGACAATGATGTTTTCTTATTTCCACAACACTTTTTTGAGAGGGATTAGTGATAGATTCACCAAAAAATAGGAAGGATACTACAATTTAGTTCTCTAATACCATATTGGAGTAACAAATTATGAAATCAAAATTCATAAAATTCCATAAGCATTAAAAACTAATTAAGTAAATACTATCATATAACATGTGTAAATACACAATGATCTCCATATATATATGGATATGGAGGAATTAGGACTTGTTAGAAGTAATATACTAGGTAACCATTGAACAAATGTGACACATATAGAGAACTTAGGAAAAGTGTGAGAGAATATGTCATGTGTCAATGAGGTGAGACAACTAAATCACTAAGTTAATATAAGCTAGTGGGAATAGGTCTAGTAGGTCTAGGAACTAGGTAAATATAAGCTAGATGTATAATTAAGTTATTTTCACAATAGAAAAAAATGTGTAATTATAAATTATAAACCAAACCCTTTCTATGTATTTTATTCATTTTAATCTTTAAACCAAGAAATTGTACTATAGAACTTTATTTAATTTTTTTGTAAAGACTTAACTAGTAATATTTATCCAGACTAGTAAGACACTCTAAGATAGGTCAAAGGAAAGAAGGTTCATCTAGAAGAAAAGCCTAGAGAAAAATATCAATGTTTAAATAAAAAAACCCTTATGAAGAGATACTTTATGATCAAATGATTCCTGGCACATACATGCTCATGTTGAAAGAAGGTAAGCTACTAGAGGTCTTATGACATGTTATATAACATTTTTAGTTTAGCATGTTGTCTAGACTCATCATGGTGGAAGCATTTTGATTTGAGCCTAGAATTTGGGTGCCATGCTTTCCTTGGTTTGGATAGGAGTTTTTAAAATCATTTATGGTTTTGTATTTTGAACATATTGCTCATACATTTGGGTGCCTAAGTAGGAAATGTAGAGGATACATTGTTATTTGCAAATTCATGTTGCAAGAATTTTTTCAAGGAACAAGAGTGTTGATCTAATTTAAGTATTTCATAGAAGCTTTGTGATTGTATTGTGACTATGTTCACTTGGTAATACATTTAGTCATTTGATATTTTGGAGGTTGTATTTTTACCAAAAAGGTTTTCCAAGGTATATATATTTGTGTCTTTCTAATTATTATTTTCATAATATTATGTTGCTAAGATAAATTTTATAAATTTCTCTGCATAGGTAAATATTGAAATACCTACAATTTAGTAGTTATGCTTTGTCTTAAATTTAATAGCTAATGGGTTTTCAAAATAATTTACTTACATAAATTTCTTTTTTCTTGTAGAGTACATAACTCTTGCCCTAATTGAAATTTGGTTTTATCATAGAGGAGATATAAATCTTTTCTATTAAGTGAATCATAAAATTATAATTTACAAGTTTCTTTGATGTCAAATCCTTGATGATGGAAAAACACTTGGTAACGCTTGATAGATTATATGAGCGAAGGGGGATTCGCTACTCATGAGTTCTCTTCACTGAGAGAGACTTAGGGGGTGAACTACCCGAAACTACCTCAAAAGACATTGGTGAGAGTTCTAGAAAGAGAAAGAGCAGATCACAGAGATTCTCTGGACAAACTGTCAAGTTCTCGGCCAAAGGACATCAGTCTAGCATGCAGACGACAATGCGGTGTGTTGGTGTCCTTGAGGTGCGATAGTGTCTCGTACGGACTAGAGAGTGAGTTTATCATAGAAAACAACAAAGTGGCTACTCGCAAGTTGATTGCTAAGAACTTCTGGAAAGTGAAAAAGAAACAGAATGTGATAAAGGAAATAGACTGAAATAGAAAAGATAAAGAAAAGGAGAAGAAGGGAAAGGAAATGCTTACAACCGTGCGAATGATGAAGCCTCCAGCTCATTAATGTCTTCAATACTTGCACACAAGAGAGAGAGAAAGTGTTGGGGCTATATAGTGGTTTTCCTCAGTCAAACCCCAGTTTTGGTGTTCCCACCTCCAGGAACAGCCAGATAGATAGAGAGAAATGTATGAAATGAAGTAAAGTACACAAAAGCACTACAAAATAGTGTTATGATACTCAACCAAGTAATAGAGGAGAGGAGTGAAAGCTTACCACCTCTGCCCAAAGCGCTCAAGGCTAGTGGGGGAGAAAATGAGAGGAACTCAAGCCTCTGCTACAATGATGTTTCATTCCACACTTGCTCTACTGAAGTGATGGAGTGTTAATGTTGTTGCTATGAAGTATAAAGTGTTGAGCGATAAAGCTGCTTGGAGCTTGTGAAGAGATGGTAGGGGGTGTAGAAAGGATGTGAAGAGATCAACCAACCATGAAATGTTTGAAGATGAGTGAAATATGAAGTAGAAGGGAAAGAAACGGCCATATTCGGGTCAGTCAGCCAAAAAGGGCATTACAAATCAACTCCCTATGGGAATGGTAACGCCTTTGCATGCTCCAGATGCAGGAATCTGTTAGGGACATTAGTGTGTCACACAGACGTTTGTGCATCGTGCGGGTGTCCCAGACAAAAACGCCTCTACCAATGCTCAGAACGGATGCCAAGTGGAACAAAGGTAATGAGCTTAGGTGGAATTTCACCTTCGGATTTGGTTTTCTAAAGTGTTTAAGGGGCAAAAGGGAATTTGAGTTAGGGGTGCAAATTCATGTTGATACAGATGCTTCAAAATTTAGTTCTTATCATTCTCTTATATTGCCTCCAAAAAATTTCCCTCCTTATCAATGAGCTTTGAGTTTGTAAGATAATTAAACAACAAACAAACTTATCATATTTTAGAGTTAAGGAAAGTAATTTAGAGTTACTTATTTTAAGATTGGGCAAATAGTTTGTTGCATTCAATGATTTATTTTAATACAATACATTAATAGAATAATTTATTTAGGTTAAGAGTTTAGTATTAAGTTGTTTAACTTGTTAGTTATGTGGACCTACACCATTAGGTGTTGGTGATATTTTGAAATATAAATAAATAAATGACTTAGTATTCATACAGATAACATTAGGGAAGGGATTTTTTTGAAATTAATATGCTCCCACCTATTCTAAGAACCATCACTCTCCACTCTAAAAAAAACTTATCAGTACCTATAGCCTTTGGTGTCAGTTCAAGCAAGTTTTTGGCTCTTATGTCTCTACTCATGGTATACTATTAGAGGATTTGGATACACCAAATTTTGATATGGTGGCTTTACTCATATTGGTAAATGAAAATTAGTGGCACTAATTGGGACCTATATCCTATTAATAATTTTGTTTTCTCAAGTAAATACATGGCTCTTCCAAGTCATGTGCTTATTAATGCCAACATAGGCATCCCTTCTCCTTTTTCAAATGTGGTGGATTGAATATTAATCCTACTATAGTTGCCTCTTGTCCTAATCCTTGGACTAAAATATTAACTCCCTTGCACATTTCCTACTCTCATTGTGGTTCTTGGATAGGATGTGGTGCAAAGTAAGATTATTTTAAATAATAATAGTCTAGATTGAAAATTCAGCTACCTATGAAGTTTCCTCTCAATTTTTTATCATTAGATTTGAGAATTGACTTCCTAGTTTTGAAGATAGATTGGAGATTTACCCTTGTGCTAGGGGATATTTTGTGGTGGAAATTGATTCTTCTATAGATAGAGAAGCTCTATTGGATGAAATAATTTAGATGTGGGTCTATTATATCTTTTTATTCAACCCTAATCTCCTTATTTCAACCCTTTGACCATTTGTACTAATATTGTATCATTTTAGGTTAAACTATCTTACATGCCCTTTCTGTTTTGGTATAATTCTAACTTTGAGGCCATTGGAAATGATTTAGGATACTTTCTAAATGTCAACATAGCTACTTTGAAATACTCTCACACCCCTTTTTCTCACATCTTAGTTAACATTGAATTATCAAAGGCTCTCCTTGGGGAGGTTATCTTGCAAGTGGAAGATCAACCTTGGACTCATTCCACGAACTATGAGGGTATCCCCTTCTACAACACACATTAATTTTATATGGGGGATTTGGCTTCAAACTATCCTTACACTATTTAAAACTTGATCTCATCTAATTGGTGGGTGAACATCCTCCCCTACAACCTTATCATGTTTCTTGAGAGCTCTAAGTCTAACTCAAAGAAATTATCATTCTAAGCATCATAGAATGATTTTGACTCCTACAACGACCCCTATTATGATTGGTGAGGCTCTTGTGGCTCCCTCGGTTCCTGATGGGGTGTCTTCCCTAATTCCTAACTTGGCTTCTCTACTCTCTTATTTCATTGTTCTTGAGAAAATATCTATTTTGACACAACACTTGACTATTCATATTATAGTTTTTCAACGATTGAATTCTCCAATCAAGTATTATTCTACCCACAAGACACCTTAATTCAAGTTGATCATGGTGGTTCCCCCCTTTATCCTTAGTTTGAGGACCTAATGAACTATGTATCTTGGACTATTATTTGAAAGAAAAAGAAAGGCCTTCCCAAGTTTTTCTCTCTATCACACTCTCAAGTTAAGTGTGTGTGGTTGTCTAGAGAATGGTCTTGCATCATTTAGGCTAGATATTCTTGGTGTTATATTATGATTAACAACTTGGTTGTAGTTGTGCTACTTCTATCCCTTTTGGTTGTCCCATTACTCATGGAACTTATTTTGTGTATCTTAGGCTACTCTAATGTAAAATGATTTGGGCTCTTTTAAAAACACATTTTTTACCTAAACTTAAAACATGAAGGAAGAAAATGTTTAGTTATTGGTGCCAAGAATTTCAAATACTAGGTGTTACAATTGTCTACCATGAGTAAGTGATCTAAAAATGCCTATTTTTGATTCATCTAACAAACACCAATATTTATGAACCCTAAACTTTATATTTAAATAATGAACTTGCCAAATAAATTACTCTATATATATTTAAACCATTCTAGATAATCACATATAATTTTGGGAAGCATGAAATTAATGTACACAACTATGATATAACATAAACGTACTAATTAAAAAAAAAACAGAGAAATGAAAATTATAAATCAATTTTTAAATTTAAATAACAAACATTTTCAATTGTTGTTGCAGTGGTTTCTGGATTAGTTTGCGTGAGAGTTTTTTGCATCAATGTTTCGGATCACACTATCTGATCCATCATCACGATAAAAGAACTCAAGTAAAAAAAATTAGAAATATAAAATTCAAAAAAAAATTTCTCCTTGAACTCTTTTATCAACTCCATGATCTGAAACATTGATGAAAAAACTCTCACGCAATCCAATCCAAAAACCACTACAACAACAATTGATATAGATTATAGAAACTTGATAAATTAATAAACATTTACAAAGCATGAAGGTGACAGTTTACTAGCTCGAGATAACCTAATTCACCTCCGTTGTTCGCGCGAGCAACTTAGTGTCACGCAGCCCAACAAAATTCACTTGTATGTCATGTAACCACGTTTAACTTTATTCCGTGATATAAGCCTATTGGATTAAAAATAATTTTATAGTCGGTGTAATCCCAATCAATTAAGAAAAGTATTGATTATGTAACACGATTTGATAATTCCATGCTCTAAGCTCCAAAAGATCAGTAAAGTTATGTGTAAGGAATTTAACCACGTCTTAACTTTATTTCTATGGTATAACCTTACTATTAATAGAGAAGCAGGCTTCTTGTAACTTTAATCCTAAACAAATAAGAAAACAGTTGATTATGGCGGTGCTTGTTCCCAGGCAGTTATGAATAGTGTATATTAAACATATGTAGTCTTGCTAAAGCCCACTAAAATGCATAAGAAAGTCCTTCGGTCCATGAGACGCTCTCATGGAATCGTGATATTTATCCGTGTTCCAACTAAAAAATGACATCTGGGTATCCCAAAAAGGAAAGACTCAGGGTAATAATGAATATCAAGAATGGAATCCCCTGGTATTAAGGAAAAGGAGGAAAGCTTGTGAATGGCGGAGATCGAGACACCAACTACAACCCCGCCTTTTCCTTCCAAAAATGTCTCGTAACGTTCAGGCAATGCAACCTTTGCAAACAGTATCACATATTTTATTAATAAGAGAAGTCCAACTCCTAGGAATTGTATAATGAGTGTTTGTGTTAAGAGGTGACCAAAATGATAAATCTCTACCTGTGGGGAGCACCATATTTCCAACTGGTACCCCAAATCTTTCTTGGAAAGCGTATAGATCAAAATTCTCTATTGTTTAGTACCTGGCATATCGAGTTCACAGCCCCCATTAAAGGTATCCTTTCCCGATGGGATAGATAGCAAGGTCAAATTGTCAATCAACTTTCCAGTTTCTTTGTTTGCTTGCAATTTTTCTTATAAATACTTGTGCTCTAAGCTATGTTTATATAAATGGTCATGCAGTTGAGAGTACAAGGCTGATCTTTGCTCTTCGTTTCCATTCTCCTCATCCTAGCCAATTTGTAGAGACAAGGGCCAAGCTTAAAGATGATTCAGTATGGGAAAACAATAAAGGTATCTTGTGTATTAATGTTTTTACACGATTGTTGGTATTATTGTTAAATGTATTGATGTTTAATTCCTATTGAATCTCAAAATTATACTATTGATATGAACTGTCAGTAAAGATAATGCTTTCATATTTAATTACAAATTTATTTACATAAATGATAATCAAATTTTAAAAAACCATTTTGTGCTATCATAAACTATGATCAAATACATTATTCATTTACATCAAAACTCATTCCTAATATAAAAAACTAACATGTTAATCAAATGTATTGGCAGTTTAAGACTCTTCCTAAAATTACTGCTGTAGGACAGTTCAAGTGCTTATATGTTTCGTTTGTTAGGAGAACGATTTTCTAGAATATGTCATTTAAAACATTTAATGTGATTCAGAAAAGCAGTCTTTCTAAATTTTTTTGGAAATAGGCGTTGGGAGTTTTCATCTCTTTCTATATATATATAGTTAGGAAAATAAGAGAAAAAACAGTCTATTTATTAGTTTTAGTAAGAGAAAAAACAGTCTATTTATTAGTTTTAGTTTCAATCAAGGATTTTTGGTTGAAAAGGCATGTTGTCAGTCTTATTTGAAAAAATTTATGAAACACACTGCAGTTTATAAGAAGACTATCTGATTTTTCTAATTAAAAAAAAAAAACTTGGCTAAAAAATAGATAAATACAGCTACTAATTTTATTAGTTACATTGCTTTGGATTTACTACGCAGATCTTAAAATGGATATTCCAGAAGCATCGCGAAGAGCCGGCAACAAGGTCAAGCAAGGAGAATGGTGAAGGTGAGCAGATTACTCCTGTTACTTAAAACATCTGTTATATGATTGCATAGACATCCTCTTCACAAGATTAGATAAAATAGAGGTTTCATCCCACCCTTATGGGGGTAACTTTTATTTTGATTAGGAGAAACAAAGAGCCTTGCATCTGACAAAGCTTCAAACTGGATCATTTATGAATCGGGGGACATGGAGGGCGAGCATGATGAAGAGATAGATAGCAGAATAGTAGTGGGAAGAAACCAGCAGAGATATATCGCAGGGCTTGGAGGGAATCTGCATGAATTGAAGGAGAGAATGAATAATTATGGGGCCTCCTTCACCATTAACTTGAAGCAACTCAAAGACATGGGCTATGTTCCTGAATGTTTTACTCCAAGCTTTCCTCTGCTTCATCAAGGACGTGAGAAAGCCAACGCACTAAACAACATACGAAGATGTGTAACCAAATATGTTGGCAACAGAAGGACACCTAACTTGAAAGAAAAACCAACGGATGACAACACAGACAAAAAAGAGACCCACAAAAGTAATATCAATAAGATGCAGGAGATTGTGAAATGGCAGGGCACTGTTAAAAACAGCAAAGTTAACAGACGTTGGACGGTACTAATTTTTCTTGTCCTCAATATTCTTTTGCCTTTGCTGAGCTTTATGCATACTGTATTGTTACCTTATTCTGATATGGTGTGGTTACTGGGTAGTGTAGATTTTGAACAGGAACAAAGGGTCATTGAAGGGCACTCCAAGTTCGGAGGAGTATCTGTTAAGCTGCTCGAGCAAGTTGAGCAGATGGGAGATTATAAATTGTTCTTCTTCTTCCTCGAGTTCAGGGTCGTCTTCTGCTTCTTCGTTTCGGGTTCAGAGTAGAATGGAAATGCAAGTGGCCAGCAACTCAGTGACACATGTGGCCCCCAGATGCAACAAAGATATTTGGATTACTTCAGACTCTGAGTGTAAGTCGCATTTCTTTAATATCTTCTTTACTAATTTTAGGGGTGCGAATGTTTAAAATGTTTGTTATGAAATACAAATCACCATTGGATTCCCCTCTCTTCACTATCCTACTCATAACAACTCAACCTTGATTAAATAAATTAAAATACCTCCACTAACATAATTACCGTCCTTCTAGCTCTTTGTTAAAAGATATCCCTGAATTGTTTATATCCCCTTTTATTGATTTTAACAATATCACATGTAGAATTGGTTTTTATTTTGTTTTTTCACAAATAATTTTATTGACTTGCAATTAAGGTTTAATGGTGTGCATCATATTTATTTCACGTTAATAATACATTTTGGTATGTGAAATAAATATGATGCATACCATTAGTTACAACTCAACAAAAGTCCATGAAATTATTACGTTTTTTTTGTTTTTTCTATTTTCGATGCACAAATAATTTTATCATATAAGAAGGTTTAAATCTTTTTGTGTAGATTTTTAAAAAAAAAAAATACACATCGTTTTTAAATTTAGATTATAGGTTATTGTTGGAATTGACAATATTATATAGATTAAATTTATTTGAAT
This sequence comes from Sequoiadendron giganteum, assembly GCA_007115665.2. Taxonomy (NCBI): domain Eukaryota; kingdom Viridiplantae; phylum Streptophyta; class Pinopsida; order Cupressales; family Cupressaceae; genus Sequoiadendron; species Sequoiadendron giganteum. Next base: position 811,234,989 of record CM021100.1, on the reverse strand, counting down.
AATATTTTTTAATAACATTATTTTATAAATTGTTTATTTGTTTCACAGATGTTGTTTTGGAGATATGAGAGAGAATTTGAAGACAACAATGATGAAGAAGAAGTTTTTTCTTATGAAAAGAAGTCTGTTGTAATTTATATCCATGTTATTGTCAATCAATAATTATTTAATAAGAATGTTCAACAATACAATTATTTTATGAATGTGAGTTATATGTTCACAATTGATTAGTTATATGAATGTATTAATTATATTTTAAAATATAATTATATACAATTTGTATATACCTAAACTTATATTTTAATAAAAAAGGTATAGAATTTATTTTCACATTTTATGTCACTTTAATATTTATTATTTATTATTTTATAACTTGAATTTTTTAGTAAATAGAAAAGAAGATTATATTTATAAAATCATAACTCCTATATGCAATTCCCAACAATGTTGTAATATTGTACTTTCTATACTCAATTTATAATTCAGTGTCCTTGACATATTGGGCCATGGTATCATTTATAATTCTAAAAGTCATCTTAATTTTATTATGTGATTGAGATGTTGTTACACTTTTTGAATGGTTACTTTTTCTATTTTTAATTGAATTAATATTGAGTAATGTAAGCTAGAAATTCTATGTGTGATTTTCAATTATGGGTTGAATTCATAAGATTGTATGTCAATCTATGAATTTATTATTTATTTTGATATATGTGCATTAAGAATTAATTACATATATTTTTTAAATTTTTAAATATTTTAATTACACGAATCTTAATTGATTCTTGTATTGGTAGATTAGAGACACATTTTATTCAATGTTTGATACTCTTATAATTTATATTTTTCATGAAAAATATTGCATGCAAAATATAATTAAAAGTAGTAGCCACTTGTATTTTGCGAACGCATTAGCTACTACCATCACAACCTAAAATATATAAGTACATATGATGTAGGAGCATCTAGGGGTACTAGAAACCTTCCATCAACAAAAACATTTCTATTTTTTTGTTTATTTTCAATAAGGGGTTGGGGTTAAGATAATAAATATTTTGATTTGCAACTTTTTAATTTCCCTTGTGGTAAAATTGTAATTGTAATTTTGGTGGAAATATGCATTTATAAATATTTCCAAGGAAAAATTTGGAAAATATCCCTCTTGGGCATCTCATTATTGGTGGGGACCACTTGGGGTTCATGTGCTTGCATGTTAAATTGTATACCTTGCATGAAATTGCATGTTTGTGCCACAAGCTTTGCATGTTGTTAGATGTTCGTATTTGGAGCCATCGGAGCCACCAGGAATCAAAGAAGGTATCATAATTGACCAAATTTGATTGGCCATGGTTTAGGTGCCCATGTGAAGGCCATGTGGGCATTGAATAATTTTATTATTTTTATAATTATTTCTCCAAATGGGGTGATAGGTTGTCATTAGGTCCTACTACTTTAGAATTATTGAATGTCAATTGTCAACCAGGTAATGTCCAAGGCAGTCTGCAGAAGGAGATTATTCAAACAACCCATTTTATATTTTTAGTTTTTCTTTTAAACTACAAAAGTCGAGACTAAACCAAAGCCATTACTACTTAACTCAAAAATGATCTTACTCTAAGAAAATCAAGGAATACTAAATTAAAAAGCATAAGACAACTAATCTAGAAAACATTACTACTAAACTAGAAGCATGGAAACAAGTAAACTAAACAACTGGTAAACTACGGAAACGAAAAAGTAAGGAAATAAACAATTAAGCATCTTCTAAGCAGTAAAGGAATATTATCAACTATAGAAGGAAACTTACACAAATTAAAGACAATGGTGCTCCGGAACAACTAACTTGACTCTTCAACAACTTGTTATTTCCTACTGAACAACAATTTATATTAAACAAAGGGAATAACTTAATCAATAAAATACTTATCTATCTAGGCTATCTCCCCTCGAGTGGCCAGCTCATGGGCTACTACTTCGTCTTTAACTCACATAAACTATAGATTCTCAAATCCACTTATGACATATAGTCACCATCATTCAAATTCAACAGTTACCAATAAACATAAATCAAATAACTCATTTCAATAGTGATTTGCAAATCCATGTAAATAGCATAACGATACTTCTTCTCTATCTCCTTTATTACTGATGAAATTATAGTTTTATAGATAACTTTCTAACTAGATCCTAAATTTACGATGGCATGGATAGCCATTGAAAAAGTCTTCCTTAACTTCAAACTAACTTGATGTCTTTAAATCTTTTTAAAACATGTAGAAGACTTGAGAAGAGCCATAAAGTTTTGAACAACCAAATTTTAAAGAACTAAAACTGAATCTTCGACACATCATCTAGGCTTCAAGGAGTGGGTTTGCAGCATTACTTTGAGGCACGTGCTGGCTAAACTTCTGCAACAGCCACATGATGACTTGTTAATCCCTACAACAACACTCAAATCAACCCATTAAACCTGCTTTGGACAATTTCCACAATTGATCAAAAGAAAGAAAGAAAGCATAATTTTTCTTAAAATAAGTAATTACTTCTCCTAAAGTTTAAATAATTGGTATAGGCCTAAGATTGAATTAGCAAGAATGAGTTTTCCAGATTTTACTATGATGGGGTTATTTTTACCACATCATTTCCTCCCCAACCTAATTTCTGGCAGGTCCTCTTGCTCCATAGTTAAACCCTTGATTTTTATTCCATTCTTCATAAAGAGTACTGAGATCATGAGTTTCCCTGGCTGATGCATCAAAATTTTCAGGGTCGTGAATGAACCCTCTATGGAACATCACACTCTCTCTCCACTCTTTAAAGAGTCTATCATTCTGATTTGTGGAAATATTAAAAGCAGGGGGTGGATTTAGTAGCAAGGGGGGCCTGTATTTCATTCCTATCCACTTTTTTCTAAGTGTTTTCATGATTTTAATTAGAGCATCAGCCCTTCTGAATGACCATCTGATGTTTAGAGGAGAAATAACTTCTCTTTTCTTTAAATAAGCTAGAAGAGGGGTTTCCTCGCGGGCATGGCATGCTTTGCCAATTAATTTTTGTCCATTTGCTATGAAATTGTCATAACACATCTTAAGGTTGTTGTCATACCTTTGCCTCATCTTTTCATTAACCAGAAGAGACAAAAATGTAGCTTTGAACCCCTCAGGCCTTGAATTTGGGGACCTGATCTGGAGACACACTGTTTTCTTTGCGTATACAAATTCTTTTGTTCTATCCTGCCAATGAATTTGATTTCTCATAGTTGAGAGAAATGTTCGCAATTCTACCTCTCCAACAAACAGATTAATAAATAAATCTGTATGATTTTCTAGTAACAAATCATGGAGAAAGAATTCACAAATTAAATCCTAATCTTCAGGAGTTGATTCTACAAATATTTTTACAAACTCTTTGCCATTAGGCTCATAAGGTTGATCGTTATAGATCCTAAATAGTTTCCATCTCAGCCATTGTTCATTTAAAAAAATTGAGTAAATTCTCGATGGCCTTCTACAATTCAGCAAACAATCCATAAGTTGACAGGCATCATGCTTCCCTCTGTAGGCTTTGTGAAATGACTCCTTTAGGAGCACCGGTTCTTTCTTGAGCCTATGATTTTTAGTTTGGACATTTATGAGGAAGTAACACTGTTCCATCCATTTTGTTAGCAGAGGCAGAATGTTGACCTGGAACCAATTAGTTAGAACTAGTTCTATTTGAATTGCTTTGGACTCAATTTGGGGTCTCACAGTGCATTCCTTTAGATCCTCTTCTACTTCAACTATTCTGCTAATAGAAGTGTTCAACTCCTCAATCTTTATTTTCTTGTCCTCCTCGAAAGTTGAGAGCATGAGCATAAAATTTTGTTTTATTTTTCCTATTTCTACATCTTTTTGTGCAATATTCTCACTATAAATTTTATGCTTTTCATACTGCTCTTGCACTTGTTCTTGTAACTTATAGATGTTTGAATCTTTGTCCTGCAATTGTAGCTTCAAATCTCTTATTTCTTGATCCCTTTTATTTATTATAGTAGTTTGTACAACCAACTCTTCTTTCTACAATTCTATAAACTCATTATTTTTAGACAATTATCTCTTTAAATCAATAATTTCTAATTTATACTTTTCTAATTCACCTCTGGCACAACTAGTTTCAATTGTTTCAACAATTTTATCTACACTGGGTGACAAATTTTCTGGCACACTACAATCCCCTTCAAGTTCTCTATCCTGAGTTCCATCATTCAAAATTTCCTCTATATGTGTAGAATGGAAAGGAAATACTTCACCTGAATCATCTCTATTTAGGGGTGTTTCATTTCCACTGGCTTGTTCTGAAATTTCTATGGGTTCTTGTGGCCACTTAGGCTTTTTCTTTTGTGAACTTCCCTCCTTACCTTGTATTGGGGTTTCAAAGAATTTAGAAGCCAACCGTTTACTTCTTATGAGTGGAGGTGATTCCTACAAAATGATAGGTGTTGGATTTTTCCTTGTTCTCTTTTTCCTTGGTTTACTTGTGTCAGAATAAACAATATTAACCTATTCTTGCAGGTCAGGGGTTTGGAATTTATCACCGTAGAGGTCTGGAAAATCCTCACCAGGAGTGGTGGGATTAAGAGCTTCCAGAGTCAGAGAGCCCTTAGGGGAAGTTGCTCTGGATGATGGGATAGCCTTTTGGGATGATTCCCCTAATTCTATGGTTCTTACAATTGTAGGCTTCTCCATTTTCTCTAAAAATTTCCCTTTGGATTTCTTATGGAAGTGATACTTGTAGATTAGCTGAATTAACCTGTGGTGTTTCAAAGGCCCAGACCCTATTTTATACCTCTCCATGGATGTATTTAAGGAATCAAACAAGAATTATGGTATATTAACCCTAAGGGCTGGGTACTCCTTTCTGTGACGTAGATGAGTCAACATATGAAAGGTAGGCCCTACAACTATGGTAAGTTGACCTTCACAAGTAAAGTACTTTATAATCCATGCAACGACAGTACCCCAAGGTTCTAATATGGAATTTCTTTGGAACCCCTTGTTTTTCCCCCTGGTACTTACTACTACTATTGGATATGGGTCTCCATCTCTAACAAACAATTCAGCTAAATTTCTAGTACGTTACTTGAGAGGTTTCTTTTATATTTATGCCTTTATGCTCTAATCCAGATAAGCAAGAAATAATCTTAGAGCTTACCTTGAAACACTTCCCTTGAAGTATTGCTTTGCCATTGGTGTAGTTCTCAGCAAAGGATCTTACCAGCTTTTCATTATGGCCCTCAAAATTCCTGATGAAGTTTAAGCACCTTGCTTCCTCAAACAATCTAGCGATGCTACTCAATCCTAGTAATTTTTTCACTGAATCTAGCTCTGCCTTTCTTTTTCCACCCCCCATTTCTTGATTTTGTACACTGCAAGAAATTCAATTCTGGCACAAAGCTCCCACGTAGGTTCTTTCTGAAAATATTGCCTCTGGAATTACTTATTTGTCTTATTTGCAGCATATGCTTCAATGATTTCCAATCTCCATGGAGGTTTGCGAAAGGCTTTTCCATACAAGTGATTGATTGCCGGGTGCCATGAATTACTAATTTGGAAGTGAGGTTCGTGCCAATTAATTATTATTTATTTGAAAATAACTACCTATTTAAAGCGAAAATTAATACTTACTCTCGTTCCGTGATCGCTCAAAGATCTTAATCCTCATAGATTTGATAGGATGACATGAAGGCATTGGTTAAAATGATGGTAGAGTTATTATGATATGGTGCAAAATTCTATGGGGGATGGAGCTGTTAATGAGGAGTACGGAGTTGGGTGGCTTACCTATAACTAAAGCAAAAATAGAAAAATAGATGTATCGGATATTTTGGTGGAAAAATCGCAAAAATTTTGAAATTTTGAAAAGGGTGGCGGAAGATAACCGAACAAGTTCTAGAGCACATATTTTGGTCAATGCGCTTGAATGAGTGCATAAGTTTTGGAGCATTGGTTTGTGGTGTGACCGAAATGAGAATGAATGAAGGTTCCGGAGCATTGCTAAAAGATGCAGCTTGAGCAGCAACGAAATGGAAGGTTCCAGAGCATCACTGAAAGATGCAGCTAGAGTAGTAAGGGAATAGAAGGTTCTAGAGCATCGCTGAAAGATGCAGCCGGAGCAGCAACCGAATGGAAGGTTTTGGAGCATCACTGAAAGATGCAGCCAGAGCAACAACAGAATGAAAGGTTTGAGTGACATGGAAAAGAATCTTCATGACTTTGAACCTTAGTGAAGAATGCCTCCTCATCATGATAAGCTCTATTCAAGTTCTAGAGCATCGGGCTTTGAAAACATCAAGTTCCAGAGCTTCGGTCCCATAACGTTCTAGAGCATTGTTGGAGGGTGCTCTAGAAGTTACTCTCTGCTTTTTGAGAAGTCCTGCAAAAATATGGAAAATATTTAGCTAAGTCCAAAAATGAACGAAGATTAAATGAAGGGAAATATATCAGCATACATGTCTATCTATTTATTTATATATTTATTTATTTATTGTTTTAAACAGCAGCCTAACTTTTTGTTTTACTGAATAGACTCTGTCGTGGCAGAGTCAACACATTGGACCTCACCTTGGATTTCAACCATCCTTGTAAACTCTTCCCTATTGACTGGCTTATGGTAGACACATAAGCGATGACCATTAACCAATAGAGTTCATGTGTCACCATCGATTGTCTTTAACCGAATAGTTCCATTCGAAAAGACTTCCTCAACTTCATAAGGTCCCAACCATTGAGTTCTAAGCTTTCCCTTAAGGTCTTTGTATTTAGAATCAAATAACAAGGCTCAATCCCCATTGTGAAACTCCTTTTCCTTAATATGTTTATTGTGCCATACCTTTTGTTGATGTTGAATTAGTTCAGTTTGATGAATGGCATCTAAACGAAGTTCATCTAATTCACTCAGCTATAGAACTCTTTCAACTTGGGCTCTTTTCAAATCTAGACCTAATTCCATTGTCGTTCGTAGAGTTTGTAACTCGAACTCAATGGGAAGAAGCGGCTTTTTCCCAAAAACTAGCTCATAAGGGCTGAATCCAGTCGTAGATTTCCAAGTAGTGTTGTATGCCCATACAGCTTCAGGGAGCTTCTTGGCCCAGTCTTTTATTCTAGAAGAGACTATTTTTGTCAGAATATTTTCGAGTTCTCTATTAGTCACTTCTACTTGGTCGTTCGCTTGAGGGTGGTAAGGAGATGACTTTCTATGGCTTACCTGAAAATGATTGGTAAATGCTAGAAGCACTCGACACATGAATTGGGGTCCTTGATCAGTTACAATAGTTCAAGGGGCTCCAAATTTAAGGAAGATTTTATTATAAAGGAAGTTTGCGACCTGTTCTTCCCTAGCTATTCTAAAGGCTTGAACTTCTGCCCATTTTGTCAGGTAGTTAGTGCAAACCAATATATATTCTTTCCCTTGAGAGGAAGGATCTATGGGTCTGATGAAATCTAAACCCCATTTTTCAAATGGTTCAAGGATTACCTGAGGCTATAATGTCATTTCTGAAGAAGCAGTTGGTCTTCCTACCTCTGACATTCATCACAATGATGCACATAGTTCTTAATGTCTTTGTGCATTGAGGGCCAATAGTATCTAGAACCTAGGACTTTGTGGGAAGTTCTCTTTGTAGAGTAATGTCCTCCCGAAGGGTCATCATGACAGGCCCTCAAAATGTTGTAGGTTTCATCAGCTCTCACATATCTCCTCAAAATCATGTCAGGACCACAATGAAATAACATTCCATGAATCCAATTGAATGGGGCACTCTCCCTAATTAGTTGCTTATTTTACTTAGATGTGAATCTAGGAGGTATCTCTGATGCAGCTAAATAGTTAGTGATATCTGCAAACCAAGGTGATTTTATAGAAACCGCAAATAGATTTTCATCTGGAAAATCATCCTGCATAGGGGTAATGTCATCTTCTTCCTATTTCATTTGTGATAGAAAATCAGCTACCACATTATATTTCTCGGGTTTATCAAGAATCATGGCATTAAACTCTTGAAGAAGCAATAGCCATCTCATGATTCTACCATTTACCATAGGTTTGTTCATTAGGTACTTCATATCTGAGTGATCTGTATAAACTATGACCTTATACCCCATAATATAATGACAAAATTTCTTGATAGCATGAACAATAGCCAGGAATTCTTTTTCTGCTGTTGTATAATTCTTTTCTACTGAAGTAGGATTTTTGCTGATAAAATATATAGCATACTTCCCCCCGTTACTACTCTGATAGCCTTGTCAGAAGCATCAGCATAGATATGAAAGGGAATACTCTATTTTGGCCCTCTCAGAATAGGAGCAGAGACAAGTTTTTCTTTGATTGCCTCAAATGATTGCTAACACTCAGATGTCTAGACAAACTCTACTTCCTTCTGTAAAAGAGAGAACATAGGAGCTGCAATTTTACTAAAGCCTTCTATGAATCTTCCGTAGTAACCAACATGTCCAAGAAAACTTCTTATGTCTGTCTGAGTTTGAGGAGTTGTCAACTATTGGATGAATTCAATTTTCTTAGGGTCAACCTTTATTCCTTCTGAGGAAATATGATGACCCAAGACTATTCCTTGCTCCACCATTATTAAGCATTTCTCATGGCTAAGGGATAGTCTATTTTCCTCACAAACTTGCAGAACTCGATCTAGGTTCTAAAGGGCTTCATCATAGTTTGATCCATAGACTGTAAAATCGTCCATATAAACCTCTACATAGTCATTAACTAGAGCATAAAATATAGCAAGAACAACTCTGTGGAAGGTTGTTGGAGCGTTGCATAGTCCAAAAAGAAGCACTCTATATGAAAATGTGCCCCAAGGGCAGGTAAACATAGTTTTTTCTTGGTCTTCTAGAGCAACCTGTATCTGATTGTAACCACTAAATCCATCCAGAAAGGAGAAATACTTCCTCCGGCCAAGTTTTCCAAGACCTGATCAACAAATGGTAGGAAAATAGTCTCTATAAGTGGCTTTATTAAGTTCTCGATAGTCTACACAAATTCTCCACTTACCATTTTTCTTTGGGACTACCACCATAGGTGATACCCATTTACTATCAGAGATTGGATAAATAAATCCAGCACGAAGGAGTTTCTCAATCTCAATTTTGACCAAATCCTTTAATGCAGGATTGAGTCTCCTTTGTGGCTAGCGAACATGCCTTATATTGATATCAGTATAAATATGATGAGTACAAACACTTTGGTGAATTCCCCTCATGTCCGTATAATCCCAAGAAAAATATTTGGATCTTTGTACCCACATATTAAACAACTTATCCTCTTGAGTTTCTGTCAACCAGCTATTGATATTCAAGGTTTTTCCTGGCAATAGCATTATTGATTTTGTCCAGGATGAACCGCGGTTACAGTATACATAGGTTGTAACAACGTATTAAGAGGACAACTATGAGGTACCAGTTGGCGAAAACTTTTGATATCCTCATAGAAATGACTTGTTCTGGGAATCATATTTGCTAAGGAACACGTCATTCCCATTGTAGAATAACTATGCTCTATTCCACTTATATCAATTGGCTGCCCAAAAATTCTTTGAGCATCTACCGTTTCCTCCTCATCCTGGGTTATAGCAAGGCGTGCTATCTCGTTTAATAACTCTTCTTCCAGTTCTTCCCCGTGTTGTTTAATTACCACCATGGCTAGGGAGGCTTAACTGTCTAAACCATTTGATTCCTTACGTTCATCAACCCAGACTTTTTCATGCTTAGTAGGCCTAGTAGGGGGATATAAGAACAAGTGTTTGCTATCCTGGCCATGTGAAATGGTCATTCCCCCTTCCCTAAAATCAATCTTAGCAACAACCATAGCTAGCCAAGGTCTTCCAAGGATTATAGGATAGTTATCCTTAGGTGTAAGCGATTGAATCACCTAGAAGTCGACTAGATAATCCCATCCATCAACTTTGACAAGGACGTTTTTAATGACACCCTTCGAGATGGCTATAGACTGATTTTCCATTTGTAAGACTATGGTTGTAGGATGCAAATCAATCAACCCTAATTTTTCCATTACATCCATTTTCATCACATTAATAGCTGCTCCTAGATCCACTAATGCATTTGGTATTGTTACCTCATTGACCATAACAGTTATAAGAGGACTTCGTGGATCATCGTATTTCAGAGCAATAGTCTTTCTAGATAGAAAATCAGCTAAATAACCATCTATATGAATGGTGTTTATCATTTTTGGCTTCCTCCCTGGTGTTTTGATACATAACTATTTTATTAACTAGTTTAATTCAGGGATTTCTTTTATTGCCTACAACAAAGGAACTTCAATTTGCAACTGTTTAATCTCCTAAATTAACGTAGTTTCCATAGCCAAAGATACTTCCAAAGTATTTTCTAGAGTTATGGACTTTAAACGTTCTGGATATGGTGCCATCATTTTCTTTCTTGGAACAAGATCCTCCTTATGTTGACTTAAGAGCGGATCCTCCTCCCCCTGAGACAACTCAGTAGCCCCTGCCATTGAAAAAGGCTCGTTGTCTTGAGGAGTAATATCCTGCTTAGACGACATGTCTCTTGTTGGACTAGTAGGCTCAGTTTCCTTCTCTATATCTTCAATGGTTGGTGGTTGAAGAGTTCGACCAAAACGCAACTGCACATTTCTAAAGTGTATTGCATTAATCCCAATAACATTTTCATGTTCAGTAGAATAGACTGGCGTATTTTGGTGATTATTTTTAGGATTGGGAAGCGGTTGTGCTGGAAGCTGAGGTTGGTTTATTTTCTCATGTTGAGGAGGGTTTTGAGCTGGGGGTAACAGATTTTGCTATTGATTCCTCCTTGGCTCAGTATAGAACTGATTTTGTGCCCGATTCTATTGGGGTACTATATGTTTTTGGTACCACTATTGTTGGGGTTGATTTGGCCATTGTTGATTGCCCCATGTGTGGTTTGTCCAATAAGGTGATCCCCAAGAAGGAGTTCCCCAATTAGGTTGAGGTGGAGGTGACTGATTCCAAGATGGAGTCCATTGATTATGTGCCCGGTTATTTTGTGGTCTCCATGTAGGATTAGGATTCTATCCATAAGGAAAATTACCTCCTTGACGTTGGTTTAAAGCATGTATTTCTTCTTCAACCTGAATGGTTTTTTTCTTAGTATTCTTAATATCCAATAAAAGCTCACACTGGTTTGTAGGATGATTTTTCTCACACAGCTGACAAAGATTGACTTTATCCAAAGGACACTCATGCAACAAATGCTTATTCGGACACCTTGGACAATATATTGACAAGGTCTCAAGGTTGCGGGTTTTAGCTTGTATACCATCTAGAGTGGTATTCAACTGTATGAGAATATCCATTTTTAGATTTGTTGTTTCTTCATGGAGCTTACCTATCTCATTCGACCCTTTAAAAATATTAGTTTTTTGGATTCCTCCCCTAGTATGGGAGAAATTTCGACAAAGCTCACATATGTCTTCAAGAGTTAATTGAGACACGTCACCTTTTCCCATTAAATCAAGGTTTCGTCAAGCGTCATCATCAAGACCTTTAAGAAATATTATTTTGAGAATCTCTACACTAATGGCCATTTCTCCACACCTCTTGGAGAGGAAGAGGAACCTATCGAGATCATCCTCATTTTTCCTTAGCTTAAACAAATCCTCCTTGCGATCACTTACCCTACAGTAACTCTATTATTTGTGCAAGAAAACTCTCCATTTCTTCCCAGGATGTTATACTACTAGAACCCAATCCCATGAACCAACACATTGTTGAGTCCTTCAAAGTTGATGGAAAAAGCTTCAACTTTTGATTGTCGTTCTTATAATCATAAGTCTGACATAGGACTTTAAATTCAAAGAGAAATTGTTCAGGGTCTTCCAAAGGCAAGCCACAGAAGGTTGGAAGGAAAGCTGGAGAAATGTTCTTCATGGCAGTATCATCATCAGCATCCAACATGATAGGATAGGTAAACATTCTAGGAGGTTGAGGTTCATTGTGGTTAGGTTTAGCTCTACGATCTCCCATGATGTTTAGAAGAGTATGTTCCTCAAAAAAAACTTCCTCAATTTTTGGTTGTTCTGTCGGTTGCTCAATAGGTAAATAATGAAAAGCCTCAGGTGGTGTAGGCTCAAATAATTCTTCAAAAGTGTGGTCGTCTAAGCCTTGGGCTTCCCTATGTATGATAGGTATGTATTTTGGGGGGGGTTTTGGTATAAAACGTCTGTGGGGGCCCCTTTTTTTGACAATGAAGAAAAGAAATCTAACTAAGATATTTTTGGCATAAAACTTTGTTATTCAAACCGTCTCCTAATAACACTTAAGTAAAAAGACTTTCAAAGGCTTTTTAAGAAGTATCCCTGGCAACAACACCAAAAAGTGATAGGCTGTCGTTAGGTCCTACTACTTTAGAATAATTGAATGTCAATTGTTGACTAGGTAGTGTCCAAGGCAGTCTGTAGAAGGAGATTATTCAAACAACCCATTTTATATTTTTCAGTTTTTCTTTTAAACTACAAAAGTCAAGACTAAACCAAAGCCATTACTACTTAACTCGAAAATGATCTTACTCTAAGAAAATCGAAGAATACTAAATTAAAAAGAATAAGACAACTAATCTAGAAAACATTACTACTAAACTAGAAAGCATGGAAACAAGTAAACTAAACAACTGGTAAACTACGGAAACAGAAAAGTAAGGAAATAAACAATTAAGCATCTTCTAAGTAGTAAAGGAATATTATCAACTATAGAAGGAAACTTACACAAATTAAAGACAACGGTGCTCCAGAAAAACTAACTCGACTCTTCAACAACTTGTTATTCCTACTGAACAACAATTTATCTTAAACAAAGGGAATAACTTAATCAATAAAATACTTATCTATCTAGGCTATCTCCCCTCGAGTGGCTAGCTCGCGGGATACTACATCGTCTTTAACTCACATAAACTACAGATTCTCAAATCCTCTTACGACATACAGTCACCATCATTCGAATTCAACAGTTACCAATAAATAGAAATCAGATAACTCATTTCAATAGTGATTTGCAAATCCATGTAAATAGCATAACGATACTTCTTCTCTATCTCCTTTATTACTGATGAAATTACAGTTTTATAGATAACTTTCTAACTAGATCCTAAATTTACGATGGCATGGATAGCCATTGAAAAAGTCTTCCTTAACTTCAAACTAACTTGATGTCTTTAAAGCTTTTTAAAACATGTAGAAGGCTCGAGAAGAGCCATAAAGTTTTGAATAACCGAATTTTAAAGAACTAAAATTGAATCTTCAGCGCATCATCCAGGCTTCAAGGATTGGGTTCGCAGCATTACTTTCAGGCACGTGGTGGCTAATCATCTACAACAACCACATGATGACCTGTTAATCCATACAAAAACACTCAAATCAACCCATTAAATCTGCTTTGGACAATTTCCTCAATTAATCAAAAGAAAGAAAGAAAGCATATTTTTTCTTAAAATAAGTAATTACTTCTCCTAAAGTTTAAATAATTGGCATAGGCTTAGGATTGAATTAGCAAGAATGAGCTTTCCAGATTTTATTATGATGGGGTTATTATGAATAATTTTACTATTTTTATAATTATTTCTCCAAATGGGGCGTGGGTTTTCCAAGGAGGTGTTTTTCTTGTGGTTTTAGAAAGCCATACTGGTTTTCTCAATCTAAAACTTCAATATTATGATGCCTTGTCATTTGGTGAGATGGCTTCAAATGGGGAGATTCTACTAGATTGAAGAGAGGATTTGAATACTCCATTTTTGTAGATTTCTATTTGCATAGAAGCCCATTTTTTGGGGGGCTAGTGAGCTCTACATTTTGGGAGATAGTGAGCTAGTGAAGGGAGCGTGAGAGCTTCAACTGAAAGAAGGTTGAAAGAGACCAAGAAGACAATTTTTTTGTAGGTATAAAGGTTTATTATAGAAACAAGAAGATTGGTGATTTCATGATTTTTTTGGAGTGGTGATTTCTAATGATAATTGTAGGGTGAAGGAGCTAGAATCTTGCGAAAGAAATTAGATTCAAGGAGATCAATTTGGGATTGATCTTTGCTATTTTATATCAATAATATTTCAGATTTGTAATACTTTTCATTAGATCATATGGCTGCATAACCATTTATTTTTTAGTTATGCTATGTAATTCTTGAATTTTCAAGAGATTTTCAATGAACAAAGAAGAACACTTCTTGAATATTTTTGTGTTGTTTCAAACCATTTCTTAGTTGCATTTTTATATTGTTGTGAGTATGTGAATGAGGGTTGGTTTTTTTCTTCATCAACATACATATGGAGAACACAAAGTGTCATTTTCTCCTAAATTTGTAAAAAGTAAACTTTGATGAATAGTTTGAGATACCTACATTGAAAAGTTTAAGTTGTGACGAAAAAAAGAACGCCAATGCTAAAAATTTAGTTGTTTTAACTATAATTATTTTTAAAAATGGTAAATATTTAGAGGCTCAAAAAATAAGAGCATGCACACTTATCGTGTTTTTGTCATAAAAATATAACATAGAATAAGACATGCTTCATATTTTTTTGTTTGATTAATTATTTTGTAAATTGATTCAACATATACGTAGCTATTATCATATAGTAATTCAACTATTTTCCCAAATTTAAATGAATATATCATGTTTTCATAAATTTTTAAGTAGACTCAAATTAAAAAATAGAAAATTAATGTATTTTCCTAAAATTTTGAGAAAATGGTCAAAAAAGACTTTTTTCTCAATTTGCATAGAACATGAAAATGTAATGTTTTCTCATATTTTGATGAGTGTACTAAAAAATAAATTAAAAAATAAATACATATTTTTAAAATACACTACAATAATTTATTCAATATCCAAACTTTGATATGTTTAAATTTTAGAAAATAATAGATTGTTAGAAATCTAAGGCAAAGATTGGGGTTATAGTGAGTATTTTTTAGAATCTTATCCTATAATACACAAAACTAATCAAGAGTATATTCAATGTAATGTGCCAATATTTTACATAAGATAGTAATAGGTTAAAACTATATGAATTACTTTTTTAAGGAAAATGTGACAAAAATCATGTCACATTGCACAAATACATGTACAAGGTACCATAATACAATACAATGAAACACTTGACATGCATACTTATGCACTACACATGGTGAGACAAGAAAAAGACTTACTATATCATGAGGAAAAATATTGTGACAAATCTAAATATGTAAACTAATGGAAAGAGGCTTTCCAATGAAAAATTACAAACCCTTACAACTTCCTTATTAAGTTAGTTTCCTAATATTTCAAGGACCATAAAAGTAGGGGAAATTATACACTAACTTGTACTTTAGGGTCCAATATATTAAATATTAGACTCAATTTTGATAACATTTATATAGTGCCTTAGGTTCGTAATCCCATCTACATAATGTTAGAATTTAGGGTCTAATTTGCATTAACACATGGACTTTGGAGTTTGGTTGGAAATTTTTAGTTTATGTAAATATTGACCATCTTACTAAATAATAAATTGAATGCTAGATAATGCACATTGAATTCCACATGTTAAACACCATAATACTTATGTCTTAAAATTTAAATTCTAAAGAATAGTTCACATTATGAGAACTTTCTAGAGTCGAGAACAATCTTTGACATGCTTTCGCCTCAAAATCTAGAAGTTAATTTGCAACATGTGTTTCAAAGTTTAGAGTCTAACTGACATTAGAAAAATTATTAAAACTTTCCCAAATACTAAAGATCGATTGACTTGAGACTTAGAATTTAGGGTTTGAATATAATGTTAATCTTATAAGTTAAGTCCCAAAGTATGAAATATTTTTTGACGTGCAATTTGGACATCATGGTATCAAATGTACTATGTAACTATGCACATTAAAATTCAAGGATAACAAGTTTTACTTTTATAATCATTAAGATGACTCTTACACATTTTATGTTTTGTTCAAAAATGGCTTGAAATATGTGTTTTATTTCTTGACTAAACAATATGTTTCCAATGCCTCGAGAAACCAAGTTCTACATGCTTAGACCATGAGACATGTAATTCATACTTATAAATAGGAATTGGTTTTTGATTATAATATGACATGATTATCACTCAGAGATAAGTAAATCATACTTGTTAACATAATTTTCTAAGTTAAAAAATCATAAGAAAATCTATTATAACACCCATTCACATCTAACATAAAGGTCAAGTACATCATAATGATTTGTATATTTCACCACAACTATTGTGGTGGATTACATCATAATTTAATAATATATATAATAAATTATACAAATTACATAGAAGGACTTCAAAAATCTTAAATTAAACATCTTTCCATTATGGTATGAAATGAAAAATATCATACTTGCAAGGTGGATACTTTTATGCATGATATCCTAGCTACATCTAGAGGTCCATGAGCCCCAATAGTGGTCCAATGCCACCCAACCATGTGAAACTCTTGGGAACACCCAATTTAAAAAGGAAATAGTTAGTTAGGTAGTCCAACAACATGCACTAAACAAGGGGTAGAACATACACATACTACCACACCATATAAATATATTTAAAGAAAGAACATATGAGAGATATATAGTCTTTGATCTTGATGCATACATTATGGTATAACTAATAAAACTAATGTATATGCTTGAAATTTCAATACATCATACAAGATGTAATAAAAAAATATGAAGAACACTAATTATCCATATGCAATAAAAACCATAGAAACCCATTAGATATGCAATCCAAGGTACAAAATAGAAGAGAGGGCTGTCGAAGGTACTAGCAATGGAGTGTCATCATAGGTATCAACCATATGCTAAGTTGAGGATAATTTTTCTATCAAATAGATGCCCTCAAATTTAATATAGATCAAAATTCCATCCAAAGTTCCATACTCTCAAAAATGCCGAATCATCCCACTTACCATTCACAATCCATTTAATGTATCTACATGGGCATACAAAAGTATCTCATATTATCTTTTGATTAGTGTGTAAGCATGTAATTCTCATTCATTTTAATTATTGTTTCCTTAACTTGTAATTTTTCAACCTCATTTTTTAACATAAAAATAAATGGGCATGATTTTGCCTAAAATATTCTAGCCTAAAGCCCTCACATCCAATGTTAATATAGATAATACCTTTAAAAGAATGCCATAGAAAATTACGTTGAAACATGACCCCTATATAGGTCTAAAAATTCACCATCTCATTTATATGATACATTACCATTCCAAAAGGATATAATACTTACATAAATGCCAAATGTCCTTTCTCACTTTTGAATGCATAAAAGTTTTCTAGAATCTTCAAGAATTTGATGTTAAAACTTCCAAATTTTTAAACATAAAAAAAGAATATCATTTTAATAAAATGGCATGGAAATAATTTTTTTCCAATCCTGCATAAATATTTTAGGAAAATTTCACCATGGTTTTAATGTAATTGTAACAACCGTAACCTCATAACAAGGAATTTACATGGAATTTTAACCATAAAGTAAAAAGTACGTATTCCATAAAAATAAGACATAATTTTTTCTTCAATAAATGAAATTTATATTTGCATAACTAATAACATAAGGATTCATAAGCATTGCATAAAAATTTCATCACTTTTTGAAACTAGGAAGTATAAACTACTTTTCTTTTCAACATTTTCCACATGAAGAATTCCAAATATATAACATAAACAAATAAGGAACAAGGTTAGAGATCCATATCTAGAGACTTTCTTTCTTTCTGTCTCTCAAGACTCGCCATGTCATTTGCAAGAGTGAGAGAATCACCCAAATGCTTTACCTCCAACCACAAACTGGTAGTCTCCAACATACCTTCCTAATTGGAAGTGGACCTACCCTTCAATGAAGGAAATGGTTAAGAACCCCCTAGTAATAACCATCTAAGCTCTAGAATTGTGCCCTACCTAACCAATACCATCATCCAACTATGGAGGCCTTCCAACTATGAATGAAAACTATCATTGCATTAAGTATCCAAAACACAATAAATCGACAAGTGCAAGCATAGACTATTGCACTAACTTTGGCCAAAGTTATTTGTAATAAATACAATCACTACTTACTTGGAGTGAAGTCATTTGTTCACCCACCCTACTCGACTTGGAGAAATTAATCTAAGTTATGGTTAAAACATATTGTAGACCATTTGTTAATATTTCATATAGATTTTCATTTAAAAAGTGAGTCCTTTATCTAAGTCATACTCCTAGACACCTGTCAATCTTGAGCATAATACTACTCCTTGACTACTATCCATATTGAGTATAGTACTACCCCTAGACCCATATCAATCTTGAGAATTATACTATTCTTTGTTAAGTCATAATTCATCTGGGTTGGTTAAGTCTTCCTAAATTTAGGACACCCACGTTACATCAACGTAACATCTTTGGCCTTGGAAACCACTATATGTTCAACTTCTTACTTACTAAGTTGGTAAAAAACTTGATCGGTTATACTTCTTTGACCTTGAATACCCAAGTTACATTCTCATAACTTCTTGGGACTTGGAAACTACCACTTATTCAAGTCCTATGTAATAACCATGGGAGTATCTACTCTCCCATTCTATTCACAAGTAGTTGATGTATGTTAATGTGGAGAAACCCTTTCGAGAAAAAACTCCACCCAAGAAGATATAAATAGCTTGTATTAAAAACAAGTATGTTTACAATACATCCACTCTAACTCCTCTTCAATCCGACAACATTTGTGTACCTGTAAAACATCTCATAGTGTCTCCAACTCAACCCCTCAATATATCGACTCATGGGGGCTCAAAATACCACCATAAAAAGATTACCATGGGTCAAAACAAGGTTTGGAAATACCATGGTAAAAATCCATTCAACCCCTTACATGTGAAACATGGTCTCTTACATGACATTACACCTTCTTACAAGATGTCATAAGAATCCCTATAAAATAGGAGATTCTCTTAGATGCATCATAAACCATCAATAGCTATGTAAAGATTCTCTTATGCATGTCATAGATGATTCTCACGTCCAAAATGATATCCCTCAATTTTAGCCCTTACAGTTGTCATAGAGTCTATCATAACATCCTTAAAAATAGGCTCTCAATGTTATACCACTAAGTGGGCATCTTTTCAAAACTAATAACTTATTTTTCAAGGCACCAACATGTGGAAAAAGTGTCAACTCAAAATCTCACGCCCCTTTTGATGGAGCACAAGTATTTAATAACATAAATGATATATCCATGGGAAAAACTAAAGTAATAATAAATTAACAACTTAGGAATTCTTAGGAATTTTCAAGGTTGAGACACCTTAATTCCCAACATTCTCCCACTTTTTGAATACCTTGAAAGAGCTAGGGGAATCACACCAACATGGAATCAAATAGGTACAAGTAGCAAGGCCCAAGGCCTTCCTTAACAAAGTAAATTTCTTTGCGCTCATAGGTTTGGTAAGAAAATTTGTAATATTCTCTCGTGTGTCAATCTTCTTCAGCTCAATTTAACCATTAGCATTCAACTCACGAACAAAATGATATTGAATACCAACATGTTTAGTTCGAGCATGATACATCAGATTCAGCCAATTGAATTGCACTTTGACTATCATAGTTAACCTGAACAATATTGCTATCAAAACCAATACGTGTAAACAACCTTTGCAACCAAATTCCCTCCTTAGAGACATGAGTAGCAGCCATATCCTCTACTTCAGTGGTGGATAAAGCAACTGTAGTCTTCCTTTTACTCATCCTACTCAATGCTTCTCCAAATAAAGTAAACACATACCCATGGGTAGACCTTCAACTATCCAAGTCACCTGCCCAATAGATGCATCAACAAATCATTATATGTCCAATGACTTGACCACATTATCAGTACCATGATAAACCAAACAATTATCAAAAGTACCTCACAAACATATAAACAACCTTTTAATAAAATTATAATTCTCTTTACCAGGGTTAGGCATAAACCTGCCTAGAAATCCCATTGCTTGGGATTATCTGCTCTAGTGTAAACCATTGCATACATAAAACTACCAATGAAACTAGCATAGGGAACCTTAGAAATATCCTCAATATCATCATCAGAATTAGGACACATATCCAAGCTAAACTTAGTACCAACTAGAAATGGAATACTAACTGGCTTACAATCATGCACATTAAACCTCTACAAAATTATATCAACATACTTAATTTAACTCAACCAAATATTTTTGTTATGATGATCTCTTCTTATTTCCATACTAAGAATGTATTTAGCAGCCCCCAAGTCCTTCATATCAAAAGAACTAGAAAGTTGTTTCTTGAGTTCACCAGTCATTACCTTGTTGTTACCAATAAATAACATGTCATCAACATACAAGATAATAATTAGAATATGATCATCAATAACCTTAATATATACACAATGATCCTCTTCACTCCTAATAAGTCCCAACTTCAATGCAAAAGCATCAAACTTTTGATACCACATTCTGGGTGCCTACTTTAAACCATACAAAGATCTTGTTAACCTACAAACCAATTTTCCTTTTCCCTTCACAACAACCATCAAGTTGTCACATATAAATCACCTTCTCAAGATCCCCATGCAAAAAGAAGTTTTAACATCCATTTTCTCTATCTCAAAATCACAAGCAACAACAATAAATAATAAGAATCTAATAGAAGTTAATTTAGCGACAGGAGAGAAAATTTCACCAAAATCAACTCCCTCTCTCTAGGAGTAGCCCTTAGCCACTAATCTAGCCTTATACTTTTCCAAGTGACCATCTGCTCCAAATTTATTTTTAAATACCCATTTACATCTGATGGGATTTCATCCTTTGGGAAAATCAACAAGATCCCAAGTGTTACATTTTTCCAATGCCATCATCTCCTCTTGCATAACCTCCATCCAAGACTCATTTTCCTCTAAAGAGAGAGCCTCCCTATAAGATCTAGGTTCATCATCATCATTTAATAAAGCAAACATACAATGGAAATCGGGTGGGATATACCTATCAAATGGATTTTGTTGTCTTGTGGATCTTCTCAGAATAGGAGTATGAGGCTCTTGTTGTTACTAATCTTGCTCAACCTCTTCCTGATTTTCCTCATCATGTTCTTCGGTTTGATTAGTAACTTCTTCCAATTCCTCATCTTCTTCCTCCTCATCAAATCCATCTCTTTGTTCTTCTCAAGGTGCATCTTCTTTCTTAATTTAAAAATAAACACTCTTTCCCTTATCCCTTTCCTTTGGTTGTTCAGGTACAAAAATAATGCTAAGCTCCTTGAAAATCACATCTCTAGAATAGATAATTTTCTTGGTAGAGGATTCCATAGCTTATAACCTTTAACATTATCACCATATCCAATGAAAATGCACTTTTAGCTTTACGGTCCAGCTTAGTCCATTTTTCTTTAGGCACATGAATAGAAGCCTCATAGCCAAATACCCTTAAATGTGAAACATAAGGTTTCTTACCTGCCCACATCTCATAAGGTGTTATTTCAAGAGATTTACAAGAAAATATATTAATCAAGTAACAAAAAGTACTTACAACTTCTGCCCAAAAACATCTATCAAGTCATGAACCACTCAACATCCTTCTAGCTCTTTCCATGATCGTTTGATTCATCCTTTCTGCCACACAATTCTACTGAGGAGTGTATCGAGTAATCTTTTGTCTGACAATTATTGCATGCTTATAAAATTCATCAAATTCCTTAGAATAGTATTCCCCTCCATTATCAGACATTAATACCTTAATTTTATAATCTGATTACTCTTCGACTAAGGCTTTAAATTCTTTAAACTTAGAGAAAACTTCATATTTATGTCACATAAATTATAACCAAGTAAACCTTGTAACATCATCGATAAAGGAGACAAAATATCTAGATTTTCCAATTGATTCAACATCCACAAGACCAAACACATCCATATGAATTAATTCCAATTTAACTTTAGATTTTGTACTATCAGAAGGAAATGGTTTTTTGTTTTGTTTACCAAACACACAATTTTCACATAAATCAAAACTCTCATCAAAATAGGATAAACCGTCTAACAATTTTTTATTCAAAATAGACTTTTATGTGAGGGGGAGAATGTTAGATACAAACAAGATCAAACATGCTTGAAAAAAGAATCTAAACTAAGATAAAACATATTAATCTAAGATCTAATCTTATACATATGAAATGAAACTAAGCTATTTGAACATACATTAAGAAATCTATGATTACTGAATTGAATGTACACAAAAAAGAATAGTGTTACCATCTCATACTCGAGTGTATTCACTTGACGTTGGGTTGTTCTTATCACCGTGAAGCCTCCAAAGTTCATGTGCCAAAGTTTGAGGAATGATTTCTTGATGTTGGCTGATCGAAGAAATGAGGTTGAAGCACTAACAATGGTGGTTGTGAATGTCAGCAGTACTTCATTGTGCAAGTGATGTTGATTCTATGATCCTTATTTGTGAGGAAAGGGGTTTCTTATATAGAAAAATGGGATTCGAAATGGATGATCAAGATTGTGTTGAAGAATATCCATATCAACGATCAAAGTGTGTTGAGAGGATT